>CM062600.1:26177604-26545641 GCA_031468815.1 Morus bassanus
CAAACACCAAATGGGTGTTGCTTATATTAGTGGGAATTTAGCCAATATTTTCTTTTCACTTGTTTTTCAAATTGCGGCCACTGGTCATATTTTACTGTTTGCTCCCTAGTTCATATGCTGTTCTGAAGGCAGAACTCTTTATCTGCTATTCACGCACAGATGTAAGTGTCTGACAAATATTAACTTAGTAATTTCAAAAAAATTGCTGTTGAACTAAGGAAGAAGTGGGGAGAGGGTTAAGTCTAAAGGATCCAGCAGTTAGGGTGACTAGGTTGGGAGCAACCATAATAAGAAAGTTTCAGCTTCACTTCTGTAGCAGTTTGGAAAAGAGAATATGAAAAATCTGCTGCTGAAGGATGGGGATGAAGTTTTTTAAATAGAGAATTTTCCAACCTATTTACTCCTATTGAGTGTTTTTTGTGTGATTTTAATGATTTGATATTCTAAAGGGACGATAATGAAAAGCAGACAAAGTTAAATGTGTCCCAGCTTATGAATATTTCAGGATAATCTAACTTTCAGATGATCTTCAATAGAATTAGGAAACTTTACTGTTGTAAAAGCTTCAGGAGCCAACAGCTGCATATTGTTAATATGCTGTAGGCTGGGATTCTGTGGTTCATAAATAGGTCCAGGAAGGAATTGAGTTTCATTCAGGTTTTTCTTCATATTCATGCCAGGAGCATTTTGTGAGATGGAATGGTTCATGAAGAGGTGATAGTTGCTGTTGTAAGGGAAAAGAACTGTTCTATTTCTGTGTGAGTTTAGGGGAAATAGTTTAAGTGTTGGTTCAGTGTTGTAGCATGTTTTGACTGAATGTTACAAGATGTTTTAAAATAGTAATACAATCTAACTTATTGCCAGAATGATAAATTATGTTATTCCGAGACACAGGTATATGAATTTGTTTTTTTTAATAAAATAATAGATAGTCTAGGACTATGGGTTGATTGTCCTTACCTTCTTGTCTTCACTTAAGTTTTTTATTGCAAACAAACAATAGAATATCTGTAATTCAGGTAAATTCTGTTTGATGCATAACTCAAAATACTTGTTTTTCTTAGAATCTCTAGAAAATGATTTGTTGCATGTCACTTTCTTCTCTTCCTGTTTTCATTCTTGAGGGGAAAAAAACCTTTAATTTTCTAGAGACAGAAAAGTACGTCCCAGAAATGGGATGCCACTATTTTGGATAGCTTGCTTTTTCCTAGAATAAAATTGCTTTAAACATTAAGTTTTATCAGCACAATTATGGTAAGAAAGAGCTGTTTTCTCTTTAGAAATATCAGAGTGAGTGGACTTCAGAGAGTGCATAAATGGATACCGTAATTACAGTTCTTGAGTTGTTCCCCCCAACTGTTTTTGGCAGTGAGGTTCCACATCAGCTTAAATGGATTTGATGTTTATGGTTCCAAAACAATGCATTAGATAGAAAATAGCTCTCAACTTCATATGCATGAGAAAGAGGATGACAAAATTCAGAACAAATACTCAGTTATTGATAGGGGCTTCCAGAAATGCAGGATATCTCTTTGACAAGAGGTTTAGCTGAAGATATGATGATAATAAGTTTATGACTGTGTTTGTTTGATGATAACGTAAAAGTGTGTGATGGGTGTTACTGAACTACATGCTTTGAGTTACTTATGGCAACAGGTATAATGTTCAGTATTAGCATGCTTACAAATCTTTACTGTAATGATTCAAAAGTATGTATTTTCCTTATTAGAGCTTCCTTTTGCCATAGACATAACTCTTCAAACCCTCTTGTCATCTGTCAGGATTTGAGCAAACAAATTTTGTCACAAATCAGAAAACTGACAGTTGAGTGACAAGCTGTCAAAGGTTCTAGATCAATTGTACAGTTTATTGCCTTAAACTCTGCTAAGCAGATAAATATCAGGAAAACCCCTGAAATTAATCATTACAAATACTGCAGAAATTTAAGTGATTTAAGAATAATAGATATTGAGGATCTTAACTTAATTCAGGGCTAGAAGAATGTTGCAGCAATGCTTTTTACAGAAATCATCAATGCTAAATAACACTTCATATCTTAGGAGTGTTAATTTGAATGTTTTCAAAGATGGTAACACAAACATTGGTTAAATTTTAGAATCTAGAGGAAAGCATGGGAACTGAAAGGTCAATAGGCCATTTTCATCTCTTACTCGTACAAATACTGCGTGTGGTAACCAGGTCTAATGTTTGGATACACCTAATGGGAAGGGTGAGGTTGATCGCTGACCCCCAGTGGGTTGGTGCTGCACCCTGCTCTTGGATTCTAGCTGGGATGGAGTTAACTTTCTTCATTGCAGCCCATATGGTGCTGAGCTTTGCATTAGTGGCTAAACAGTGCTGATAACACACCAATGTTCTGGATGTTGCTGAACCTTGCACAGCATCAAGGCTTTATGTCCAACCTTGTCCCTCCTAAAGGTCAGTAAGCTGGGTGTGGGTAAGACACTGGGAGAGGACATAGCTGGGAGAGGTGACAAAAGTGACCAAAAGGATTTTTCTATATCATATGGTGGTGTGCTCAGCAACAAAAGCTGAGGGTAATGGGGAGAATGCGGGGACATTTGTGGTTATGACGTTTGTCTTGCCAAGCAACTGCTGCACATACTGTGGCTCTTACTTACTGCAGAAAATATTAAGTAGATTTTTGAGGAGCAGAAGGGTGCCTTTGCTGTGAGGGATGGCCAAACATGTTTGTTGGATCCTTGTAGACCTGGTCTCCTCTTTTCTTATGTTTGTACTCATTCAATTGGTTTTTTTTGTTTGTTTGTTTTTTTGGTATACGGAAACATAGGGAAGGAGCCTCTGTGTTCTTGTGCTGGACTCTTTATTTGCCACCCTCCACCCCCTCCCCAAATACCCACCCACCCCCGCCCTCCACCAACCTACCCCTCTACCTACCTACAAATGTGGTTGCAGTCTTTCACTTTAACTATGACTTCAATGTCTGTGGCTGATTGCTTACTTGTAGAAACCAGTATGTGTAGAATGCATTGAAGACTGTTCTGCCTTTAGGATTGTTCTAGCACTTCTTCCTGATTCTGTGATCATTATATAAAGTAACTAAGTGTTGTGTGAAAAATAAGAAACAAGGCTAATTATGTGGCTGAAACAATTATCTCTAAAACTCAGCATGCCAGTTCATTATTGGTGGACTAAAAGTCACTTTTCTGTTAACTTTATGACACCTATAGTTTTTTTCTTTTTAAATTAATAAACTTTTGACCTATTTGGTATTTCAAATTTTCCTCCTTCTGAAGAACAGAATAATTAGATACTGAGTTGTCCTACAAAAAAAATTAAATGTATGCAGTAAAATTTTTAAGCTCAGTCAGATGAATTAAATCTTTTCTCAGTGCTTATATTTTTTAGTTTTCCTTGAAGCTGATACTGTCATGGTTTTAGCTGGGATAGTTGATTTTCTTCACTGTAGCTAGCATAGTGCTGTGTTTTAGACTTGGTATGCAAATAATGTTGATAACACACTGGTGTTTGAGTTGTTGCTGGGTAGTGTTTACACTAGTCAAGGACTTTCTAGCTTCCCATGCTCTGCCAGGTGCACAAGAAGCCGGGAGGGGAGGGGATACAACCAGGAGAGCTGATTTGAATTGGCCAAAGGGTATTCCATATCATGTGACGTCATGCCCAGTATATTAACTGGGGGAAAGTGGCTGGGGGAAGCAGCGATCGCGGCTCGGGGACCGGCAGCGTCGGTCGGCGGGTGGTGAGTGGTTGCAGCACTTGTTGTTCAGTTTTGGTTTTGTTCCCCCCCCCCCCCCAGTGTTTCATCTCTCTCTCGCTCATTATTTTCCTTTTCATTATATTAGTATTATTGCTGTTTTATTTTAATTATTAAACTGTTCTTGTCTCAACCCACGAGTTTTCTTACTTTGGCCCTTCCGATTCTCTCCCCCATCCCACAAGGGTGGGGGAGTGAGCGAGCGGCTGTGTGGGGCTTAGTTGCTGACCGGGGCTAAACCACAACAATGAAGTTGATCTTAAATATCTGAATTTCTATAAAACTTTGAAAAATATGTTCGTGGGAATGACTTGCGTCTTCAGGTATGATTGTACAGTAGGTCTGTCCTTCCAGTTTTCTTTGTTCTGATGTATTTCCTAAGGAGGAGTAACTGCTGAACACTCATTAGTTCAGTCAGTAGAGTTGCAAATGTAAGATTTTTGTTCTGTAGAGGAGAGATAATGTTGAAATGCAATAGTGTGGTGAAAATATAAGGCTTGGAAGTTGTTTTACATTATTAAAATTTGAATGTCAATAAAATTTCTTAATTCTTAGGTCACTATAAAACAGATTTAAAGGCTCACTGGCTGCAAGTTTATATCCAGTTGCATGACTGTTGTCTTGGTCAGATATATATTTGCACTTGGTGAAAAATGGTTCTTTCTAGAATAAATGTCTTTTTTTTGTTAGTATTCAAGCAGTTTGAATTTAGAAAGGTACGATTTTTTGTTTGTATGGTTTTTTTTTTTTTGGACTACTTGGGATTAGATGCCATAAAAATCACAGGTTATCTTTATTTAATGTTAGCAGAAAAACAAGTGATTGAGGAAATACGCAACACTATCAATGTCTTGCAGATATGTTTTTTTATGGTCCTCTCCTGCAAACCATGTATATCATATCTGCATTGTACATTGAAACCTGAGGTGAATAAAAATTTAATTTGCCTATCCCAAATCGCAAGATTGGTAGAAGAATAAGAACACAACTTGCGTTTCTGACAGTGTACCTGACTCACTATGCTGAGTTCCAATTAGCCATTCATAAAAGATGCTTATTGAGGTCTTCTAAATCTTTATAAATTTAAATACTTTTTATACCACCCTTCCACCCCAAATTTCACCTTATTTATCTTTTGCTAATCTTCGTCTCCTGCTTTGGGCCATGTATTTGAATTTTCTGGACTGAAACCAGTAGGATGTTTACAGGCATGGGGTCCCTTTGCCTGCTGGTAGTGGTTCTGTTTAGCCAACTGACTTCAAGATTGTATATATTTGTATTTAGGAATACTGTCAATAAGAGACGCAACAGACCAAAAAGAAGCAACAAATCCCCCCCCACTGACATCTTCTGTTTATGTTCAGTCTACCTGATTTTGCTTCTTCAGTGTTTCTAATCATGGATATTACCTGGTATAAGTATTATTTATGAAATTTCATTTGTCTTTTATTAAACTCAAGGGTATCAGGAAATGAAGATCCAGAACATGAATTTAAAAGCACTTCCCTTCCTTGGATATCTATGGTATCTGTGATAGAGATGTATGTATTTCCTCTCTTAAAGAGAAACAAGGAAGTCATTGTATTTGGGTGCTTCCAGAAATCTCTCAACACACCTGTAGTGCAGCATGGAATGAGTCTAAGCTGACATTTGGTTGTGTCAAAGAAGGCATTAAAAGTCTGTGTTATTCTTTAAGGTGACAAAGGAATCTGTACCTTTTTTTTCCCCGCTATTACTGACATTTTAGAACTGCATCAAAGTCATAATCTTTATCAGTGGATAATAAATAGGTAGGGTAGGTTTTTTGATGTATGGTTATCCCAGACTATTAATACAACAAAAATAGTTCTTGTAAGTAACATTTTTTTCTTTGAAAACTTTGTGTTTGGTAGTATTAATAAAAGTGGATACAGAATTTAATCAGAAACTATAGTTTTTAAAGATGTGCGTTTTGTAATTTTTACTGCATGTTTTCTGATCTTGTATGTTACTGTAAATGAGTTTGTCCATTTTAAATCTGAAGTTAAAGTATTTCATTTGCTAAAAATGAAAATACAGAAATATTACAGTCACGATATATATTGTTTGGAAAACATGTCAGTTTAAAAATAGTGTATTAATGATAAGTATATTTATTTGGAGTTCTGAAGTATGAATGTAACATCAGTAGGGAATGATTACTTTTTATAATATTACTATTTCCAGGTAAGCTTTTACAAGGTAGATTAACATATTTTTATTCTGGGTTAGAGTCTATATATTTGTAGAAGAAGCATTTTACTTCCTGTTAGTATAAAGCTGTTTCATGAGTTTGAATTTGCATTTATATGCAGTTGAAGAGAAGTTATGTTTAACCTTGATGTCCTGCGATTTTGTGTAAGCTTAGAAAGTTGTAGTTTGTTAGGAAGAATTGCACTGGTACTATTTGTGTGTGAAGTTGCGGGGGGGGCAATCTGTTTTTAAATTTGAAATGGGTTTTTATGAATCTAAGCTTCATGTTGTAAATACATGTTATTCATAGTGAATTTAGAATATCAAACATTTTTTGAATGCTTGGGTTATTTTAAGCAAAGTTTGAATAATAAGTGAAAGGGAGTAATCAAGATGCAGGTAGAAAAGAATGAAAGGCTAGTAAAGGCTTTTCCTTGGAGAGGTACTTTAAAGTGTTTCAGAATCATGTATTTATTTATATTTATTATATGTTAATTTTATATTTTAGAAACATTTTACATTTATTATATATTTATTTTATATTTACCTGTATTTATCATGATGATGAATTCCAAGATAATCTCTTTTACGTCACTTTTTCTAAACCTAGCAGTACTAGGTAAATATTTCCATTAGTCTATTAATTGAACTTTTGTTATAGCATTTAGCAAACAAAGGCTTCTAGATTATAAGTATAGTGAGTTACATTGAATCTCTGTCCATTGCAGTAATAAATATAAGAACCATCCACTTTTTAAAAAAAAAAAAAAGTTTTATCTACTTAGGAAAATCTGTAACCAAAATTTCAGCATTCCTTGTTGTCTTCAATTTTTTTTTTTATTTTTAACTCTGAATAGGTGTTATCTGGTGGTAGGTTTTTTAATGATTTGAACTTAAAGATGAATTTGATTCTTTACACTTAGGGAATAATATTTTAAAATGGAAGGCAGAATGAAAATAATTTTCACATTATAGAAAAATCCTTTTGTTCTGTGTAATTTGTGTGCAATTTTTTAAAATTTTCACTCTGAAACCCTGACAGAAAAATTCTGTGAGTTTTCCATTATGTTACCACCTGGCTAAATTGAAAACTTTTTTCAGAAAGACTGAGGTGTAGTGGTCCAGTACATTGAGCTTCTTGATACCTTCCTCAGTATTCTTTGAAATCTAGCTTTCTTTAAAAAGTGTTCTGTCTTTATTTGGTACTACACAGTCATGAGAGGATGCACAAGGAAAAATAATTCTGTGTATATTTTGCTTCTAATAAAGTTCCATAAATGAAGACATAGGTGAAATGGACATCTAACCTAGATAGGAAGGAGGGCAATCAGGTCAGTAAGGTAGTGGTACATGCTAAGAGAGTTTAGGTTTGATCAATTTAACAAAATGATCACCTCACCATGCAGAATTTTATAGGCAGAAATCCTAGGCCCAAACAGGAATAATATAATATAGTTTCTGGTTACTGACCACTTGACCAGGATGGTGGTACTGGCTTTGTGTAATATACTGAAAGAGATAAAAGGGCAAGAACTATAATGGTCCTGAAGTACAGATAGTCATGAGAGATAACAGTTTTAGGAGAATTTCATGCTGAGGCGCAGCTTAAGTGAGATTTGTAGACTGTCAGTGATATGCAAGAACTGCTTATGGAGCATGTAAGTGGAGATTTAACTAATCGGCGAGTGCTGAGTAGTCCACAGGATTTGGTGCAAAATCTTGCACATGGGCATCTGTCAGTAAAAGTGACCATTACCTACTGCGAATCAATAAAAAAATGGACAAAAACCCTGCCAAAACCAACAGCAGACCCCCCACCTGTTAATGTGCACAACTTTAAGGAAATAAGTAAAACAAAACAGGTTATTGAAAAGAAGGTAAAATACACAGTAAAGAAAATTAAATCCATGTAGTCAGTGGATGGTATTTAAGGAAGAAGAGGAAGCATACAATAAGATAGATATAAAAAATGGCAAAAAGTTAACAAGCAAGGTTAAACATGTTGGTGAGAGAAACCATTGGAGGCAAGAATGCATTCCTTAAAACTTCAAGTTACAGTCAGATGGAGGAAACAGCATTATAAAAACTGGCAGATTAAATTTAAGTGTGCAGTAAAGCAATAAAAAACAATATGAAGAACAGCTAGCAAAAGAAGGAAACTCTTGAGGAACCCTTTCACAGATGTCTCGGGCATGGGAACATGGTTGGGGAGGTTGTAGGGCCAGCTTGTACAGATGCTAAACTGATTTGTCACAATGCTGTTCGTGCTGGAGGACTCCCAGGCCAGAGCCTGCCTTCATAGCGAGCTCATCAGAGGTTGTGTTTGAAATCAAAATGCCTACAGAAGAAGTGTGGCGTGTATGTACCTATGTTCATGTTTGTAGTGAAATGAACATGAGCAAGTTGCTGGACTAGCTCGTATTCACTGCAGAGTTCTTAAGCAACTCAAGCATAAAATGTCTGAATTACTTGTTGTTACATCTCTTGCTTAGGGCTGCCATATGCCCTGAGGACTGTATGGTGACAAATGCAATATTAGGCATTTTTCTTCTTTGTTTTGCTGTTTTAGTATTTCTGTCCATGAGCCAGGGAAATACAGGCTGCAAGCAATGCAAATGCGCTGGACAAAGTAGCTGAAACAATAATAGAAAGTAGAATTTGTGGACGCTTGAGTAAGATCCATTTGGGAAGAGTGTTTAAAGAGAGAATTATTTTGAGGGGATTAAAACTCATAAAAATTGTTTTGGTTGATGTAGTCCATTTGGATTTCCAAAAGAATTTTTTTACAGCCACCCATTAAAAGCTTCTCAGGAGTCTAAACATTAGTAGGATAAGAGGGAATATCCTTGAATGACTAAAGAACACTTTCAAATATAGGAAATAGAAGGGTAAAGATAATGGATCATCAGTTAAATTTAAAAAGTGAAGTTACACAAATTATTGAGCTTCATATAACTTCGTAAACATGTTGTTTCATTAAGCAATAATTATTTCACTTTTTTGTTATCATCCATGTCAAGCATAATATAGAGGCCTTAATGGTTGGAATTTATTTTATTAAGGTGATGTTGTGGTTTAGCCCCGGTCAGCAACTAAGCCCCACACAGCCGCTCGCTCACTCCCCCACCCTTGTGGGATGGGGGAGAGAATCGGAAGGGCCAAAGTAAGAAAACTCGTGGGTTGAGACAAGAACAGTTTAATAATTAAAATAAAACAGCAATAATACTAATATAATGAAAAGGAAAATAATGAGTGAGAGAGAGATGAAACACTGGAAGAAGAGGAAAAAAAAAAGGAAAAAAAACCAAAACTAAACAACAAGTGCTGCAACCGCTCACCACCCGCCGACCGACGCTGCCGGTCCCCGAGCCGCGATCGCCGCCTCCCCCGGCCAACTCCCCCCAGTTAATATACTGGGCATGACGTCACATGATATGGAATACCCTTTGGCCAATTCGAATCAGCTCTCCTGGTTGTATCCCCTCCCCTCCCGGCTTCTTGTGCACCTGGCAGAGCATGGGAAGCTAGAAAGTCCTTGACTAGTGTAAACACTACCCAGCAACAACTCAAACACCAGTGTGTTATCAACATTATTTGCATACCAAGTCTAAAACACAGCACTATACTAGCTACAGTGAAGAAAATCAACTATCCCAGCTAAAACCATGACAGTATCCACCCCTTATTCCATACCATTTACGTCATGCTCAGGTCTCATACTATCCAATATGACCTCAATAACCACCACCCGCCTCCCCATCCTTTGATGACATATGCAGATATCATTTATCATTCCCGTAGTCTATGGACCATCCCTGTAGAATGTCTGTAGAGGGTCCACACATGTCCATTGAGTTCATTTAGTCCATAACTTTGGGCTCCATCTATCGTAACAGTCTTTCAAGGCTGGAGAGATGGTCTGTGTGGTGTTGGATTGTTGCAGGCTGAAGCCAGTCTTTGTTCCACCACCGCTACACGTTGTTTGGTTCAATCAAAGTTCATTCTTCATTAGTTTTGGAAATTCTTACTATGTTACCATTGATACAGCATATAGCAACCATAGGAGTGATGACATACAATATCATATAGCAATTAACAGCATACCATTCAGTTCATTGGCTATTTTCACCCAAAATCAAATCCCCTTGAGGCACACATCGAACTCCTCCATCCTCCCGCATTACCCACCAAGTGCACCCAGGTCCTCGAGCAAAAGCAATCCCACGAATGGGTTTGCCTTTGCCTGAGACAGGAATAACCCAGACGGTTTTCCCCAGCATATTTTTTACATGCACTACAGGGACTTTACCCCCTTCCACAGTACGTAAGAGTTCTGACTGGGCAGGCCCAGCTCGATTGGCAGATCCCCTAGTGTTGACTAACCAGGTGGCTTTTGCTAAATGTGTATCCCAGTGTTTGAATGTCCCACCCCGCATTGCTCTCAGTGTAGTCTTTAACAGTCCATTGTATCGTTCAATTTTCCCAGAGACTGGTGCATGATAGGGGATGTGATACACCCACTCAATGCCATGCTCTTTGGCCCAGGTGTCTATGAGGTTATTTCGGAAATGAGTCCCGTTGTCTGACTCAATTCTTTCTGGGGTGCCATGTCACCATAAAACTTGTTTTTCAAGGCCCAGGATAGTGTTCCGGGCGGTGGCATGGGGCATGGGATATGTTTCCAGCCATCCAGTGGTTGCTTCCACCATTGTAAGCACATGGCGTTTGCCTTGGCGGGTTTGTGGCAGTGTGATATAATCAATCTGCCAGGCCTCCCCATATTTATACTTCAGCCATCGTCCTCCATACCACAGAGGTTTTACCCGCTTGGCTTGCTTGATTGCAACGCATGTTTCACATTCATGGATGACCTGTGCAATAGTGTCCATGGTCAAGTCCACCCCTCGGTCGCGAGCCCATCTGTATGTTGCAGCTCTTCCTTGATGGCCTGAGGTGTCGTGGGCCCACCGAGCTATAAATAGTTCACCTTTATGTTGCCAGTCTAGATCTACTTGAGCCACTTCAATTTTAGCAGCCTGATCCACCTGTTGGTTGTTCTGGTGTTCTTCAGTGGCCCGACTCTTGGGAACATGAGCATCCACATGACGTACCTTCACAACCAGGTTCTCCACCCGGGCAGCAATATCTTGCCACAATGCAGCAGCCCAGATGGGTTTGCCTCTGCGCTGCCAGTTGTTCTGCTTCCACTGCTGTAACCACCCCCACAGGGCATTTGCCACCATCCATGAGTCAGTATAAAGATAGAGCACTGGCCATTTTTCTCGTTCAGCAATGTCTAAAGCCAGCTGGATGGCCTTTACTTCTGCAAACTGACTTGATTCACCTTCTCCTTCAGCAGTTTCTGCAACTTGCCGTATAGGACTCCATACAGCAGCCTTCCATCTCCGATGCTTTCCCACCAGACGACAGGACCCATCAGTGAACAGGGCATATTGCTTCTCATTTTCTGGCAGTTTGTGGGGCCTCTTCAGCATGTGTCACCTCCTCCTCTGGTGACATTCCAAAATCTTTGCCTTCTGGCCAGTCCATGATCACTTCCAAGATTCCTGGGCGACTGGGGTTTCCTATTCGAGCCCGTTGGGTGATCAGTGCGACCCACTTACTCCATGTAGCATCTGTTGCGTGATGTGTAGAGGAGACCCTCCCTTTGAACATCCAGCCCAGCACCGGCAGTCGAGGTGCCAGGAGGAGCTGTGCTTCAGTACCGATCACTTCTGAAGCAGCTCGAACCCCTTCATATGCTGCCAATATCTCTTTTTCAGTTGGAGTGTAGCGCGCTTCGGACCCTCTGTATCCCCGACTCCAGAACCCTAGGGGCCGACCTCAGGTCTCCCCTGGTGCTTTCTGCCAGAGGCTCCAGGTAGGGCCATTCTCCCCGGCTGCAGTGTAGAGCACGTTTTGTACGTCTTGTCCTGCTCGGACTGGCCCAAGGGCTACTGCATGAACTATCTCCTGCTTTATCTGTTCAAAGGCCTGTCGTTGCTCAGGGCCCCATTTGAAATCATTCTTCTTCCGGGTCACTTGATAGAGAGGGCTTACAATCAGACTGTAATTTGGAATATGCATTCTCCAAAAACCCACAACGCCTAAAAAAGCTTGTGTTTCCTTTTTGCTAGTTGGTGGAGACATGGCGGTTATTTTGTTGATCACATCCATTGGGATCTGCTGACGTCCATCTTGCCATTTTATTCCCAAAAACTGAATCTCCTGTGCAGGTCCCTTCACTTTACTTTGTTTTATGGCAAAACCAGCCTTCAGAAGGATTTGGACTATTTTCTTCCCTTTCTCGAAAACATCTTCTGCTGTGTTGCCCCACACGATGATGTCATCAATGTACTGAAGGTGTTCCGGAGCTCCACCCTGTTCCAGTGCAGTATGGATCAGTCCATGGCAAATGGTAGGGCTGTGTTTCCACCCCTGGGGCAGTCGATTCCAGGTGTACTGGACACCCCTCCAAGTGAAAGCAAACTGTGGCCTGCACTCTGCTGCCAAAGGGATTGAGAAGAATGCATTAGCGATATCAGTTGTGGCATACCACTTGGCTGCCTTTGACTCCAGTTCGTATTGAAGTTCTAGCATGTCCGGCACGGCAGCACTCAGTGGCGGAGTGACTTCGTTCAGGCCACGATAGTCTACTGTTAGTCTCCACTCCCCATTAGACTTCCGCACTGGCCATATGGGACTGTTAAAGGGTGAACGGGTCTTACTGATCACTCCTTGGCTCTCCAGTCGCCAAATGAGCTCATGGATGGGAATCAGGGAGTCTCGGTTGGTGCGGTATTGCCGCCGGTGCACTGTTGTGGTGGCAATTGGCACCTGTTGTTCTTTGACCTTCAGCAACCCCACAACAGAAGGGTCCTTCGAAAGACCGGGCAAAGTAGACAGCTGTTTAATTTCCTCCGTCTCCAAGGCAGCTATACCGAAAGCCCACCCGTACCCTTTTGGGTCCTTGAAATACCCTCTCCTGAGGTAGTCTATGCCAAGGATGCACGGAGCCTCTGGGCCAGTCACAATGGGGTGCTTTTGCCACTCATTCCCAGTTAGGCTCACTTCAGCCTCTGGTACAGTTAGCTCTTGGGATCCCCCTGTCACTCCAGCAATACAAATGGGTTCTGCCCCTACATAGTTTGATGGCATTAGGGTGCACTGTGCACCGGTGTCCACTAGAGCCTTACACTCCTGTGGGTCAGATGTGCCAGGCCATCGGATCCATACAGTCCAGTAAACCCGGTTGTCCCTTTCCTCCACCTGGCTGGAGGCAGGGCCCCTGTAATTCCAGTTGCAGAATTCCCAACCCACTTCTTGTGAATGGGAATCAGAAGTCTCCCTATTAAGATCACAGATAGAATCAGTGCTTCTACTCCTCTGTCTGGGGAACTGCCTACTGGAAACTGGAGCAGCAACTCTCCTGGAGGTCCCCCCTTGAGTGATTGTTTTTCCTTGCAACTCACGTACCCGTGCCTCCAGGGTCGAGGTAGGTTTTCCATCCCACTTCCTCATGTCCTCTCCATGGTCATGCAGGTAAAACCATAGGGTGCCCCATGGTGTGTATCTTCTCTCTTGAGCAGAAGGACACTTACTCCTAATGGCTGAGATACTGGTCCGTACAGGTAGGGAGTAGGACATATCTTCTTTGATTTGCTGGACCT
Organism: Morus bassanus; assembly: GCA_031468815.1. Lineage (NCBI taxonomy): Eukaryota > Metazoa > Chordata > Aves > Suliformes > Sulidae > Morus > Morus bassanus. Next base: position 26,191,243 of record CM062600.1, read on the forward strand.
CCTGGGATAATTTCTCCACAGCTGAGACGAGGGAGGAAGAGACATGTGCTTCATAATCCCGGAGTTTATCAATCACATCCTCTACCGTTGGTGCCTCTTCATCTTTCCAGGACATTACTGCCAGGGAGTTTACATGGGACGACGGTGCGCTCCGTACAAACTTCCGGCACATGGGTCGTGTGCACTGCGCTTCATCTGGATCTTTGGATGACTGTTCACTACCCAGGTCACCATAAATCACCTCAAGCACAGCTAATTCTCTCAGGTACTGGATACCTTTCTCCATAGTGGTCCATTTTCCAGGGCGATATAGAACATCTTCCTTGAAGGGATACCTTTCTTTCACAGCAGACAGGAGTCGCCTCCAGAGGCTGAGGCCTTGTGTCCCTTTTCCAATTGCTTTGTCAATGCCCCCGTCCCTAGAAAGGGATCCCAGTTGTTTGGCTTCCTTCCCCTCTAATTCCAGGCTACTGGCCCCGTTATCCCAGCATCGGAGCAGCCAGGTGACAACATGCTCACCTACATGACGGCCGAAATCTTTTCGTATATCTCGTAGCTCACTTAAGGATAGGGATCGGGTAGTTTCCGTCTCTTGTATGAGTTCTTCCTCTTCCTTCTCCTCTCTTAGTAACAGCACTACTTCTCCATCATCCCTTTCTAAACGAGTTGACTTTCTCTTCCAAGATTTCTTCTTTCGTATAGGGGCAACTGATACTGGCACGGGTTGATTCTCTGATTCAGCTTCAGTGTCCGTCATGGGTGTTTGAGCGGTCACAGTGCCTGTCGTCAGGCTTGGAGCAGCCGCAGGGCCTGTTGTCGGGGTTTGAGGGGCCACAGTGCCTGTCGTCGGGCTTGGAGTAGCCGCAGGACCTGTCGTTTTCCCTTGGGGGTACTGAATACTGTTGAATAGGGCTCGGTAGGCATGGGCCAGGCCCCAACACATTGCAGTGATTTGTATCTCTCTGGAATTGCTAGGGTGACAACATACTTCCTCCAAATATTCTACTAATTTTTCAGGATTCTGCACTTGTTCAGGGGTGAAGTCCCAAAACACTGGGGGTGCCCACCGTCTCAGGCATTTGCCCATACTATCCCACATACCCTGCCACCCATAATTATCGAGCTTTGGGGCAGATCTCTGCAAGATATTCTTGAATTGCTTATTAACCTTAGACAAAACAGAAACAATCTGCCATAGGAATATCAACAGATGTATCTTAACTCCCCAGGGATGTTCAAGATACTGAAAAGTTGTTGTAATGAAGGAGGAGACATTACAGAAGACGTTAGCTAAGGTGCCATTCTGTATTTCCTCCATAAAGAACCTCTCAGAGGAGGAGGTATAATTGCTAATTGTCTCCATGAGGTGGTACCCAAAGTACAGTAACGGCTTCCATGCAAGACCCAAATAACCGATAAAACTCAAGGCCAGTGTTTTAATAACAAATCTCCTAGGCAAAACATCTCTAACCACTGCAGAGCACAGCAAACTACAAAACCCAACACCAATCTTTAACATGTACTTCAAAATCAGCATGGTGTAGGTCTGACTACTAATATCGAGAACAGATGAATCAATGCTGTGACCAGCAACTGTTATTATCTCAAACCCTTCGTGCCCCACGTTGGGCGCCAAAAAGGACTGTTGTGGTTTAGCCCCGGTCAGCAACTAAGCCCCACACAGCCGCTCGCTCACTCCCCCACCCTTGTGGGATGGGGGAGAGAATCGGAAGGGCCAAAGTAAGAAAACTCGTGGGTTGAGACAAGAACAGTTTAATAATTAAAATAAAACAGCAATAATACTAATATAATGAAAAGGAAAATAATGAGTGAGAGAGAGATGAAACACTGGAAGAAGAGGAAAAAAAAAAGGAAAAAAAACCAAAACTAAACAACAAGTGCTGCAACCGCTCACCACCCGCCGACCGACGCTGCCGGTCCCCGAGCCGCGATCGCCGCCTCCCCCGGCCAACTCCCCCCAGTTAATATACTGGGCATGACGTCACATGATATGGAATACCCTTTGGCCAATTCGAATCAGCTCTCCTGGTTGTATCCCCTCCCCTCCCGGCTTCTTGTGCACCTGGCAGAGCATGGGAAGCTAGAAAGTCCTTGACTAGTGTAAACACTACCCAGCAACAACTCAAACACCAGTGTGTTATCAACATTATTTGCATACCAAGTCTAAAACACAGCACTATACTAGCTACAGTGAAGAAAATCAACTATCCCAGCTAAAACCGTGACAGGTGACTAGTATATTTACTAATAACCTTAATACTTTTTCAGTTTAGGAATATACTTGACAACAGTGTAGCCTCAGCTATTTAGGCACTTTGTTATGATGAGATCCTAGAATCACAGAATAGTTTGGGTTCGAAGGCACCTTTAAAGGCCAGCTAGTCCATCACCCCTGCAGTGAGCAGGGACATCTTCAATTAGATGAGGTTGCTCAGAGCCCCATCCAGCCTGATCTTGAATGTTTCTAGGGATGGGGCATCCACAACCTCTCTGGGCAACCTGTTCCAGTGTCTCACCACCCTCATAATAAAAAATTTCTTCCTTATATCTAGTCTAAACCTACCCTCTTTCAGTTTAAAACCATTACCCCTTGTCGTGTTGCTACAGGCCCTGCTAAATGTCTGTCCCCACCTTTTTTATAAGCACCCGTTAGGTATTGAAGAGCCGCAGATGGGGAGGCAGGAAGCAATACCACGAAAAAAAAATGTTGTTTCGTAATGGTGGTTATATTTTTCATGTGTGAGAAGATTGTGTTCAAAATATAAATACGTACAAAACTTAGTACAAAACATTGATACAAGTTTTGGGTACAAAACATTTTGTTTCCCAGAAACAATTTAGCACTTTTGAGAGGAGGCTCTAAATTAACTTTACCTGAATTCAGATGCTCTTCAGTACTCTGATGCACTCTTCTGTTGCCTAAGAAAATTATATACTAGTGGGAATTTTGGAAGAAAATCCCAGTAAGGTTATAACATTAACTCTTCTAGCTGCATTTAAGAACAAGAGGAAGAAATGGTGCCTTCTTTCAAAAGAAAGGCTTGGATGTTACTTCTAGTTCCCCACTGTTGGTTAATGATGAGGGGAAAGTAGTTCAGTCCTTCCCTGAGGCTATATCATGTCTTTTGGTGTAAGTTTTGCAAGTAAGAAGAGAGGTCTGTGTTCTTCCACCTTGTCTCTGTGGCAGTGAAAGGAGATATGATTGATTTGTTTACAACAGTAGGTCTTTCTGAAGTGGAGGATTTCTCGTGTATTTGTGAAAGGCATCTATTTGGGTATCCATTCAAATCTAATTCAGGAGGAGAATAGTGGGGATTTGTTTAAGTCACTTCGAAATTATCACTGATGTTGATGAATCCCAGTAATCAGAAAATTATTGTCAGTTTTCTGAATGATCTGGTTACAGTTTTAGCAGGCACAGCACAATATGGTCTGTCTTAGATACTGTCAGTACAGTACTAATTCTTTTAACTATTTGTGCCTTTGAGCTTCAAATTTTTAGCCATACCAGTTATTTGCAAGCACTTGAAAGAAGTAGACATAGAGGGAAAGAATGACTTAAGTTAGTACAAAGCAACACAACTGGGACAAAATTCACAAAAGGTAAGTGACTTGATCTTCAAAAATGTTGAGCAAACCACCAGTGATGTATTTAGAGTAAATGTGTTTTCACTCTACTATGTTTGTATAACCAAATTAGATACAGATTTTAGGTGAACTGTTCGGTTTTGTTCTAGCCTGTGCTTTACGGTCTGTGTGCCTGCTGGGATTTCTTTGTAGCGCCGTTCTACATAGAATGCATGGAGCCAGCAGGTTCCTCAAAATTGTGATCCCCTTAGAAAGATGGGATCCTTTGAGAAACTTGGCTTTGCAAAATTAATACAAAGCAAAACGTCCTTCATACTGTATGCTGACCTCTCTGAAAATGTGTGTATTCCTTTGCTAATGCATATATATATATCTGTATGATGTATTTTATAATATGGTATTTATATTGTCAAGATGCTGTTATGTAGTAGCACAAAAGTGTTTCTTAGGCTGAGGTTTCATGGATAGTTTTATACATAGCTTTGCAATGCTTTACATAGCTTCATATACTCAGATATTCAGAGGTGCTAAAGGGAGAGAGGTAAGATTTATTGAATAGTAAGTAAAAAATTATTACCACCTTAAAAGACCAGGTGTTTTTAATACTGGGGATGTTTTCATAGTTGTTCGTAGTTTTGTGTTTAACTCCACTTTCTTCTTCTGTAGTTTAGCTTCTGAAAATACTGCTTTAACCTTTAGAGTAGCCTAATGGAATTATGTGAAATCATAGTTTTATAGCTGAAAATATGAATGAATAGGATGCTGTGAACTGAGAGCTGTTTAAAGCTAAAACAGTGATTCAGTAGTAAAAGGAAAGGAGTGGGTTTAAAGAGATTTGCAGTCTTCGTGACATTGCTTCAGATCATGTCTGTGACCTGAAGCAGTTGAATCTGTCTGTGTAATGGAATAATAGTGCACTTTTATTTAAAACTGTGGAGATTGGCTAATGAAAACAAAAGTTATGTAATTCTTATTATATTTATGTATATTTACTATGTATATAATCCTATATTTATATATGTTCCCTATTATAGGATTAATATGTAATATTGTATATATAGGTATAATGTGTAATGCATTATAAATATTAATATATCCCATACTATAGGATTATATATACATAATTGTATTATTACCTAAATAAGGTATTCCCTTATTTTTCCCATAAGCAATCAATATGAGCCTATAAATATAACTTTGCTATAAAATGTTTTTGTGTATTAGAATCCAGAAGTATGTGTCAGGGCATAAGTTTGAACCTCAGCTTCCTGGAGTCCAAGGTAAAGAGAAGCAGTAATTTAGAAACAGTCACTGTTAAGAAGTCTACATCAAGTTGCCATCTTCAGTTACATATTATATAATATCTTTATCTTGCTCCTACCTAGTCAAGTTCCAACCAGTTCACTGTTTTTTTTCCTAGGGGGTTTATTTTTTGTTAATTTGTCAGTGTTGTGGGTGTCTCTGAGGTGCTGGCAGTGGGGTGGCTGCCGGGCAGCCTCTGGAGGAGGGACCGGGGCTGCCCCATGCCTGACACAGCTGGCTCCAGCAGACCCGGCGCAGGGCATGGCTGAACCCCTCGGCCAAGGTGGTGGCACCTCTGGGAAAGCATATTTAAGAGAGGGGAAAAAAATGCTGCACTGCAGAATGTGAGAGAGGAGTGAGGAAAGAGTGTGAGAAACATCCCTGCAGACACCAAGGTCAGTGAAGGAGGAGAGGCGGTGCTCCAGGTGCCAGAGCAAAGATTCCCCTGCAGCCCCTGGAGAAGAGCATGGTGGAGCACACTTCCATACTGCAGCCTGTGGAGATGCCCTGAAGGAAGCTGCAGCCATGGAGAGCATGCACCAGAGCAGGCTTCTGGAGCTGTGGCCTCTAGAGGGGAGCCCACACAGGAGCAGGTTTTCTGGCAGGAAGTGTGGACTGTGTGGGACCCATGGTGGAGCAGTCTGTTCCTGAAGGACGGCACCAGTGGAACGGACCTATGCTGGAGAAGTTCATCAAGGACTTCATCCTGTAGGGGGGACCCCACACTGGAGCAGGGGGAGGGTGTGAGGAGGAAGGAGTAGCGGAGAGTATCTGTTGTGGGCTGACCCCAGCCCCCATTCCCCATGCCCCTGCACTCCTCAAGGAGGGGAGGAGGTGGAAGGAGTCAAATCTGTTAATCCTGTGACAGTAATTGGTGAGTGACCTCTTCAACTTGACCCATGAGCTTTTCCATCTTATTTTCTCCTGTCCTGTTGAGGAGAGGGTGTGGCTGGGTGGGTGTCTGGCAGCCAGCCAAGGTCAGCCCACCACAGTCAGTTTTGCTTGCAACAATTTAGTGTGCCATCTTTTGCGGTGTCTGTAGCTGGTACAAATCAGTGCTTCTCATTTGGAGCCTGAACCTCTCCAACCGTGAGTTCCTGGGAGGCTGCCTTCTTTTTGGCTCAATTTTTAGTGAAGAAAGTTGACCTGCAGAGAAATTTCCTCTTTCCTGGCAACTCTCTCAACTTTGCCTTTGTGAATTATAGAGGAGAGTTCCTTTAAGAGCATTTAGACCTGTGACGTTGGTGCACCTGGCTGTGAATGAGAAAGTTTCCTCATCTACGCAGAAGATTTACTGTTCTTTGTACAGAGGTGCAGTTGCTCCCCAAGTACCCTATCCTGAAGTACACTGTCAGCATGACTTGGTTAACTAGGTTCCCATATGAATTAAGATGTGCTGTTTTCAGACACTGAAAGTAATACAGACATTTTTATCATGCCTAGACACCAAATGCATAAATGCTCTGAATCTTTTCTGTCTCCTTTCAAAGCCCTTCTGGTTATCATTGCATCATGTGATGTACCCGAACTCAGTGTCAGGGAAAAACAGGTCAGGCACACTTGAGTAGCTTAGCAGGACAGACTGTGATCAGGTATGTCTAGAATATATATGTTGATTGCAATTTCTTTATTAATATTTTCACTTTCTTTTTCGTCCACTGGGACAACCATGAATCACCAGCACCTAGTACTATTCAGAATCTGTAGGATTCTCTGGCTGTTCATGGTGCTGGATATGTGCAAACTAGGTTTGGATATTATTTTCCTGTTACTTAGAAATTACATTCTCTGCTAATGCTCTGTCACAGCACCTTATAAGCAGAAAGATTAAAAATACTTGCTGTTAGAATGCAGTATTTTGTTCTTGCACGTTATTGATCCATAAACACTTACAATCTATTGTGAGATTGCTGTTGAAAGACTGAGAAAAAAATTAAGAAACTGCACTTAGAAAAGTCATCATTATAATGACAGGCAATTTACTTTGAGGTAACTGGAGCAGTGAAGAATGCAATCAATCATATCAGCAAGTATCTTTACAAATTGTATTAGTCTCTGACAAATGTTATACAGATCAGCAAGGTCATTTTATAGTGAAGCTGGGATATTGTTTTCATATTCTTACAGTAACACGAGTGCTTTGAATAAACTGCATGTCCAGTTCCCTGGGGTTCTTGCAGTGCAGTGAAGCACTGAGACAGGAAATAAAAACAGCTGCAAAATGAGGCAGTCGCTTTTTACTATTTGTGTAGGGCACATTTTCAGGCTAACAGTTCTAACTTCGGGGAAAAAAAGCCATTTCAGTGACAGTCACTGTCAGGTATTAAGTCGTCTTGTCTTTCCAGTCCCTGTTAGATGCCTTTACTCCAGTAAAGCACATTCCATGGGCCTTGGATTAAGTATATTTGCACAGGGCATTATTGAATCTATTTCTCACAAGAAAATTACCACCAGACTTCGAAGCATGTGGAAACAAAACAAACATGCATCCCTTAGCTAAGATCTCATGAAATTAAAACCCCCAATTGAAAAGACAAAAAGTTTACGAATATAGATGCAATTCTAATTTTCGTAGTATAAGTTTTTCAATATATATCAAGGATATTGTCCTTATCATTCAAAAAGCAAAGTCTTTTCTTATTGCACTCCTCTGAAAACATTTATGCAGTCAGCTTTTGATGTTGTCGCATATGCATTTTGGGGAGATACCAAATTTGGTACTCGCCCAACTATACATTATTATTTTTGAAACAATTATTTTGTGCTGGTTACTGACTAATATATGTGTATGTAGTCACTCTGCTGGATGAGAGTCCTAGCTTAGTGGGTGGTGTTGGTTTTGGTTTTGTTGGTGGTTTTTTTTGTTTTTTTTGTTTTTTTTTTCTTCTGCTTTTATCTTTGAAACTGATGTGCTTTCTGAAGGATTTGTTGTCATGAACTGTAGACCTATTTGGCATGTTAAGTCATTGAGAAGAGTAAAGAAGAGTAAAAATCATTAAGCAAATCTGCTGGCAGCCATGATTACAGTTGAGTTATGTTTTTATGCTCTGACTACTATACTGCTATTTCAGTGGGATGGCTGTTAGATTACAACACTGTTCCAAAATTTCCTGTTTAGTAATGTTCATTGAATTCTTCCAAGTAGTCCAGACTCCTTGGAATTTCTCATTTAATCTCGAGGTTCCTAAAGTCTATGAGACTTGACTGATTATTTTAACTAGTGTAAGGAAGATCTGGAAACATACAGAAGAGAGACCTATTGCATCAGGGAGTCCCATTGCTTGCTAGCATAGCTAATCACCTGCTTAAGTGCTGTTCAGAAGTATATCTGTTTTGATCCAAAAAATAGTTACATTACTTACACTATTAATACTGAGAAGTCAAAATGCTGTGAAATTTGAAACTTTATTTGAATTCCTCGTCTTTATTTGTTACCAGTGTTTCCACATAAGATTTGTGGTTATAATTGTCCTTAGCTAAGATAATTCTTCCTTATGTTCTCACCTCCTGTTGTATCTCAGGTGAGAGATCAGATGCTGGCTTTATCTTTGATAAACTCTGTGCTCTTCTGAAGTGTCTCATTTGCTTCCATTCCATTCTATGATTTTGGTACCACTTCTTTACATTTGTCTGGTCCGAATATGAGTGAACAGAATTGCAGAGAACTTCTTTTACGTACTTTCACTGAATGCATTGCAGAATTGTGTTCCTTCTCTGTTTTAGGAAAACCTTGCCTGATACATTATAGGGCAATTTGTTTTCTGCATGGCTGCATCTAAAATTGGTGCTTGTGGTGCTAATCTGTAGCCAGGTAGTATACCCAATGTTTTCTCCTTTGATGCGTTTCTAGCTGATAAGAGCTGAGTTTGGAACAGAAATTCTAGTGACTTTGTACATAATGCTCTTCAGTTTCATCCTGTTTGTTTTACTCCAGTCTTCAAACTCATCCAGTTCTTCATGAACAGGCGTGTTATTCTCATCTGTGTTGATTGTACTCCCAACTTCATCAGTAAAGCTCATGGCATTCTGCTTTTTGGGAATTGCACATTCTTCTCAATAAAACTATTTAATACCTATTTCAAGATTGTTATTTTACAAACTCTGCTTGTAACTGTTCACCCCATCCAGCTCAATTATTCTCCTTTCAATCCAGTTCATTGCTATCTCCATCTTAACCAGTTCCTTTCCTGTCTTTTAATTGTTATATTGATTGCCACCTTCCTCAGTTTAATAACTTATTTTGTGATATTCTGTGAAGGACATTACTCATATAAATTGTTGTTGCTGCATTTTCTTAATCCAGGAAAACTCCCCAAACAGCTGTAAAAAATACAGGTGCTAAGTTGACAGTACCCTTAATGTGGTAAATGCGTGGTTTAGATTTTTCATTTACCTGTGCATCCTGTTTCTTTTCTTAAAGTTTATTCTGATAATTGTTTGAATAAATTATACTAAGGAGGTCAGAAGAGGAATTGAGTTAATGAGTTTGCAGAGCCAGACACTGGCTCTGCAAGTCTCATTTCGAGGTAATGAGACTGAGACAGCTAAGGGTCCAACTGTCCAAGGATAAAGGAACATGGTAAAGGAGATGATTTTTATGATTGTCCAGCTGGTCGTTCTGTTTTTTCTGAAGAAGGAGGCTGCCAAGGAGAGCCTGAAGAGGCCTGAGCCATTGTTTATATTCAGCTGGTTCTGCAGATGTATGAGGATGGGGAGAGTAAGTTGGGGATGGAGAAAGACATGAAACAAAAATAAATTTCTAACACCTTTCCAGATATTACATTGGGAATAGAAACAACGTAATTGTTCTTCTGTTTATACTTATGGGTAGGGAGAACTTCATTCTTGCTGTCTCTGTCTCTCTTGTTCCCCCTGTCCTGTGTGTCCCCCCGCTTTCCTCCTCAAAAAAAAAAAAAAATAGCTGATGCAGTACAACTGGAAGTCATTAAACAGTGTACTTGGGCACTACTGATGATTATTTGAGAGCTGACCTAATTGATTGCTTTGCCAGAAGCTGGAGATGTTGAAGATGCATTGATTATGCAAAGCACTGGATATTGTATAGTTTGCTGTTTTCACAAAATTGCAGCTGATTTGTGAAGGAATTCATCGAGATTTAGGAGGCTGGCAATAGTTTGTGTGTTTTTCAGTAAGGTAATGGCTTGTCTTCCCCTATCGATTTATATGGCTAGTTTTACAGCTCTGGCATAAAAAATTACTATCCTGCTTGTAATTGTCATATTTACCAATAGAGAAGGGTGGGTAAAGGTGAAGGGTATTATATTGGCAAAGATTAGAAAGATCAGGGAAAAAAAAGTGTTATTTCTTTCAAAAGATCTTGTTGACTAGCTTGACTAGAAAAAAATAGTTTGTCTGTTATTTTATGTGTCTATCCAGAACTGGGTTTATATGTTTGAAGGTGTGTTCATTTTGTGGCGGTTTTGGTTTTTTTTTTTTTTTTTTTTTTTTTAATCTTTGACTTTCTTAAACCAAAAAGAGAATTTGTGATAATCCTGTGTACTGGTTTTGGCTGGGATAGAGTTAAATTTCTTCACAGTAGCTAGCTAGGCTATGTTTTGGATTTTTTGCTGAAAACAGTGTTGACAATACAGGGATGTTTTAGTTACTGCTGAGCAGTGCTTATGCAGAGTCCAGGCCTTTTCTGCTCCTCACCCCACCCCACCACCGAGTGGCTGGGGGTGCACAAGGGGTTGGGAGTGGACACAGCTGGGACAGCTGACCCCAGCTGACCAAAGGGATATTCCATACCATTTGACGTTATGCTCAGTAATAAAACTGAGGAGGCTGGCCAGGCTGGCATTGCTCGGGGACTGGCTGGGCATCGGTTGGTTGTGAGCAATTTTTTGGGGTGTGGTGGTTTGGTTTTTTTTTTTCCATCCCTCCATCATTTGTTTTTCTTGGTTTGATTTTTTCGCCCTCTTTATTGTTTTCTTTTTCCTTTTTTTTTAAACTATTAAACTGTCTTTTCTCAGCCCATGAGTTTTCTTACTTTTACCATTTTGATTCTCTCCCCCATCCCACTGGGTGAGGGATTAAGGGAGTGGCTGAGTAGTGCTTAGCTGCCTACCAGGGTTAAATCAAGGCATACTGACTTAGTGATTTAGTAAATAAGGTAAGTAAAGTTGAAGAACTTTCAAGATTTTTTTTTCCCTGTTTCTTTTTTCCTGCTTGCTTGCTTTTTTAGTTTTTTTGGTTTTTTTTTTCCCTTCTCTATGATGGCCTAGAGACCAGCAACAGTTGTGGTCTCTGTTTTCTGAATGTGCTGAACTCTGGGAAGAGCAAGCAGGTGGCTATTTTTCCTCTCGTTTTTCCTCTCTTCTCTTCTCAATTGCTGAACTTCAGCACCCTCTTGTGCTGGTCCTGCCATTATCACACAGCATGCAGGGCTTCACACAAGCCTGTCAGCCCTCAGGTTGTGGATCCATGTGATGAGAGGTTCTCCTGTTTCAGCTTCTCTGCATGGAGATCTGGTTCTGCACCAGGCTTAATCAGGATTGTAGCCGCTTCCAATCATAACTAATATAGTAGTCCCACTTGTATTTCTCATCAGCAAGATGCTGTTCTTGAATGCATGTATGCAGTGATAGATTGAAATAACCGGAACAGGTCTGTCATATGCCTTTAGACAACATCTAAGGATAAAATATCAAATTTAACTCATGTTCACATTCACATCACCTACTCGCTTCTAATACATTTTGTAATGTCTCAGCCATAATTTTCTGGGCCAGTTTTAAGTTCTGCCTCAGTATGATGATAGAGAGAAACATCCTTAATGTCTACTTTCTATAACTGTGTGCTTCTCTTGGAGCTGTAGATTCCCACTCCTTCTCTTCCTACTGTGTCAGTGAGGGCCCTTATGAGATGATTCGTCTTCCTATTTTTGTCTTTGGCCTTGGAAATGTAAAATTACTGAATCCAGGTGACAAAAAGGCAAATGGCTATCATTAATATGTTTAAGTATGTCCCTGACTATAATTTGTTTGTGCTTATTGTTATGTATTCTCAGTTTCTTTTGCGATCTGCCTCCAGATGGCCTCTTCAGACTTAACTCTGATAGATAAAAATTAGTGATGTAAATGATACCAGCCAGGAAGACTACTATACATATGATTTTCTTACCAAATAACACTGACTTCCTTGTTTACCCAGCTTTCAGAAAGGAGAAAATCAAGACTGCTTTAAATATTTTGAGAACAAATAAAGCAAAACAAAAATCCCCCGATTTTTGTGTTTTTACAAAGTACTTGGTGCAAAAGTGTGCTTAAAAAAAAATTAAAGAAGCAAGTCTGTTATGAAGAATTTGGGTAGATTATCTGTTACCAGCTCTAAACACCATTTCTTTGATGCTTTTTGGAAGTAATTGGTTTTCCTTGCTATTGTGATAGGACAAAGCAAAAGTTTTACATTTTTGTTTGTTTGTTTGTTTGGGGTTTTTTGGGGGAGATAGTGCAAACATTAAGAAAAATACAGCTCCATGTCTATTTTAATATTTTCAATTTTTTGTCACAAGGTATAATAGTGTACTATTTGTAGCTGAACAAAGAAAGATGTATAAGGAATAAAGCACAGAAAGTTCAGAACTTCCACTAAAGACTTTTCTTTTCTGGGCTAGAGGGATTATTTGCTAAAATCTATAAATCAGATTTCTACTGAAGTGTATGCAGGAATGTGTATATGTATCCTGTGCAATATCAGTTTTTATTTTAATTTTCTTGAACCACACGGTGATATTTGGGTCTGAGTCCTTGTGTACATGCATATTAAAGCTCTATTTCTGCTGTTTAAATTTTTTTTATTGTTGCTATGTTTGGAGGTCGTTCCTACCAGTTACTGCTGATATCAAACTGTGATTGTAATGAAGCAGTCAATCACAGTAGTGAATGCTGAAGATTACCATTTTAATGACTAATTTTCCTGCCGCTTTTCATTGTAGACCAGTACCATTCATGTAATAACTCTCACAGGGTGTAGCATGTTTATGTTTCACCATAAAATTTTTTGGAGAACTCTGTACCAAATCGCGAATGTAGGGACAAGACTAAAGCTGCTGTTAAGAGAATCATGATGTCCAGCCTGTTATGCTCATGTCTTTGCTGAGCAGACCATATGTCCACTGACTGTAGTGCTGAGTAGATTAGAAAGCCTGAAAACAAACGTATTTCATTCAAGTGCGAAATAGAAGTCAGAGAGCTATATTAAATTACATCCTCTTCCTGTTAGTCCTTTCATCATGTCTGATGCATTTTGAGATTTTAACTACTTCATGATTTAAAGCTGATTCTGCTTCAGATTGGTAGAATATGTGGGTTGGTGTACTACTTGATCAGACTGCTGTAACGTTTTATTTTAAATTAAATTACTTGTAATGCATACAGTTCAGTAAGGAAAAAATTACAAAGAAAAAATCTTTTCCTATTGCCTCTAATTATCAAGTGTTTCCTTTTAATGGTAGTTCTGTTGTGTGGAGATAATTTATAAATCAAACCAAAAGCATTTCAATTTCTATGCAATGTGTCTCACTTCCACTGATGGTAGCTCATCTTACATTTCCTGAGTTCATCTGAACTTGTCATTCATATCTGTTCTGAATACATGTGCTTTGAAAAAAATGTGTGCTCCAGTTAGGATTTGGATTCTGGCTTTACCTGGTTTTCGTAGGCTAGAATAGTATAGAATATTCTAGACTTCTCATTAATAAAACTTGAAGTCTTCTAGTACTCAGATTGAGCAGGATGAATAAACATTACTACTGAATACCTCATACCCTGTCTGTTAGCCAATAATAAAGATATAGGTTAATGGACATGGTATTATATTACAGGATTTTCCCATACATATAATTAATCTTTTTTTCTTTTTAGAAGGACTTCTCATAGACAATGTAATTTCATTTTAACCCCTTACAATATCAGAAGGAAGTCTGCAAGGCTGGTTAAAATTTTCAAGTTCTTTGTCCTCCCTAAGAAATGCATTAAAAGAAATTCAGCCAGTAACCTTGTTTGTGTCTGAAATTTGAGTGACATTTTGTGTGTTTTTCTTGTTTTTTTTTAAGCATAATGGCATATATTGTATAATGTATGTTACCCAAGAAGGCTAATATGTAAATTTGTTTGAGCAAGATGTAACTATTTTAAGAAGCTCTTGTGGTATCCCAATGAATGGTAATGTCCATTAAATGATTTGTATTTTTTTCTGAGCTTTGCTATAGAATGTTGTTTTTAGATATTACATACAGAGTCATTTAATATTTTTCAATAAAATACCTTCTCCCTTTTCTCCTTGTGGAGTAAAGTTTATTAAAGTGTGGAAGAAGAAGAACACTTAATTATGAAATTACTTTCTTTGACCGATGCAGTTGTAATTATAGTTCTTCTACTGTCTTCATGTTAACTTGTGTTTATTGCAATATGTAGGAAATTCTCTCATTTTATTTCTTCTCCTGTCTCCTATGTGACATGGGAGACCATTCACCAGTTAAGGAGTCCATGCTTCATGTTGAAGAGCTTAATTTGCAACAAAAGACTTTTTCCTTCCCTCCCTTAATGCATGTATTTATCCCATCACTTGTAACATATGGTGACCATATTCTTCAGACAGAATCCCCATAATCAGGATTGAATGGTTCCCTGGATGAAATTTATTTTGGTGGATTGGGCAGACAAAACTTTTGCACCTGTGACCCATACTGGAAAATTTGGGGAAATCTTGTCTTTCTATGCTTGTGAAAGAGGAGGAGGTGATGAATCTGTAAATAGTGTGTATGGAATGCCATAGGATGGGAATGACTTGAAGGTGGGTTACAAGAAAGATTTTTGGTATTTGTGTCCACATTCAGTATCTGCAGTAGCAATCTTTAGATATTTGCTGGTGGCAGCCTTAACTGTATGTTGCAGCTGATGATAGCAGCTTTGTGATATCATACTCTTTCAGTTGTGTAGTTTTATGTATGGCTGGTATGAGTAGATTTAGCTTAAAAAAACCAAGGTCAGTTGCATGAAAAACAGATTCAAATGCTGTGATTTCTTTAGTGGTTTTTATGGTATAGAATGTACTGTGTGTACACATTACATTACATTCACAACAGCTACAAGAGTTTCCATGCTCTTTAAAATTACATGGTATCTCTGAAAATCAAAAAAAAGGTTTAAACAGAAATTGTGTAATTTTCTGGTTGTACTAAGTGTTCTAAGTGTCTAATTTTTTTGAGAGAAAATGTTCACATTATTTTAGAAGATTACCTTTTCAGTCGTATCTACTAACTCTTAAAATAAACATGTGATACCAAGGGTTACACCCTATTTTTACCCTTCAGATTTCTGGATGATTTTGTAGGCATGAATAAATACCAGATATTTGCTGTCTTTGTGTGCCTATTAGCCTTAGAGGTTACAATGCCTGTGTTACCACTGTCATACATATTAATGCTATGTAGGTGTTACAAGCCTGTATTATTGATTGCATTACATGCTAGGAATATGATTATATGTTGGCAAGATGGAGGGATTTTGGGTTTTGGTTAGAAAAATCACTCTTTTTATCAGTGTTTTGGCTTGCTTCAGTTTGTTTATCGCTTTGTTCCACTGAGGAAACTTCTTTAGACGTAGTGAAGAATCTGGCAAATACTTACCCCTGTAGCATACCGCAATGAAACATGTAGTAGGTTTTGGTAGAAGGAGAGTTACAGTTTGTTCATACTGCTCTGTTGCTTTAATACAGGACAGTACAGTACAACAGCTTTAATTTGTGAAAATCTGTCAGAAACAACTATTTCTGAGTTGGTATTGTGTGATAGCAGTAAGAATGTTGCCTAAGCTGATATTTAAGTTTCTTACCTGAAATAAAAATATTGAGGGAATAATAGATTAGTTTTGCCCATGACAATGATCTGACAACAGAGCAAGCTTATGGCTACGATCATGATGGTGCTTTTAATGAAAGGAACATGGATTTGTTGGATTCTTGACCAGGAAAACTGAAAGGGTTTATATGAGCAGTTAGGAGGCCTTCAGAAGATAACCAGATTAATGAACAAAATGAAACAGTTGATGTTTTTGATGTGTGAAAATGACAATGTTCTTGGGATAAACCAAAAGGAAATAGACTAACAGTGTTTAATAGTTTGCAGGCATAATGACCTAAGTAGTTGAAGGGTTGTGTGAACAAGGCCTCATGTATTTCTGAAAATTAAAAATGCTCTTCTGGGTCTGTTTAGAGTGGAAAGAGTGTGAGCACAAAGCAGTTATGTAAATGTGTACTGTAAAATAATCTTCCAGCCCCTTTAGAAGCCTTAAAGTTGTGGTGGAGTAAACAGATAAATGTGCCAGAGCACACAATTTTAATGGGAATGTGTAAGAGCAAATTGCGTAGGGGAAGTGAAAAAAAAAGTTAATTTCTTTACAGAAAGATTTTAAATGGGAATGAGATCCGTCTGTTAGGGTGAACAATAAAGCTGTTGAATAAACTGGGGTTTTGTGTTGTTTTTCTACTCATAATACAGAATAGGAAATATGCTTGTATAGCTGCAGGGGCTTTAAAAGGGGAGATAATGCAAAGTCATCTTCTGTCACAAAAAGGATAAATATTTGATTCATACACTCCTTACACAAGAAGGAAAGATTAAGTGGCTAGACCAATAAACCATGAACCTATTTTGCAGTTACATGGAAGTATTTTTCTTCCTTTGTATTCAGAATGATACTAAATGAAAATGCTTGATATGTTTCTTAGCATGTGGACACATCAGTCTTTTTTGATTCAGTATTATGAATAAAAAAGGATGGTCAGGATATTATTTTTAATGTTTAGAAATCATTTTTAAACAGAAGAATGCATAATATGCTGAGCAACACAGTTTTCCCATAACCTTTTGTGAATATACAGTATTCCTGATGTGTGGTTCTCATTAGTTAATTTGTAATACAGTGGCACTATCTGTCTGTAAATACATTTTTTTTTTTTTTTATTTTTCTGAAATTTTAATGGTTATCAGGTTATATATACATGCTGTTTGAAAGATGTAGAGTTTTGTTTTAGAAGTAGTGTTTTGCCAATCCAGAGTAAACACGTTTTGATAATAACTTTTGTCTTTTGCTAGGAGGGCAATATTTTATAAGCTGAAGAATTGTTTTTACAATTTTATTCGCATTTTGCAACAAACAGATTAGGGTGTGCTGATAGCCTTGTTCAATATAAGTACATTCAAACTGTACTTTATTAAATTGTGAGTTAATGGAAATCAGAGATAATTTATATTGAGAATTGAGATTTGTTTTCTAACCCAGACATTTAAACTTGTTTGAAGTTAGTTGTTGTCTATTATTTCAAACTTAATATTTTCCAAGTGTGTTGCTTTGTTTAGTATTAATTAATTCAGGGGATAAAATGCATCGAAATAGGAAGAGGAACTCATCTGTTTTGATGTCTGTGTCATCAGTAATGAGAAGAGAATACGACTAAGCAGTGATACTCTGTGCAACAGAAATGGAAGAAGTACTTTGTACTGCCCTTAACTGAGCTACTTACAGTTCTGTATCTAAAAATTAGATGCTTTAGGAAGAATTTATACAGGCTTGGACTATTATCAAGATAAAACAGGAACACCATTCTTTATAGCCAGTTCAATCCTCTTAAAAATGAGGAAGAAACATTAAATCCAAATGCATTCTAAAAACATACCTGATAAAATTATTATTACCTTGAGTATTCAACTGAGTACACTGCTAAACTGTGGGTTTTTTTTTATACTTGTGGTATTTTGAAGTAGTTGTTGTTACCAGAATGTAATTGATGAGGCCAGCTGGTAAAAAGAATGTAAAATAAAATACTCCTTTCAGCTCTTCAGATTAGTCCTTACACTCTTGTCTGTCTTCCTCTCATATCGTGGGCAGATAGTAATACTAACTCCTGAGCTAATGCGTAAGGATAAAGGAAAGGATAGTAATATAGTCCTTTTCACTCTTTTCCTCCTCTCAAGTGTGAGGATGGGGTAAGTGTTGCACAGAGCCTGATCAAGAGAGTACGTTCTGATGAGGTCTGAGGTAGCCAGGGGTGCACAGGGCAGAAACTCCACATGTCACATTCTCATCTCAAAATGAGACAGACGCAGAGTTAGTGCTTCACAGATACAAGGCAGCAAACATATAAGGAGTACTGCCAGACCCAGTTCTGTATTTTGGGATGCTGCTTCAGGCAGCTAAGGCCTCCTCTGATTCTGTGCTTTAGTTACTGTATTAGTCTTGTGTGCTGTGAATTGTTGATTCTGATGGAATAGCTCATATTGTAAGGTTCACCTTACAATACAGGCTCTCCTTCTGTATTTCATGTTTACATTTCAGCTGAAATGGTGAGCCCCATTTCAAGAAACAGGTTTCTGAAATAAATTAATATTTAAATATTAAGTTGATCTTAAACTACTGTAGGAGAATTCTTGTTTTGTTTTTCTTGTTTGTAAAAAGTCACTTAAAGTGATGGATTAACAGTCATCCCTTTCAGTTAATAATAAAACAAGTTTTACTTCCATAAGTAGGCAGCAGTGTTCTATTTTATGAAAGACTGCACATTTGTTTTGTATAAAGATTTTTTTTTATCATGAAAAGAAACCAATCAAAGCTTATAAACCTAGACTGTGAAGAGATTGAAGATCTAACCTGAACTTTATAAATATATATTAAAAAATGGGGATCATTTCCTTTTCAGTTAGATTGTTTCCTTCAAAGATGAAGGAATAGAAATATTTATATTTCTCCGTTTTGGCTGCTCATAGAAATTGGCAGTACTTCTTAAATCTTTCCTTACTACTGCAAGTTAAAGCTGACAGTTGTTGAATTTCTTTTGTGATTAAGCAAATGGTTATATTTATCCATATGTTACTGAATGTGAAGAAGTATTTAGTTTGTCCAATGGCAGTTAAGATGAGCCTTGCCTTGCTGCTGTTCACTAATGAAGTTTGGGTGTCCTGAAAACTTGAGCATGATGACAGATTATCTGTGCCTTATTTTTGTCAATGTTCTGTAATTGCAGTATGGGGTCATGAATTAAATGTGTCTTTGCCAATAATAATTACTTTGTCACAGCTTTTATGACAAATATCATTTAAGTTGATGTTTGTGGAAAGCAAACAATGTATCACTACTCTTGAATAGGAAAAGTCTTTTCCAGTTTAAGTTTAAAATAAAACTTTTAAACCTAAACTTCATTTTTTACCTTTTCTGCCTTTTGTTTTCTGGGGAAGGGGGAGAAAAAGGGCCCTTTATTAGTATTTGTGTGTGTTTTTAAGATAAGTTTGTGCCATATTCCCATTTAGTTTAAAATGAGTTGGGTTTATATTAATGGTCAATCAACTAGTATAATCTAGTTCTAATAAATTGTATTATTAAAATAAGGTTAGGAACTGATGCTAATGAGTGCAGTGGCATGTTTGGTGGAACCTTAGGATTAAATCAGTAAGTAAATACTTTAAGTATTGCAGCCCTCTGTAGAAATGAATTTAAAAATGAAATTGAATTTGTATTTGAATTCAGAAGTGGTTAAATTAAAACAATTTGCTTGTAATTTCTTACTCATTGGACTAGGAAGGTGTATGTAATCTTAAATGTTTCTAAGTGTATGTTTTAGTTTAATAGTGTAAAATTTACTAGTATTTAACTTCTAGTGTAATATTGTGATCTCGGTTTGACCCTTTGTTCTAAAGTAATTTTAAAAGTGTTAGTCAAAAGAGAGACAATGTCATCTTTCCCTGTGTGGCAAAGAGGGATCATCTGATCATAATTGTTTGCAATGCCTAGCCTTTATTTCCATCTTCACCCTTTGACAAAGTGCAATAAATTCAACAACTTCTACCTGGCATCATAGCAAGCTATTGGTGGTTACATTTTAGTGTAGAGGTAGCAATGCAAATTTTAAGCTAAGCAGGAAGAACTTAGGTAAACACATACCTGTAGTCAGGCAGTTTCTCTCAAAACTATTTTGTTGCTGTGAATTTTTTTTTTAATTTTATTTAATGATATTTAGTGTCTTTCCTGCTGATAGAACAGTGGTAGCCTGGCTGCCTTTGTTTACAGTAGATACAAATATTTCTGTATATGAGCAATCTCATTGCTTTCTGTTTCTTTTTTGTATGTATTACATCCTTGTGCATGTAACTGAGCTCATTTGTAAGTTGGTGAGCTGCGTTAGTCCAGGATAAATGCCTTTGGTCTGTGTGATTTGCCTGTATCTTGTGAAATGAATGCATTTCAGGAACTTCGGTAAAAAGAAGTAAAACAAAGTTATGTCTGAGGTTAACCTAACTGCACATTATGGTCAGTTATGGCATGCAAGGATTTCAAGGAAAATAGACCAGGGAAAATGCACGTCATTTGAGTATGTGATATAAAATACAGCATTGGAGGGCCTGGCCACATGCTTCATGCAGGGCAGATTTCTGAGTGGGTTGTTTGTAGGCCTTAGCCTGTAGTATATAGTAATGCAGAGTTAAGGCAAGAAAGTTTTAGGACTGAATTAGCACATGAGATTTTTGTAAGCCTATCTCTTTTCAAACATAAAACTGACTTTTAGTAAGTTCTCCTTGACCTTTTCCTTCTTCCTGTGCTGCCCAAAAAAAAGTGTGGTTAAGCTGGTGTCTGACCAAGACAGGTAAAGATTTATAGAGTAAAGAACTGGGAGAAAAGGGGTTTCTTGTACCGTTAGTGCTAACTTCTGCAGTGGATACTTACGTTACATTCATGGCAGACTGGCTCTCTACTTACATGAGAGCATATTTTACTCCAGCAGAGTTTATCCTGCTTGGTGTCTTTCTTCTGAGGAATATTTTACATATCTTGCAAACTTGTACTTATGTATTTTGTCTGGAAAATGCACATTAAGATCTACTTAAATTGCAGTGCACATTTAAATAAGAGAATGTGGTGTTCATTCTGTGCCAGTTACTATTTATATTCCTCTCTCTCAGCTATTTCTGTTTAGGCTTCTGTAAGTTTTTATTATTTGCGAGGCTTTTTAGTTGGAATTTAAGTGGCTTATATTGTTGTACCTCAAACTTTCTTTTTGAATTATCATCTTTGCTTCAGAGCTGTTCCTTTTTGCTCCTTCAATTATTGAATAGAATGTAAAATAAACTAATACTTATAGAATCTAATTCAGAATAGTCAAAATATTGAATTTCTGTAAAACAATGCTGAACTGGAATTCATGTATAATGGGCTGCAATACATAAAAAGAAAATTATTAAACCATATCTCACTTATCGTAGATCTTTTTAATAGGAGCAAAATCTGTGCCATTAGTTCCAGTCCAGCGTATTTCCCATTCACAATGCTTTAGTGCATAACTTATAAATCTGTCCTCATCATCCTATATTACTTTTTCAAAGCAAGACTAACATCAAGCAAGACAGGATGAATGAAAGTCAATGAAGGTCGACTAGACAACCCAATTATTAAAGATTCTTGGAAGAACAGTATTGTGATCTATAAAAGAATTGGGTGTGAATTTCTGTATCTTTTGTGGACAAGGGTCATTTCTGTAGAACTGCAGTGTATTTTCTATGGTAATCTGTTTTTAGATTATGCTAGTCTAATCTCTTTGTATAGTACCTCTGATTGTCTGTTGTTTAAAATATTTGTTAGTTTGAAGAAGCCATATTTATAATACACATTTCATGTACCTGTTCTATCTCCTAAGTGGTGAAGAGGCCTTTGAGGAAAATGTAACATACAGTTACATATGGCATTATGAAGAGACAGTGTTAAGATTGCATAATCACTGCATACATGCCATTGCTAATTTTCCATGCATTTTTTTTCATCAGTCATTTATCTTTCATTCATTCTGCAGAACAGGCCATCTCTTGGGAGCATAAAAACATCCATAAAATAAGAGGTTACTATTTCTGGCACCTACTTATAGTAGAGATAGTGAGCTGGCCTGCATGTTTGAGTTGAAATAGAAATGTTCAAGTATGTATATAAGCCATCTGTGCTGCAGATGGTAATATAAAAGAAAGTCTAATTAAGCAGAAGAATAGTTGTTTTCAGCCTTAGAAACTTACTTGAGCTTTTCTTGTGGTTTAAGCCAAGCCGTCAACTAAGCCCCACCCAGCCACTCGCTCATTCTCCTCTGCGGTGGGATGGAGGAGAGAATCAGAAGAGTAGAAGTGAGAAAACTTGTGGGTTGAGATAAAGACAGTTTAATAGGTAAAGCAAAAGCTGTGCATGCAAGCAAAGCAAAACAAGGAATTCATTCACTACTTCCCATCGGCAAGCAGGTGTTCAGCCATCTCCAGGAAGGCAGGGCTCCATCACGTGTAACGGTTACTTGGGAAGACAAACGCCGTCACTCCGAATGTCCCCCCCTCCTTTCCTTCTTCTTCCCCCAGCTTTATATGCTGAGCATGACATCATATGGTATGGAATATCCCTTTGGTCAGTTGGGATCAGCTGTCCCAGCTGTGTCCCCTCCCAGCTTCTTGTGCCCCCCCAGCCCACTCACTGGTGGGTTGGGGTGAGGAGCAGAAAGGTCCTTGACTCTGTGTAAGCACTGCTCAGCAGTAACTAAAACACCTCTGTATTATCAACACTGTTTCCAGCACAGATCCAAAACGTAGCCCCATACTAGCTACCATGAAGGAAATTAACTCAATCCCAGCCAAAACTAGCTTTAAATTTAGCTTTGTTCCTTCTATTTCAGATCTGTCTGAAACTTACCTACTTTTTTTCTCCCTCATACAAACTGGTCTAATGAAAAATAATACTTCTGCATACAAACCTTGTTTTATTATGTTTTTTGAGCCATATACAAATAAGGACAGATAAGATTCAGTTATCAGGTATTCTAACTGAAGACTAGGTAATTGTACTTCACTATAATGCTACACATGTTTATAAATAAATTCCAAACTATTAGATGTTCTTCCTCTTCCACCCCTGCAAAAAGGAGAAGAGAAAGACCTAATATAAATTTTATTTTTTATTTTTTTGTCAGATATTTAGTTTATGGGTGTTTTGATCTGATATTTCTATACAGGGTATCTTATTATATTCATTTTATGAGAAGCCATTCTCGTGAAATTGCAAGTGTGTCTGTGTGTATCTTCCTTCCCAACTAATATAATCACAGGAGAGTGTGGTCATGTGTTAAGAGTAGCTAGCTGAACAGAGTGTCAAGTGGCCTTCATTACAGGCTTACTGTGTGGGAATCACTTTATTAAAATATCAGTTGCAATAAATGACATAGGGTCTGAAAAAGAAGTAATATGTTCCTAGACACTGGTATAGTAATTAATGCTGACTGTGAGATTACAGTGCTGATCGAGAAAATTTTTACAGTGTTTCCCAATAAAACTTGAAGTCAGCTTCTGCAGGTGGTGGAGTTCTGTGGCTGACAGCAAAGGATGAGATCTGCTATTGAGCTGAGCTTAAAAACAGCAACAGGTTCAATGCACTGCTATTTTATTTATAAGTCAAGATTTAAGGACAGAAATTGCTGCTTGCAGTAGCAAAATGCCTGTCTAAGGTGGTGATTTCTACCACAGTAATTGTAAAGCATATTCAGGTTATGTCACACTACATTTTGACAGACTGTAAATATTTTTTGTAAACTTGGAAAATCATGATGCTTGCATGGCGTACAGAGGTAATGAAGAATCTTTTTCTGACTAGATAGATGCTGCATATCTAACGAGCACTGAAAGGGTTCACTGCTAATCTGTAAACTATTTAATACTGTTGTTAACTTTTACCAAAACTATTTTTTCATTAATTTTGTTTAGAATGCAGAAAACTCCATGGTATGAACAGTAGATATTTTAAGACATAGTAATTTTGCTATTTACATTCAAAACATCATTTTTTTTTAAAAGTCTTCAGGCACCCAAATGTCAGCTATATGTAAGAAATTATTTGTATTTTAAAGTTAAGCGCTGTAATGAATTTGTGATGTTAGGCATTTATGGTATTGATTTTTCATTACTACATTTTCTTGCTGGCTTCGGCAGATTGGTCTGCAACAGAGAATCATACTCTAATCCTCTGTAGAGAGAGGAGGAGAATATTGTAACATAGTCCTTTTCTTAGATCGTTAGCTGAAACAGAGGATTTAGTTTATCTTCTACACAGAAGATAAACTCCACCCCCCTCCTCCCCTGCCCCCGCTGCCTCTGTGCTGATGGAATGCTAAATAGTGCAAATCTGTAAGTCTTTGAATTCTGATAGTATTTGTCAGTGTCCTAAAATTCCCAAATAGCTGAGGACAGCCACACCGACTGAGAGGAGTGCACAAAAATATAAGATCGTGTCAGATCAAAATCAAAGAAGAAATTTCTTACTACACTCTTGGTTTCTTTTTGTTGTTGTTGTTCAAGTAGGCAGACCTGAGACATGGGTCTATGCAGATACATGATCACTACCCTATTTGTGACTGAATTTGTTTAGTTGACCCTTTTTCTCTTCCTTTTGGCCTGTTTTCAGTTTCACTGGCTTCTAAAGAGACAATCCCAAAAGGCTTGCCTTTTATTTGGCAGATGGGCAACAATAAAAATCTTTGCTCACCAAGAAATTGTTGCTTTGAGAAAGCTGCGTTAGACCTTTAACCATATTCAGTACCCCCAAACTAATACAGCTTATATCATAGAATCATAGAATGTCCTGAGTTGGAAGGGACCCACAAGGATCATCAAGTCCAACTCCTGTCCCTGCACAGGACAACCCCAAATTCACACCATATCTCTGAAGGCATTGTCCCAGTGCTTCTTGAATATCATCAGGCTTGGTGCCATGACTACCTCCCCAGGAAGCCTGTTCCAGTGCTCCACCACCCTCTGGGTGAAGAACCTTCTCCTAATATCCAACCTAAACCTCCCCTGGCACATCTTCTTGCCATTCCCTCGGGTCCTGTCGTTGGTCACCAGAGAGAAGAGATCAGCACCTGCCCCTCCTCCTCCCCTTGTGAGGAAGCTGTAGACTGCAGTGAGGTCTCCCCGCAGTCTCCTCTTCTCCAGGCTGAACAAACCAAGTGACTTCAGCCGCTCCTTGTACGGTTTCTCTTCTAAACCCTTCACCAGCTTCGTGGCCCTCCTCTGGACACTCTCTAGTAGCTTTGTATCCCTAATGTACTGTGGTGCCCACAACTGCACGCAGTACTCGAGGTGAGGCCGCACCAGCACAGAGCAGAGCAGGACAATCACCTCCCTTGACCAGCTAGCAATGCAGTGCTTAATGCACCCCAGGACACGGTTGGCCCTCTTGGCTGCCAGGGCACACTGCTGGCTCATGTTCAACTTACTGTTAACCAGAACCCCCAGGTCCCTCTCTGTGGGGCTGCTTTCCAGCCTCTTATTCCCCAGTCTGTATGTATATCCAGGGTTGCCATGCCATATGTAGTGTTGCACCTATAATCTCGTTGGCCTCCCTTATCTCTGGGCTATCTTTTCAGAAATTGTTTTGCCGGAGTCTTCACCAAGGTTACCGCATGCTGCCAGTGTGCAGTTGAATGACATGTTAGTCAGGCAAGTTGGAACTGTGGATAAAGGTGATCCACAGCACAGCAGAAATAACATTCCTATGTATGTATTCAGCTGAGGCTCAGTTGTGGACTGAGTATTTCGACACTTGTTTTGCTTCTGAGTTCTGTGACAAGAAGAAGACATCCTTATAAACCCAGTATGTTCTCGTCATTCAGGATTTACGATTCTAGACATAGTGAGACATTCCTGAGCAGTTTGGCTGGAGAATACAGAGATGGTCCCAAAATCAATATAGAGTTTTGTATTACAGTCATTTGCACTAGGAATATGTACTTCTCGGAGGAAAAAAAACTAAACTTGTTTAAAGGAAGATATACAGGTGTCTTAAGTGTACCCGTGTCAATACTATATTCTTCACAAAGTTCACAAAATGTTGTCCTTTTGAAGATTGAGTCTACGTACGAAGCATTACATTTATGCAATGGATTGTGTTTCATAGTTATATTTTATTAGACAAACTTAATTATAAAGAAAAAAATAGTTGTAGAAATAAATAAATCACAATAATAGGTAACATCTCCATTCGACAGATAACTGACAAAACAGTAGAGTACCATGAGATACAAGTCTGGTGTGGGAAACAGGTGTAATGTTATCTTTAAGTTAAAATCATCAATTGCTTTGTTTTATTAAAAATGCTTAGAAAAGACGTATAAACTTGAAATATTACACAATTCAAATTCTTTGCAGTGTCAATGATGGGTATAGCATGAGTCTGCAGGATGGCAATAACATAATTTTGTTAGTATTTCCATGTTTTTATACAGTTTATGAGACTAGTGGATACAGTGGTCTCTTGGGTTATTTGCAGGTAAACAGGATGACGATAATATTTGAATGTCTGGCCATCATTCTCTCTTCTTCCATTTCTTCTCCTCCTCCAGGAAGATGATCCCCCTCTGCCAAAGATGATCTTTTTCCTTCCTTTTCATGCATTTATGTAGTTGTGTGTGCATACCTGATGTTTTCTCTCAAACTCTTGAAATGAATAATAGTAGTGATGATAATAATAATAATAATAATAATAATAATAATAATAAAAGAATTAATGAGCAGCTTGCCAACGTTACAGAGAAATGGGTTAGACCGTATTAAGTATGTGCTCACATCACCTATTCAACTATTACCTGTATATTTTTTCTGTAGGTGACAGATGAGTCAGTGAAAGCTTTTGCTGAACATTGTCCTGAGCTGCAGTATGTTGGTTTTATGGGCTGCTCTGTTACATCGAAAGGAGTCATTCACCTCACTAATGTAAGTATTGTAACTACGTTTAGCTAGTCATTACTGTGTTTGAGTATTGCCAAACCATAGGTATTAGCCAGGATAAGTTTATACATATGATGAATAACACTGTCATGGATAGAAACATGACAAGATAAATGAAGTTTGCAGTATTTGAGCAGACACATTTGGATTTCCCTGTGTAAACACACTGTAGCAAAAACATATTCAAGAGATGATACTTTTACTCGGAAATAATAATACTGTTCAGGTCAAAAGTCTTTAAAATGTCTCGTTACACCAGATGCCATTGCAAACAAAAAAAAAAATCCATAACTGAAAGTGCAAAATTCTTAGTGCAGGAGATTTAGACAGACCCCTTACTGCAACACTATATCCCCTATGCACATACATTTTGTATGTAACCATCTTTGTATTTTAACACAGATATTGTGACAGATATATTTTATTACTTTTCCTTTTTCTTTTATGTAAGAGAGTGATGTGTAGGAGAACTAACCTGAGTGAACCTGCAGAAAATAATGGAAGCATTCAGTAAAGTGAATGACTTGGATGAGGTGGACAAACAGCATATTAATTAAAATTCATAACTGAAAGTAAATTCAGGGAACATGCAAGTATCAGGGAGAACAGAGGAAAAATGCATCTGGAATAGATAAACCAGTATTTATAGCTAAGAATTTAAAAAAAAAGTTCAAATGGGAAAATGGAACTTATAACAGGTAAAGATGACTGTAGAAATGGGTATTGAATATGAAAAATTCTGGTAAACATAAAAATGGTTAAAGAGATCTTGAAGTAGCAAGTGGAGAGTATGTTTAATGAAACCAGAACATGCCTGAAGAAACTATATTTTTTGATGTAGCTGTGCAGCCCTTTTGTTATACAGAACTATTCAGCATATCTGTAAAATATTTTTAGCAGTTTAGGGCAGCTCAGTAGCTGAAGATACAGAAGAACTGAAAACATTTTGGAACACATGCAAAAAGAAATAAGCCAGAGAAATTAATTTGCATGGTAAAGTTATAGCACCTCAAAGGATGCTGAAATGATGTGTAAAAGGGGCATGTATCTGTGGGAGAGAGAAATAATACAATAATTTTCAGGTCCTGTGAAAACTATATATGTATAACTATAGGTTGTATTTATATGCACAACATAAATATAGGAGGTACATAATTTAGAAATCTGATATAGACAGGTTATACAGTCCAAGGCTTTGTGGGAAATTCCAACACAGATTACTTTTCAGGTGCATGATTTGGTTACTGCATTATTCTGGCCTAGATTTATTGAGTATTTAATAGGTGTCTTATCCTTCAACGAGGTGACTTTATATTCCTATGTATTTGATCATAGAAAAGTCAAGATCTTGATTTTTCTTATTAACATTTAGTTCTGATTGTCATGTGGTTTAACAACAAAAATAAATTATTAGAAATCCTAATTTATATAGGAGTGATGCTCTTGGATGTAGTCCTTCAGAAAATACCTAGGAAGCTGCTTTGCCACAAACTTGGAAAAGTCATACGGGATAAGTAATTGGTGCATGTGCTTTTTGTTGGGACTTGGGGATTCCAGTTTCCTTCCCTCGAGCTGTATCTATAGAAACTTTCTGTAGGCTATTAATACTGCAAAGACAGTGATGTGATAACACTGAACATTAGCGCTTGTTCAGCCTGGAGAAGAGAAGGCTCCAGGGAGACCTTATTGCAGCCTTTCAATACCTAAAGGGCACTTATAAGAAAGATGGGGACAGACTATTTAGTCGGGCCTGTAGCAACAGGACAAGGGGTAATGGTTTTAAACTGAAAGAGGGTGGATTTAGACTAGATATAAAGAAGTTTTTTGTGATGAGTGTGGTGAAACACTGGAACAGGTTGCCCAGAGAGGTGGTAGATGCCCCATCACTGGAAACTTTCAAGGTCAGGTTGGTTGTGGCTCTGAGCAACCTCATCGAATTGAAGATGTCCCTGCTCACTGCAGGGGGGTTGGACTAGATGACCTTTAAAGGTCCCTTCCAACCCAAATAAATTATTCTATAAGTCTATGATAGATGTCTTCTGTTAGGTTTGCTACGTATTCTTTCACATATGAATGACTTTCTGTGCACAATAACAAGTTTTTTTTTATATTTGCTACTTTAAGCTGAGGTATACATGCATGTGATATAGGCAAGTGGGATGGTGCAATATATTAAGGGGGAAACGAGTGAGTAAGAGATTTTCCCAGTCATACAGCAATTGGGAATATGTATTGGAATTCAGGCCTCTGCACTCTGAAGCTATTGACAAGTGATATCTGGTTAGTCTTGCTGCAGTGACTGCAGTAGTGTTTCCACTTGGTTCCTCTGGCAGGTGTACTACTTCCTTGTAGTACAGCAGGCAATTTTAACTAAAACTCTGAATTGCACTGAAGCATCTGGCACAGACACATGTTCCGTTTCTGTAGTTCTTTGGAGGAAATAAGCTCCAGCAGGGAGTTAAAACAAATATCTGGGGAATAGTAACATAATCTTTAACTGCTGCATCTGTCATTTCCAAAATTCATGTGTCGATGACATCTTTTTTTTGTTCTAACCATCATGTATTTCTTACAGTCAGTTGTGTTGAGTTCTTAACTAGTACTTCGTAAGTCTTTAGTAATAATTCCAGTTCCATGTTCTTAGAGAATGTGGAATCTGTTCTTTGTTCTACATGGCCTGTGCGTGTGTCCCGCAAGGCTGTGCAGAGCTGGTTCCCTTATGTTCTTCTGCTTCCTGTGTGCAAACTGGAGATAACAGCACTGGCCTCTGTTGTAAAATTGCTTTGAGGCTGATGGATGTATAAAAATCGAGTGGTTTATTATTACTGTATTTTCCCCCTAGTAATAGTAGCTCTCCTTAAAATACTGGCACTTGAAAATTCTAAATTACAGTGCTGCTGAATAGCAGAATTTTTTTAATAGATAATTTTTAATAGATAATTTAATTTTAGTAGATAATACCCCACTGTACTGGTGGGTACAGTAGTGAAAATGCATATTTTAGAAAAAGATGAAAGATTCAGTGTTTATTTTCATTATTTTTCTACTCAGTATAGAGGCATTCAAAAAAAGTTGCTTCTTGAGCAAAACCATGTCATCACACTAGTGCCTTTTTTCCTTGAAGTTGTTAAAAACTGCAAAAAATGCACCTAAAGTTAATAATGATTATTGGGCAAAATGAGAGGCACTACATGTACATACACAAGGAGAGAGAAAGGGAGAGAGGAAGTATGTGTATATGCAGTTCACAGTTAGACTCCCAGTTGAAACCAGTGGTTTGTTCTGATGACCTAGAATGTTTTATTTTGCTTTGTAGCTTACTATGTGAAACAGTGTTATAAAAGATCTAAATGGTCTGTTCTATGATATCAGAAAAATTAGTCCTCCATGGAAACTAAGTTGATTAATGTTGGAGGGAAGAACATGTACTGGACATAGTGTTGTAGTTTTTATCTTCTGTTTTCAGAACATCCCCAATTATTGTGTCCTTGTTTTATCTTTTTTCTCACTTGTTTTATTATTTATGTATCTTTCCCTGCATGATTTGCTTTTTCTTGTTTTCTCCCTTCCTCCCCTCCTCACATCCTTGTCTCTCAAGAGTTTATTGCTGGTTATTTTTTACTTTTTACTTTTCACTTTCTTCTTCTCCTGAAAGCATGAAGATCTATGCAAACGTGCAAAGTACCTATGCATGTTAGATAATTGCACTGAAGACAGAATAACCACATGGGTAATTTTTATTCATTAACTAAGCGTGAATAAGAAACTCTATATCCTAACTAGTGAAGTAGTGATTTTTTAATTTTATATCTTTGGCCCCAAAAGTGGTGTTATTTTCTTCCCCTCTTGGGGTAATTGCGTCTCAGCAGTTTAATTGTTGCACTTCTAATAGAATTTTAACAGCTGGCATCAGCAAATCTCGACATCTAGACATAGTTTTATTTCCAAGCCACTTCTTGGCTTCTTCCTTTGAGTTCTGATACATAGGCAAGAGTAATTGCTTTGTAGCAGTATCACTCTTGTCTGTGCTTCTACACCATGGTACTTCTGACAGACGATGTCTGGTGAAGTTTATTAGATATTTTCATCTAAATATTTGTGAGTCCTTGGACAACATATTGATCGAAAAAAGTTCTAACTTACTCTTCTGATCACCAATACATTAAGTCAGTTTATCTAAGAACTGTTTTCGGAATAATGTGATCATTATTCTTTCTTTGTCTCATAATTGTTAGTCGAGAGTCATGTCCAGTCTAACTCAGTCATACCTGTGTCTGAGTTGGTGGCTAGTATGAAGTCAATCAAAATTCAGATTTATAGAGCAAATATTTAGGACTCATTCAGTGCAGACATTATCAGCTTGACAGATACATAATGATAACCTACACATGACAAGATTGATTTTGCAAGAGCCTTTTCTAAACTGAGGTACTGTATGGTCCCTTTCTTTAGTAACTGATTTGTTTTGACACGAAGTACTCAGCTTTATGCTCTTTTTATGGTAATATTTCACCAGACTTTCTAATCTAAAATCATCATGCATCCTAACTAAGAGCATGATTGTTCTTCTTTGGCTAGGTCCAGAGAAAAGAGTTTTTTAATCAATTTATATAATGAACTACATTTCAAAAGATGCCATATGATTTATTTGAATCTGTTTGCATTTAATAAGATGTCCTTTTAAATGTTAGTCTTCTGATCATAGGAAAAAGTCATTAAGAAGAATTTCTGAACACAGTGATTCTGGTAGGTTCTTTGTGAGGATTGGCTTGATACTTTAAATGATATGGTGCTATAGACTGCATAAGAGAACTTTTTTACATCTTGTCAAACTAAAGCTGACCATTTTATTGAATTAAGTTAACTGTGTCCTCCTAAGAGTTTCTTTTCATCATTTTTAAGAATTTGATAGTTGTACCCAACTTTCCAAACGAAACTTTCTTTCAAGTTGCAATGAAATAGAAAAGGCATTGCACAGAAGACTGATTGCATGGTTGAAAAGGTTTCACTGCTCTGTGGGTGTGTAAAACTTTAAAAAAAAAAGAAGTTAATTAGAGGTACTGGAGAGTAAACTATGACTCAGCAATAGTGTAATTCAACATCAACTTTTAGAGTTTATAAACTGAAAATAAGTCTTGTAACGTGGGTACTTGTTGTGGTTTAAGCCAAGCCGTCAACTAAGCCCCACCCAGCCACTTGCTCATTCTCCTCTGCGGTGGGATGGAGGAGAGAATCAGAAGAGTAGAAGTGAGAAAACTTGTGGGTTGAGATAAAGACAGTTTAATAGGTAAAGCAAAAGCTGTGCATGCAAGCAAAGCAAAACAAGGAATTCATTCACTACTTCCCATCGGCAAGCAGGTGTTCAGCCATCTCCAGGAAGGCAGGGCTCCATCACGTGTAACGGTTACTTGGGAAGACAAACGCCGTCACTCTGAATGTCCCCCCCTCCTTTCCTTCTTCTTCCCCCAGCTTTATATGCTGAGCATGACATCATATGGTATGGAATATCCCTTTGGTCAGTTGGGATCAGCTGTCCCAGCTGTGTCCCCTCCCAGCTTCTTGTGCCCCCCCAGCCCACTCACTGGTGGGTTGGGGTGAGGAGCAGAAAGGTCCTTGACTCTGTGTAAGCACTGCTCAGCAGTAACTAAAACACCTCTGTATTATCAACACTGTTTCCAGCACAGATCCAAAACGTAGCCCCATACTAGCTACCATGAAGGAAATTAATTCTATCCCAGGGAAAACCAGCAGAGTACTATATATGTGTTTATATGTGTGTGTGCAAGTAGCTCCTCTATGATGGGTCGTAATGTTAGAAAGGAGGCAATATATTTATTGTTGTAGCATAACTTGTAAAAGTATGCATGCAATAAATCAAAAACCAAATTATTATTATTATCAGGCATCTTGGAAGGAGTAGCAGCTTGAATACAAATGTTATTCATTTTCTTGTTGTGTTTTGCTGTGGTACGTTACAAAACAAAGGCATCTATTGAATAAATTTGTTTCCTGAATCAACATGTATTTTCAACACCCTTTTCTTCTCAGGCATGGTTTTTTACATATACCTACACTCTTCAAAACAAACTTTTTCTGTTTTGTTTTTTTGTAAGTGATGCAAATTAAATCTCTGTGCTTCTAACATAGGTTTTGAATGTGTATTTCTTATTTAAGCAATGGAAGCTCAATGATCTGCAATATTTAACTTTAAGAAATGAAATTAAAAGTTGTGAATGTGCAGAACATTAAATCAGTCAATGGGAAAATAGTCTCCTCTGTATCTAGTCAATCATTTTCCAATTCTTTAAACCATGTATGATTACTGTTTCAGGAACACAGTATATATCAGTAGTATAGTTCAGTTACTTCAGCTCTTAAGTAAAAATTAATGTAAGTGACTTTTTAAAAAATAGTTTATAGATTCTATTAACATAATAATAAAAAGAATATGATTTACAATTTTTTCAGATTGCTATTTTTTATTTCCTGTGATCATACATTTGGTTTGGGGGGCTTAAATCAGAGAGCAGTTTATTTCTTGAAGGCACGTATACACAGAGAGTGTCAAGAAAATTAAGCTTAATTAGCAAAATATGTGAATTTAAAGCTCATTAAGTCCTTATAAGCACTTTCCTTCAGAAATAATTTGGCTTCAGTTCTGAAGAGGATTGATCTTATGTGAATTGTTTAGTGGCAGACTTGGCAGTGTTAGGTTTATGATTGGACTTGATCTTAAAGGTCTTTTCCAACCTGAATGATTCTATGATCGTATTCTATTCCATGATTTTTAAGGAAGCATATCTTTACAGGATTTGTAGAAGCGTGCGGGGAACAACAACAACAAGAGTTGCATACTCATTGTATTAGTAGTCCCCTACAGTAACAGCTAAATATTCATAGGAGCTGATACACCCACACTGAAAAATTACCTGTGATCCCAATGGTAATAGTAATTCTTTTCCTCTCTCTTCTTTTTTTTTTTGTTGTTGTTGGTTGTTTTTTTTTTTGTCTGGGTTTTTTTTTGTTCATTTTTTTGTTTGTTGTTATAGTTTTCAAATGCTCTAGCTTCTTGATAAACATTGTACATATACTAATATTACAAGTTCCAGTAATCAAGTTAGAAGTCTTACAAACTCCATAACATTCAGGCATGTGAATAGTATGATAATCTCTGAATCTTTAAACATAACAACTTCCATAAAATTTCATTTAAACTAACCTACAGAAGTATTGAATGAAATGATATAATTTAAATTATTTGAGATCCAAATAGTTTCTTAAAAATAGTAGTATTTAATTTTTTAATTTTAGTATCTTTTTAAAAGAACTGAAGCTCTGTTTTTCAAACTTCCTTTGTCCAAAACTATTTTGTGATCTAAGTGGTTTTTTTGCATCTGTCATTCACAGTAAAACAATTCCCTTTCAGTACATTTTAACAGGCAATCTCATCACAAAACCTTTACATACTGGGCTGTTAATTCTCTGTCTGTTAGTGGGACTGAGAGGAAGGGACCAACACCCTGTTCCCTTCTATTCTCATTCATCTAACTAGACTCCCACCGAAATTTAAATGCTGTTATTTTACTATTTCATACGATTTTAACACTGAGTCAATATTCAGTAATTTCAGCAAGGTTGTGTATGTGTGTAGCACACAAAATTAGTTTAACTGTTCTTGTTTTCTCTTAATTTTTTTATTTTCTAGTTCATATATTTAAACCCTCTACTACTTGCATTGTCTCTTTTATTTTTCACATTAAATATTCCCTTTTCAGTTAAAACATTTTGTCTGCTGGAATTAAGTTTAAATTTTAAATTCTGCTCATGTTGAGCATTCTTTGTAGAGTTATAAAATTAAGACTTGAAGAAAAGGTTGAATATCTGTAGAAGAACAGCCCTGAAACTGCTCAATAAAATTGTATTGCTGCATGAAGAACATTGTTTTTGATGGAAAAAAAAAAACAAAAGGAAAATCTTTATTCATTTAAGATGGAGTATTTAAATCACAGAATATTCTTTTCCTGTGGAAAAATGCTAATTAAAGGTATGCTATTTTAATCTCAAGATTTATGCATGCACTGAAAATTGAAACATCCCAACTGTCCAACTGTCTGCTTCAGAGAAATATAATTTTTTTTATATCATACTACTCTTAGATGTGAGGGTTAGAGGTAGAATATAAAAGTTATGCAATTTTTCTTGCCCTTTTTTAATAATATTACTGATTAAGAAATAATTCAGCGTTGTAGCATTAACCTCTTACAATTACTTTTTCAGGTAAAATATAGTATAGGACATTCGCCATTAAAGTATCCATCCCAGTTTTTTAATGAAAAATGGTTCCATATAGATTTATAACAATTCTCTGACTGGTAATAAGATGCTGATACCTCTGATTTAAATAGGCAAAGGGGTATATTTTTCACCTGTTGTGTTCAGATCAATACAAAACCATGTCAGAAGGTCCAATACTTAATGGGATGTCTGTCTGGTTCTGCAGCTCTTGAAAGTTATTCACTCATCTGAAATGGCAATAGTGAGGTTGTATAGATCAAATTATATTTGAGGAGTTTGTATCAATCTGAAGCAGTCTCTTCAAACTTCTAAATCAGTAAGGTTTTCTGGATCAAGTACATTGTACCTGATAAAAAGAATTAACCTACCAAATAGCTCAGGAGTCAGGTATGCTGTTTAAAAAGAATGAATGTGACAGTAAAAAAGGCAAGTGATGGTTAAGTAACTGTGTGTTGAATATAATGGTAGACCATTATTAGTAAGAAGGTAAGAAGGAAAGAAACAATCATTCTGCTGTGATGGTAAAGGATGAAATCTACCTTGGAAACCCTATTAATTTGGTCAATAGGAATACGAGGAATTCAGTTTAGTTTCTGAGTCTACCCATGCAGTGCAAGTGTTTTTTTCCTGGGAAATCACAAATTCTTTTTGCCGCATTAGTCATTGCCTCAATGGGGTAGATACTCTACTGTTACCTCTTACCTAATTTGAAGCCGTGTTAGTTAGACAGTTTTTGAAGAAGCACTGACCTCCATGCATTGATTTATCTTTAGTATAAGTTCATGTTTTTTACTCTGTAAGTAATAATAATGACAAAAGAACCACCAGTATTCTCACCTGCTCATAAGAAGAGCGTTCTCATGAAAGAAAGCATGTTCTAGTTAAGAATTCTGGTTTTTTTAATGAGATCATTTTCTATTTGTTTTTGAGGTCTCCTGGTAAATATTTGTTTACTGTCATAGAACATATCCATTGTTGAATTGTTCAGTAGGTTTATTTCTTACATCATAGGCATTGGTTATGCCATAAGTCAGCATAGCATAAAGGCTGAAGTATCCAATATGAATAGCTGTATGGAGGTGAGGAAGAATTCAAGTTGCTCTAGGCTTCTCCTTTTGTAGTTTATGCAGGAAAAAATGAGGGATTGGTTGTGAGCTTTTTTTTGGTTGCATAGAAGATAAATCTTTTAAACTTCCTGCTAGAACAGTATGTATGAAATGCAGAGAGACAGAGCATGTAAAATCTGGCCGTTTTACCAACACAATATCAATCATTATGTGCTTTTCTCCCTGGTAAGCAAATAAGATTATCAGAAGTTCAGTGGGATTACGACAAGCACACCTGTGGTAGTATCCTAATAATAGGAATATTATTGTCCTACTTCCTACAGACATACCCTGCAGTTGTTTCTCAGAGGTCAGGTTGCTTAATTTTATGCTTGTTCTGCAGAATTTTTGGAAGCAGTATGTGGTTTATCTTCATCTTTAGTTTGGACAACGTTAAAAACTTCTGGAACAAAATACCAGAATGCCATTTTCTGTAGAAGACTACTGACATGTGAAGTCCTCTTCTCATATCTTTTTATTCTTTTTTTTCTTTTTTTTTTTTCTTTTTCCCCTTAAATACATTGACTTAATAATTAACTACTGAAGTGGACCGATTATATGATCTCAGTTGTATGCCTTTTCTTAATCAAATCCTTAGTGACTTAAATCACTGAATAGGATTATTTTTGCTCTCTTACAGGGAAGGTAAATTTAATTAAAGTGTCACTATTATCTAATGTAATTATTTTTCCAGAGTATAACAGAGATTATTTCAGACAGCTTAAAAAGTAAACAGCGCTTGGAGGTTATTCTGACTGAATTGATCTGTTGTTTAAGGATACTGCAGAAATCTATAAAAAATTTTTCTTTGAACCCATAGCTCATAAAAGTAGTAAGAAGGTTTTGTCTGCTTTTGAACAATAGTAATAAATCAGATTAATCAGTTCATAAATTGTAATCATATTGTTCTGTGACTCCAACTTCTATTGTTCAGGATATCCAAGTTGTTATTGGTAGCTGTGCAGATGAGAGTACAGTATAAATACGATATCTTCCAGGGAGTTTGTAATATTTACCTAGTTCAAAAGCCTTAGACTCTGGAGTCTTTCATCGCATGCATTTGCATCTAGACACAAATATGCTGTCTCCCCTTTCTTCCATGCCCTATTTTTCTTGGAATTTGTCATGGTTTTAGCTGGGATAGTTGATTTTCTTCACTGTAGCTAGCATAGTGCTGTGTTTTAGACTTGGTATGTAAATAATGTTGATAACACCCTGGTGTTTGAGTTGTTGCTGGGTAGTGTTTACACTAGTCAAGGACTTTCTAGCTTCTCATGCTCTGCCAGGTGCACAAGAAGCCGGGAGGGGAGGGGATACAACCAGGAGAGCTGATTCGAATTGGCCAAAGGGTATTCCATATCATGTGACGTCATGCCCAGTATATTAACTGGGGTAAATTGGCTGGGGGAGGCAGCGATCGCGGCTCTGGGACCGGCAGCGTCGGTTGGCGGGTGGTGAGCGGTTGCAGCACTTGTTGTTTAGTTTTGGTTTTGTTTTTTTTTTTTTTTTCTTTCCCTCTCTTCTTCCAGTGTTTCATCTCTCTCTCTCGCTCATTATTTTCCTTTTCATTATATTAGTATTATTGCTGTTTTATTCTAATTATTAAACTGTTCTTGTCTCAACCCACGAGTTTTCTTACTTTGGCCCTTCCGATTCTCTCCCCCATCCCACAAGGGTGGGGGAGTGAGCGAGCGGCTGTGTGGTGCTTAGTTGCTGACCGGGGCTAAACCACAACAGTCCTTTTTGGCGCCCAACGTGGGGCACGAAGGGTTTGAGATAATAACAGTTGCTGGTCACAGCATTGATTCATCTGTTCTCGATATTAGTAGTCAGACCTACACCATGCTGATTTTGAAGTACATGTTAAAGATTGGTGTTGGGTTTTGTAGTTTGCTGTGCTCTGCAGTGGTTAGAGATGTTTTGCCTAGGAGATTTGTTATTAAAACTCTGGCCTTGAGTTTTATCGGTTATTTGGGTTTTGCATGGAAGCCGTTACTGTACTTCGGCTACCACCTCATGGAGACAATTAGCAATTATACCTCCTCTTCTGAGAGGTTCTTTATGGAGGAAATACAGAATGGCACCTTAGCTACCATCTTCTGTAATGTCTCCTCCTTCATTACAACAACTTTTCAGTATCTTGAACATCCCTGGGGAGTTAAGATACATCTGTTGATATTCCTATGGCAGATTGTTTCTGTTTTGTCTAAGGTTAATAAGCAATTCAAGAATATCTTGCAGAGATCTGCCCCAAAGCTCGATAATTATGGGTGGCAGGGTATGTGGGATAGTATGGGCAAATGCCTGAGACGGTGGGCACCCCCAGTGTTTTGGGACTTCACCCCTGAACAAGTGCAGAATCCTGAAAAATTAGTAGAATATTTGGAGGAAGTATGTTGTCACCCTAGCAATTCCAGAGAGATACAAATCACTGCAATGTGTTGGGGCCTGGCCCATGCCTACCGAGCCCTATTCAACAGTATTCAGCACCACCAAGGAAAAACGACAGGTCCTGCGGCTACTCCAAGCCCAGTGACAAGCACTGTGGCCCCTCAAACCCCCACAACAGGCCCTGCAGCAGCTTCAAGCCCAACGACAAGCACTGTGGCCACTCAAACCCCCACAACAGGCGCTGCAGCAGCTCCAAGCCCAGCGACAAGCACTGTGGCCCCTCAAACCCCCACAACAGGCGCTGCAGCAGCTCCAAGCCCGACGACGGGCACTGTGACCGCTCAAACACCCATGACGGACACTGAAGCTGAATCAGAGAATCAACCCGTGCCAGTATCAGTTGCCCCTATACGAAAGAAGAAATCTTCGAAGAGAGTGTCAACTCGTTTAGAAAAGGATAATGGAGAAGCAGTGCCGTTACTAAGAGAGGAGAAGGAAGAGGAAGAACTTGTACAAGAGATGGAAACTACCCGATCCCTATCCTTAAGTGAGCTACGAGATATACGAAAAGATTTCGGCCGTCGTGTAGGTGAGTATGTTGTCACCTGGCTGCTCCGATGCTGGGATAACGGGGCCAGTAGCCTGGAATTAGAGGGGAAGGAAGCCAAACAACTGGGATCCCTTTCTAGGGACGGGGGCATTGACAAAGCAATTGGAAAAGGGACACAAGGCCTCAGCCTCTGGAGGCGACTCCTGTCTGCTGTGAAAGAAAGGTATCCCTTCAAGGAAGATGTTCTATATCGCCCTGGAAAATGGACCACTATGGAGAAAGGTATCCAGTACCTGAGAGAATTAGCTGTGCTTGAGGTGATTATGGTGACCTGGGTAGTGAACAGTCATCCAAAGATCCAGATGAAGCGCAGTGCACACGACCCATGTGCCGGAAGTTTGTACGGAGCGCACCGTCGTCCCATGTAAACTCCCTGGCAGTAATGTCCTGGAAAGATGAAGAGGCACCAATGGTAGGGGATGTGATTGATAAACTCCGGGATTATGGAGCACATGTCTCTTCCTCCCTCGTCTCAGCTGTGGAGAAATTATCCCAGGAGGTCCAGCAAATCAAAGAAGATATGTCCTACTCCCTACCTGTACGGACCAGTATCTCAGCCATTAGGAGTAAGCGTCCTTCTGCTCAAGAGAGAAGATACACACCACGGGGCACCCTATGGTTTTACCTGCGTGACCAGGGAGAGGACATGAGGAAGTGGGATGGAAAACCTACCTCAACCCTGGAGGCACGGGTACGTGAGTTGCAAGGAAAAACAATCACTCAAGGGGGGACCTCCAGGAGAGTTGCTGCTCCAGTTTCCAGTAGGCAGTTCCCCAGACAGAGGAGTAGAAGCGCTGATTCTATCTGTGATCTTAATAGGGAGACTTCTGATTCCCATTCACAAGAAGTGGGTTGCGAATTCTGCAATTGGAATTAGAGGGGCCCTGCCTCCAGCCAGGTGGAGGAAAGGGACAACCGGGTTTACTGGACTGTGTGGATCCGATGGCCTGGCACATCTGATCCACAGGAGTGTAAGGCTCTAGTGGACACCGGTGCACAGTGCACCCTAATGCCATCAAACTATGTAGGGGCAGAACCCATTTGTATTGCTGGAGTGACAGGGGGATCCCAAGAGCTAACTGTACCAGAGGCTGAAGTGAGCCTAACTGGGAATGAGTGGCAAAAGCACCCCATTGTGACTGGCCCAGAGGCTCCGTGCATCCTTGGCATAGACTACCTCAGGAGAGGGTATTTCAAGGACCCAAAGGGTACGGGTGGGCTTTCGGTATAGCTGCCTTGGAGACGGAGGAAATTAAACAGCTGTCTACTTTGCCCGGTCTTTCGAAGGACCCTTCTGTTGTGGGGTTGCTGAAGGTCAAAGAACAACAGGTGCCAATTGCCACCACAACAGTGCACCGGCGGCAATACCGCACCAACCGAGACTCCCTGATTCCCATCCATGAGCTCATTTGGCGACTGGAGAGCCAAGGAGTGATCAGTAAGACCCGTTCACCCTTTAACAGTCCCATATGGCCAGTGCGGAAGTCTAATGGGGAGTGGAGACTAACAGTAGACTATCGTGGCCTGAACGAAGTCACTCCGCCACTGAGTGCTGCCGTGCCGGACATGCTAGAACTTCAATACGAACTGGAGTCAAAGGCAGCCAAGTGGTATGCCACAACTGATATCGCTAATGCATTCTTCTCAATCCCTTTGGCAGCAGAGTGCAGGCCACAGTTTGCTTTCACTTGGAGGGATGTCCAGTACACCTGGAATCGACTGCCCCAGGGGTGGAAACACAGCCCTACCATTTGCCATGGACTGATCCATACTGCACTGGAACAGGGTGGAGCTCCGGAACACCTTCAGTACATTGATGACATCATCGTGTGAGGCAACACAGCAGAAGATGTTTTCGAGAAAGGGAAGAAAATAGTCCAAATCCTTCTGAAGGCTGGTTTTGCCATAAAACAAAGTAAAGTGAAGGGACCTGCACAGGAGATTCAGTTTTTGGGAATAAAATGGCAAGATGGACGTCGGCAGATCCCAATGGATGTGATCAACAAAATAACCGCCATGTCTCCACCAACTAGCAAAAAGGAAACACAAGCTTTTTTAGGCGTTGTGGGTTTTTGGAGAATGCATATTCCAAATTACAGTCTGATTGTAAGCCCTCTCTATCAAGTGACCCGGAAGAAGAATGATTTCAAATGGGGCCCTGAGCAACGACAGTCCTTTGAACAGATAAAGCAGGAGATAGTTCATGCAGTAGCCCTTGGGCCAGTCCGAGCAGGACAAGACGTACAAAACGTGCTCTACACTGCAGCCGGGGAGAATGGCCCTACCTGGAGCCTCTGGCAGAAAGCACCAGGGGAGACCTGAGGTCGGCCCCTAGGATTCTGGAGTCGGGGATACAGAGGGTCCGAAGCACGCTACACTCCAACTGAAAAAGAGATATTGGCAGCATATGAAGGGGTTCGAGCTGCTTCAGAAGTGATCGGTACTGAAGCACAGCTCCTCCTGGCACCTCGACTGCCGGTGCTGGGCTGGATGTTCAAAGGGAGGGTCCCCTCTACACATCATGCAACAGATGCTACATGGAGTAAGTGGGTCGCACTGATCACCCAACGGGCTCGAATAGGAAACCCCAGTCGCCCAGGAATCTTGGAAGTGATCATGGACTGGCCAGAAGGCAAAGATTTTGGAATGTCACCAGAGGAGGAGGTGACACGTGCTGAAGAGGCCCCACTGTATAACAAACTGCCAGAAAATGAGAAGCAATATGCCCTGTTCACTGATGGGTCTTGTCGTCTGGTGGGAAAGCATCGGAGATGGAAGGCTGCTGTATGGAGTCCTATACGGCAAGTTGCAGAAACTGC
Source organism: Morus bassanus (assembly GCA_031468815.1). Lineage (NCBI taxonomy): Eukaryota > Metazoa > Chordata > Aves > Suliformes > Sulidae > Morus > Morus bassanus. Next base: position 26,233,186 of record CM062600.1, read on the forward strand.
TGAAGGAGAAGGTGAATCGAGTCAGTTTGCAGAAGTAAAGGCCATCCAGCTGGCTTTAGACATTGCTGAACGAGAAAAATGGCCAGTGCTCTATCTTTATACTGATTCATGGATGGTGGCAAATGCCCTGTGGGGGTGGTTACAGCAGTGGAAGCAGAACAACTGGCAGCGCAGAGGCAAACCCATCTGGGCTGCTGCATTGTGGCAAGATATTGCTGCCCGGGTGGAGAACCTGGTTGTGAAGGTACGTCATGTGGATGCTCATGTTCCCAAGAGTCGGGCCACTGAAGAACATCAGAACAACCAACAGGTGGATCAGGCTGCTAAGATTGAAGTGGCTCAAGTAGATCTAGACTGGCAACATAAAGGTGAACTATTTATAGCTTGGTGGGCCCATGACACCTCAGGCCATCAAGGAAGAGCTGCAACATACAGATGGGCTCGTGACCGAGGGGTGGACTTGACCATGGACACTATTGCACAGGTCATCCATGAATGTGAAACATGCGCTGCAATCAAGCAAGCCAAGCGGGTAAAACCTCTGTGGTATGGAGGACGATGGCTGAAGTATAAATATGGGGAGGCCTGGCAGATTGATTATATCACACTGCCACAAACCCGCCAAGGCAAACGCCATGTGCTTACAATGGTGGAAGCAACCACCGGATGGCTGGAAACATATCCCGTGCCCCATGCCACCGCCCGGAACACTATCCTGGGCCTTGAAAAACAAGTTTTATGGCGACATGGCACCCCAGAAAGAATTGAGTCAGACAACAGGACTCATTTCCGAAATAACCTCATAGACACCTGGGCCAAAGAGCATGGCATTGAGTGGGTGTATCACATCCCCTATCATGCACCAGCCTCTGGGAAAATTGAACGATACAATGGACTGTTAAAGACTACACTGAGAGCAATGGGGGGTGGGACATTCAAACACTGGGATACACATTTAGCAAAAGCCACCTGGTTAGTCAACACTAGGGGATCTGCCAATCGAGCTGGGCCTGCCCAGTCAGAACTCTTACGTACTGTGGAAGGGGGTAAAGTCCCTGTAGTGCATGTAAAAAATATGCTGGGGAAAACCGTCTGGGTTATTCCTGTCTCAGGCAAAGGCAAACCCATTCGTGGGATTGCTTTTGCTCGAGGACCTGGGTGCACTTGGTGGGTAATGCGGGAGGATGGAGGAGTTCGATGTGTGCCTCAAGGGGATTTGATTTTGGGTGAAAATAGCCAATGAACTGAACGGTATGCTGTTAATTGCTATATGATATTGTATGTCATCACTCCTATGGTTGCTATATGCTGTATTGATGGTATCATAGTAAGAATTTCCAAAATTAATGAAGAATGAACTTTGATTGAACCAAACAACGTGTAGCGGTGGTGGAACAAAGACTGGTTTCAGCATGCAACAATCCAACACCACGCAGACCATCTCTCCGGCCTTGAAAGACTATTACAGTAGATGGAGCCCAAAGTTATGGACTGAATTAACTCAATGGACATGTGTGGACCCTCTACAGATATTCTACAGGGATGGTCCATAGACTACGGGAATGATAAATGATATCTACGTATGTCATCAAAGGATGGGGAGGCGGGTGGTGGTTATTGAGGTCATATTGGATAGTATGAGACCTGAGCATGACGTAAATGGTATGGAATAAGGGGTGGATACTGTCATGGTTTTAGCTGGGATAGTTGATTTTCTTCACTGTAGCTAGTATAGTGCTGTGTTTTAGACTTGGTATGTAAATAATGTTGATAACACCCTGGTGTTTGAGTTGTTGCTGGGTAGTGTTTACACTAGTCAAGGACTTTCTAGCTTCTCATGCTCTGCCAGGTGCACAAGAAGCCGGGAGGGGAGGGGATACAACCAGGAGAGCTGATTCGAATTGGCCAAAGGGTATTCCATATCATGTGACGTCATGCCCAGTATATTAACTGGGGTAAATTGGCTGGGGGAGGCAGCGATCGCGGCTCTGGGACCGGCAGCGTCGGTCGGCGGGTGGTGAGTGGTTGCAGCACTTGTTGTTTAGTTTTGGTTTTGTTTTTTTTTTTTTTTCTTTCCCTCTCTTCTTCCAGTGTTTCATCTCTCTCTCTCGCTCATTATTTTCCTTTTCATTATATTAGTATTATTGCTGTTTTATTCTAATTATTAAACTGTTCTTGTCTCAACCCACGAGTTTTCTTACTTTGGCCCTTCCGATTCTCTCCCCCATCCCACAAGGGTGGGGGAGTGAGCGAGCGGCTGTGTGGTGCTTAGTTGCTGACCGGTGCTAAACCACAACAGAATTGAATAAGCTGGTATGCTACCTTGGCATCTTACACTCCATATAGTTCAAAGGAGGAAGTCCTAGGCCCCTATTGTAGATGTATTGGATGATGAGTGAGAGTGCCTTAATTTCATGGAGTAATGGAGTGCCAGAATTCCAAATTTGCCAAAGTTGGATTTTATTAATATCTCTGATATGTTTCCTTTTTGTGAAAAATATGGTAATCTCATCTTTCTTGAGTAGCTCGCACATATTATACATGATGCCAGAAAGTTTAATGGTTTTTGTAAGTTTTATGTGTGAACAAATTTCACATTATTTCTTTCTATCATATTTGTCTCAATAGCTAAGAAATCTTTCCAGCTTGGATCTACGTCACATCACAGAACTGGACAATGAAACCGTGATGGAGATAGTAAAGAGATGCAAAAACCTTAATTCCCTCAATCTGTGTCTGAACTGCATCATTAATGACAGGTAACTTCATTATAGCATCTAAAACCAGTATAATGCAAATTTAAGTAGTTGCATTAGCTGAGAATAATTCCTCATGGCTTGGGGGTTGGAGGAGATCAGTAAAAGCAAACCGTGTTTTTTGAGTGCTTGTTCTTGCTTGTTTTGGGTAAATCATCTAGACATATTTTAAAGATTGTTTGAATATTTCTGTAGTGGAGAAAAGTTTAGTTATAACTGGATGGCAGCACTAATCTGTTTCCTGTAAATTTCATGAGAATATGCTCTTAACTGTGTGTGATTCAAATGTACAATTGCAATTATGACTTCTTTGGTAGGTAGCCAGGATTTAAACAGATTTGTATGCATACCAACAATGAAGCGTATTTTTGACTACATAAGGAAAAATAAACTGCTTGTGAGTTAAGTAGTAGAATTCATGGGTTTTTTAAGAGAGCAACAAGTCCTGCATTTTTTAGCAAAGAGACTCTCCAGAATGAAAATGAAAGAGTAACTGGGATATTACCTTAGGTTTTTCCTTTTGACCAGAATACCTCTTATCCTGCTGTATTCTGTCCTTTTGATCAAGTAATTTATTTTAACGTTAAGTAAGTGCACACTGATGACTGGTGCAGATCAGATGAAAAATATTGAGAATTTTAAAAGTGGAAGTTTCCTTTTGAAATGAGAAAATTGAAGAAAGCCACTACCTCAAGGTGCATGGGAAGGAACGTTTTGAATTACTTTTAACAGATTGGTTTATTATAACTGGTGCTTTAAACAAAAGGAAAGAGACACTTTTAACAGAGAGGGGTTCTAAAACCGTTTCAGATAAACCAGAATGATGTGTTTTAGCAATTGTACTTCATCCCCATGGTTACAGATTTTTTTTTTTCTGACATACTGTCTTTCAAGGTTTTCTGAAGTCTTTAAGAATGCACTAAAGTGTAAATGAGCTTAGACTTTGGAGAAAATGTAGTGTTCTGAAAATACCAAAATTGAAATGTGATGAATAGGAAGTACCACTGAACCTTTTAACCTTTTACTATAACTCTTTTTAGCCTTTAAGACTGTTTTTGGTTTTGTAAGTTTAGGTCAGACCCTTAATGTAACTTCACTGGTTTGGAAGGCGTTTTGTTGCCTCAGATATTTCTGTCTGTAGGGCCTTATTTTCATATGCAGAATAAGGCTACTGTGATGGAAAATTTTAGAATAAGTCAGAAAAAATACTAAGAAGAAAAATGTAGATTTAAAAGACAGGCACTTTTCAGGTTTTAATTAAAGTACTTAGAAATGGTATACCTTTCTCCATGAACGTTTTGAGTAGGACAATCTGCTAAGTATCATCCAAACTAATGTCACTCTGTTCTTGAAGCTACTTTACTAGAATTACTAGAATAAGAAATATATCTTTTAAATATATGCATATGACTCTAAAACTTCATATTAAATATAAGTAGAATTATGAAACTTATCAAGAAAAGGAAACCCTTTCAAGCAATGATAGATAACCTGCTGTTGTATGTAAACTTTTAGACTGTTGACTTTTGTCTCTGTAGTTCTTTCCATTTTGTGTTTATTTCTGATGATACCTGTCAGAACTTTTTCAGTATGTGACTGATAACTAAAACTTGACTACAAATTTAAGTTTAGCTATTTAAATTACCTTCTCGCTGAAAGCAAACAGATAATATAGAAAATAATTCATGCCTTCATTAAAGCTTATTCATATGCAGTTATTTGGCAATTAGTCTTTTTTTTTTTTTTCTGTTTTACAAGTGAGATGAAGTTCCAAATACTAGCCTTAACTGAATAAAGTAATTTCCCTTACTCCTCCAAAATGCTGAATTAAGAATTGCTGAAAATTATATAAAAGGAATGTGATGCAACCATTGGGTTTTAATCAATGTAGACACTAGTTCAGCAGAGCGTTATGAACATACTCACTTTGAGGGTATGAGTGATCCTTCAGAAGTTTGCAGGACTGTTCACATTACCTTGGGTAAAAACCCAAATTAGTTTAAACTAACTATATTACTTTATTCATGATTTAAGGCAAGATGAGCTTTTTTTTTTTTTTTTTTTTTTTTTAATTTGATGCCTTTTGATGACTTTTAGTCAGAGGGGATGTCGGAGGAGATTCTCCATGTTGGTACCTTTTGTTTATCATTGTTTCCAACGCATATGAGATACTAGCAGTTTAATGTTTTACCCGACTCTTGGTTTTAAAATAGAGAGACAAGTTCCACTAATTCAACCCCCCACCCCCCATTATCAAGCCTACTTAATTCTGAGATACAACTACATAGGGCTTGTACTCCAGATTTTTTTCAAACTTAATAGGACACTTTTTGTTCTCTCTAGAATGTCTGAGGATTGGGGTTTTTTTCTTTTCTTTAAAGCCTTGAATAACTGTTTTCCTTCATTCCTTTGTGCATAATCAAGCGTGAAAGAAAACTAGAAAGTTCTCAAAAATACTGGTATAGCTTAGAGATGTATCTGTGAATTATCTCTTAAAGGTAGTTGCGTATTGGTAACAGCACAAATCACTGGTTTTAAAACTTTATTTTAGATTTCTTTATTGTTTCCAGAAATCCATACAAATTCTTTCCATAAGCAAGGCTGTGGCCTTAGAACAATTATAGCGCTCTCTTTCTTGTGACACAGTGCTAGATCTAATGATGTGACCATTACATTTCTTGCTAAGCACTGAAAGGAACTGAAACTTACAGAGTAGCAAGATCTTTACATGCAGGCATTTGCTAAGTTTTTTAGTGCTGTGATTCTTTTGCACATGCAAGAATTAACAAGAACTATTATTTCTCTGTTTTGATTAAAGCTATTTTTGGTTTTGAAAGTATGCACGTAAACGACTTATGTAGGGCAGTAGAAAATAATTTATTTTTATCTAAGGCAAAAAATATCTACAGTATGTTCGGATGAGATACTCTTGAAATTAGTTTTAAAATTAAAGAAAAATAGGTCTTTTATAATGTCTTGTAAAAAAGTCTCTAAAAGTTGAGTTAAGCAAGATCAAAAAAGACCTATTAAAGCAATCTAACATAATGGTTTCTTCTCTAAGTATTAAAGCTCCCTCAAAAGCTTCATAATCTATTTATCATGGTGGTTAAATATGTTATAGAAACAGTCCTACTACTTCTTTCAAATATTAACAAAACCAAACTTGCAAATTCTTTTAGTATGTATCGTGAGTAGACTATCTCAGGTCTTTGCAATCGGAAAGGAGCACAAGTGAGTTTTCTGTACATGGTGATGTGAATAATATACTCTGAGGCTTGATTTAACTAACCTTATCACCTTGAAGTTGTCTTAATGATCGCTGCATTTGTTCTCTTGAATTTCAATTGATAAAATAAAAATAGTGACATCTAGAAATAAATCTTGTGGGCGATTCAGGAAAATGTGTTATGACGTACTGGCAAAGTTTTCAGGGGTGTGTGATTTTTCTAATAATTTGAGGAACATCTGCTATTATATCTTTAAATTATCAAGGAGCAAGCAGCAGTTAATCTAACATTTTTTTGTGAATCTTATCATTGTGGACTTTGAGCTGCAATTCACTTCAACTTCTGTATTACATAATTCACGTAGAGTTAGACATTTAAAAGCTGTGCAGTGACTGTGAGGTCTTTAGAGTACTTCTGCTTGCTTAAGTCATCCTTCTTACTAAAACACTCCATTAGTAATATTTGTATAGAGGATGTTTGCTAGCCCCTGTTGTATCTATGGTTCTTCTGAAAAACATCACGGTGCAGAGAATAGTGCAGAAAAGGTAAGGAACTTTATCTAGAGCTACAGTGAGATTTTTTTGGTGCCACAATACTGCTAGTCATCTCGGATAAGGTTCCACCTGCATAACAAAATTAATGATTGGTTTTGCAATCACAGGACAAGACTTTCCCAATCATTTGAGAACTTTTGTCCTTCCTCTGTAGGTGGTGCTAAGTGTTCGTGTAATAGTGTCTCAAGAGCTGTATTTTTTCACATAATTTATCACACACTGATTGTAGGTGACTTTTATTAGCAGGTGCTGAGATTTGCAGAACATCTGGAGGTTGTTGAGAGTAAGCTATGATTGTGACTTGGAGGCAGATATGCAGTATCTGCATGGCATGGTAAAACAGCGAGTAGTGTTGGTGTTTGACCTCATAGTGGTATTGCTTACCGTCATCAGACTTCCGATAAGTGATGTGGGGGAAGAGAAGCGTTACGTGCACCTCCCTGAGCTTTCGGCACAGATGGGAAACCTGGATTTGGTCTAATTATACCAGTCCTGAGAAAACTGCTGTCCTGTAGCACTTTCAGGAAATATCACTGTGGACAAGTCACAGAAAAAAAAAAAGGCATGATGGGACAATCTCCCCATACTGTAATGATTAAGACTTGTTGGTGAGGATTCTGGTTCGGAGTCCAAGATGGAGGAACTTGGAAATACAGACTTTTGACAAGGGTAGTAGTCAGGAAGTCAAGATATGGAAGAAATTCAGAGGAAACATGGTAAATGGTTGGAAGCCAGACCACAAGCCTGAAACCCAAAATGTTTGTGCAGCAGCACAGTCAGGAGAAAGGAGCATTTTCTCCTTTGAAGAGACTCTATCTGCTTTTATTATTCTGGGTCACTAATGCAGTATCATTTTCTCAGGTCTGGGTATCATACTTGTTGGCATAGAGAATGTGGGGGTTTCTACATAGTTACTTAGCAGAGTAAATTGTTAACGTGGTGTTCCACGTGCTAGAGAAGTGTTTAAAAAATTTCTCTTGACTCCCTGTCGTGAGTTCATGGGAACCCTTGTAATCAGCCTTGGGAGCATCTGCTGTGATCTGTATGTGTTGTGGGTAGTGGATACAATGCTGAAGATGGTCTCAGCAGGTGATTAGCTCACTGTGTTTAGTCCCAGAGCTGCTGGTGTATGTGAATGCCCCAACATTTCATTAGCAGACATGAGCATCAAAATAGTAGCTCAGTTCTTACAATATTAATGTTAATAAAATGCAGGGTTAGTGAACACTAAAATTATTTTCAAGAAAAATAATAAAATTAATCTTATCCTTCTGAAAATATAAGTCTCTGCATATTTGATGTGGAAAGTATTTTAATAAAATTACTTTAAAATAAAAATGTTTAAAGTTTTCAGCTTGCCTATATTTTTGCACAGGCAAAAATGTTCATTTTATCTGTGGTGACTACAAATGCTAATATAGCATCTTAGTATTCATCACCTTTGATCTGACTGAAGTGGAAATGTGCTTCAGGAGCACTGATACTTATTCCTGTCATTTTGTATAATCTGGACTTGGGGATATAGTAGAGCCTTCCAGAAAGGTAACTGTACTGTTATATGATATTTGTTATGAATCATTCTAGGTGAACACTAGCATTTCTTAATTCTAATTTAATCTCATCTTTTCAGTGCTATCTGAAAGGTGGATCTCCTTTGAGTTCTCTGCATATTTATCAGGTGTTTAGTCAGCTACATTAAAAACTTGAACTCCCTAAAAAGTTATATGATGTAACACAAATTAATTTTACTTTAGAATTGCTTGTTCTTTTGAATGTCATACTTCTTCATAAAACTTGGAAGAAAATTTGATTCACCCTGCAGATGTGTTTTGTAAAATGGTTCGGGGCTGACTATCAGATTTTTAAAATTTCAAAATAAAACCATAGAAATTGGACAAAGAAAGAGAATTGGCATGCTTTGGTGAATTATCTATTTTAAATTCTGGGTGGTCTTTTTTTTTTTTTAAATGATTATGAAGAAACACATGGAAACAAAAAATCCTTTATGATCAGTTCAGAGTGGTAGGTTAATGTTGGCTGGCTGCCAGATGCCCACCCAGCTGCTCTGTCACTCTCTCTCTCCCTACCCCACCCCAAGGACAGGAGGAGAAAATAAGATGGAAAAGCTCATGGGTTGAGATAAAGACAGGGAGGTCACTCAGCAATTACTGTCATGGGCAAAACAGACTTGACTTGGGGCAGATTAATTTATTGCCAATGAAAAATAGAGTAGGATAGTGAGGAAAAAAAGAGCAAAAATAAACCACCTTTCTTTCCAGGCTCAACTTCCATCCTTCATTCCCAAATCATCTACCCTCCTTGCCCTGAAGCAGCACAGGGCGGTGGGGACCAGGGGTGGCAGTCAGTTCATAAGTCTTCATCTCTGCTGCTCCATCCTCACGCTCTTCCTCTGCTCCAGCATGGGCTTTCGTCATGGGTTTATGTGGCAAGGTTTAGGAGTGGGGGGCCTGCAGGGGTGGCTTCTGTGAGAAGATGCCAGAAGCTGCTCCTGTGTCAGACAGCCAGCTCCAGCCAGCTCCAAAATGGACCCGCTGCTGGCCAAAGCTGAGGCAATCAGCGATGTGGTAACATATTTAAGAAGGGTAAAAAACACTGTGCAACAGCAGCCAGGAGAGAGGAGTTAGAATATATGAGAAAAACAGACACCAAGGTCAGTGAGAGAGGAGGAGGTGCTCCAGGCACCAGAGCAGAGATTCCCCTGCAGCCTGTGGTGAAGACCATGGTGAGGCAGGCTGTCCCCCTGCAGCCCACGTAGGTCTACAGTGGAACAGATATCCACCTGCAGCCCATGGAGGACCACATGCTAGAGCAGGTAGATGTGCCCTGAAGGAAGCTGTGACCCCGTGGAGAGCCCATGCTGGATGGAGCAGGCTCCTGGCAGGACCTGTGACCCCATGGAGAGGAGCCCATGCAGGAGCACATTTACTGCCAGGACTGTGATTCTGTGGGGGACCCATGCTGGAACAGTCCATTCCTAAAGGACTGTACCCTCTGGGAAGGACTCACATTGGAGTCATGAAAACAGTCTCCCATGGGAGGGACCCATGGAGCTGGGGAAGAGCGTGAGGAGGAGGGAGCAACAGAGGCAAAGTGTTATGAACTGACTGCAACCCACATTCCCCATTGCCCTGCGCCATTTGCAGCAAGGAGATAAAGGAGTTGGCAGTGAAGTTGAGCTCAGGAAAAAGGCAGGGGTGAGGTGTTTTTAAATTTGTTCCTATTTCTCATCATACTGCTTTGTTTAATTGGCAATAAATTAAATCAGTTTCTCCAAGTCAAGTATGTTTTGCCTGTGATGGTAACTGGTGAGCAGTCTCCCTGTCCTTATCTCAACCCACAAACCTTTCTCACCGTATTTTTTCCCTCTGTCCTGCTGAGGAGGGGGAGTGAGAGTGTGGCTTGGTGGGCACCTGGTAGCCAGCCAAGGTCAACTCTCCATAGCTCTCCACAGGCTACTGTCCTTCATGAACTGCTCCAGAGTGAGTCTTTCCCATGGGCTGCAATTCTTCAAGAACTGCTCCCACGTGGGTCCCTTCCAGGGGGTACAGTCCATAATGAACAGACTGCTCCAAGCATGGGTTCCCCCACAGGCCACAGTTTCTGCCAGAAAACATGCTTCTGCATGGGCTTCTCTCCATGGGCTGCAGCTTCCCTCAGGGTATCTTCATCTGCTGCAGCAGGAGGTCTTCCGCACATTGCAGTTGTGGATATCTGCTCCAGCATGGTCCTCCATGGGCTGCAGGGGGACAGCCTGCCTCACCATGGTCTGCTGCAGTGGAATCTCTGCTCTGGTGCTTGGAGCCCCTCCTCTCTCTCCTTCTTCACTGACCTTGGTGTCTGCAGGGCTGTTTCTCTCACATTGTCCTCACTCCTCTCTCTCACACTCTGCTGTGCGTTATTTTTTCACTTTCTTAAACATGCTTTCCCAGAGGTGCCATCATGTTGGCCTGATATAACTCTACTAAAATAATTTGTGGTAGTTTCTTTGACCTAAACATACAGAAAACAAAAAGTAAAACAATATTGTGTCTCTCAGCTATTTCTAGTATTTGTATTCTTCCATAAATAACTCCGGTTTTATTCTTGTCATAGGTTAGCCTTGTCTAACGGCCAAACAGCCACCTAGCCACTCATTCCTTACTCAGAGGACCGGGGCAGGAGGGTGGGGGGAAATCCAAAAAAATTGGAATGAAAAAGCTCATGAGCTGAGATAAAGACAAGGGGATCACTTACCAGTTACTACCAAGGGCAAAACAGATTAGACTTGGGGAAAATTAATTCTAATTTATTACTAGTTAAAATAGATTTGGGTAGTGAGAAACAAAAAGACAAACATTAAAACAACACCTTTCCTGCTTCTTTCCCAGGCTTAATGTCACATCTTCACTCCTGAGTCCTCTACTGTCCTAAGCAATAGAGGGGGATACAGAGGGGGGCGTTACAGTCAGTACACAGTGATTTCTCTTTGCTGCTCCCTCCTCTTCACATGCTTCCTCTGCTCTGGCGTAGGCTCCTCCACAGGCTGTAGCATGGTATCTGCTCCAGTGCAATGGAGCACCTCCACCTCCTTCTTTGCTGCCCTTTGTGTTTGTACTGCTGTATCTTATGCTCTTTCTTTTCCCTCCTTCTCTCTGTGTTTGGTGGGTTTTTAGCATGTTTTTGCCCTTTCTTAAATATGCTTTCCCAGAGGTGCCACCATCTTGGCTGAGGGGCTCAGCTGGGCCCTGGGTCTGTTGGAACCAGCTGTGTCCGGCACGGGGCGGCCCTGACCTGTTCTCACTGAGACACCACCCTGCAGCACCCCCTGCCAGCACGTGGGCATCTGCACCCAGTACAGTGGTTTTCATTTCACAACTAAGAACAAGTTATCAGGGTTCAGATTTTTTCCCTAACCAATTAAAATGTGAAGTTGCATGATTCTTCTTACTACGATTATCGAAACAGGTATTCTGTAATACTTCATCACAGCATTGAGGTAGCATTTATGCTGCAATGTTTCAATTGGTAGACTTGGGAGTTGTCACACATACCTTATTTCAGTGAAGTGATATCTTACATAATTTATATTTTGCTCTTGTTGCACAATATTGTGTGAGGATGACATCGTAGATACCCAGGAATGCAATATGAACTTCCATGAATCTAGCAGTGGCCATGCGTTTGTGCTATTCTGTATAACTTTGGTTTAAACTTTATGTTACTTTTCAGTCCAGCCTGCAAGTGGCTTGAAAAAAATTTGGGTTATGGTTCAACACATATCTCAGCAGTTATCCCCCAAATCACTCTCCTTATCAGGATTATTAGTCCTTTCAGCTTCTAGTTATAATCCCTGAACCTACTTTATAAAGGCTTTTGAGAACAGCTTCTTTGGCATTGTTATCAAAGAAGTTGTTTTTTACAAATATTTGATTGGAACAGATCACTCTCATACTGTGCAAAATTTAAGATAAAAAAGATAAAAATCAGAATGCATTTTCTATAATTAAGTGTAACTGTCCATGTATTGAGGCTTTAGCCTGCTAATTCTACTTCTGTCTATGACTGGTATTAAAATGAATAGGGTTTTAGGAATCATTTTCTGGTGGAAATGGATGTTATCAGAAACAGTAAAACTTACAGGCTCTTGTCATGATTTGCCACTCCTTTATCTTCACATACTTGAAAAGTGGTGAAAATAGTCCACTGTTGTCACACTGCTGAAATATATGATAGATGAAGCTCTGTAAATAGTGAAAATATGAGGAGGGTGATTAAGTCTGACAATTCTCATGTAAAAAACTCGAGATGATAAATATCTCCTGTGATTAGTTATTAATTTAGTGCAAGGGACTAGCATCAGCCTAAACAATTTTATGAGTTGTGGCATAAAAAAAATTTTGGAAGATAGGTATGCACTTGTTAAACCAAAGGAGAAATTGCTTAGATTTGATTGCTAATAATTAAAAATGACAGATTTGACACAAATGTGGCTTGACTATTTTTTGTATGACATTCCTTACAGAAATTAAGAAAGTGCAATGTTCCCTGAAAGCATGGAAATGACAGTGTGTTATAAATCTGAGTCCTTAGTGCATTATGAAAACTGAAAGGTTTTGTATATATATCATTTCTGTACAGATAAAATATTTGCAGTGTTATAATTTGAAGTAGCAGAGAAAAATAAAAAATCCAAGCTACTAATGCTCAGAAAAGAAGATGTAGTCCTTATTGCAATTACCATTGCAGTTTGAGGTTGCAACCTGTAATTCACCACACAGTCAGAACAGACACAGTACTTGAAAAAAAGAGAGAAGAGATTGCTGTCTTAATGGTTTACTGCACTGACTATATTGTTTAAAGTCTGTCAGTATATCCATTATTAATACCATTTGAAAGGAGCATAACCATGTTCTAAATTTGCTTTAGGCTATTCCTTGCTGCATGGGTTACAAGCTCAAAATTAAAATAATTCTGCAAATTTTTGTTGGGGTTTTTTGTGTGTAGGGGAGCGTAAGACCCATGTTATTGGGGGGATCATGCCATCATATAAAGAGGAAATGTGTCAGATGCTATACGCTAATTGCCTTCAATCCTGATGAGGTTAACTCAATGATAGCCTGTTTTTCTCTTGTTAAAACCAAAGAAGGCTGGTATATGCTGAATTTTCTATAATGTTAAATGTAGTTATTTTTGTGTGTCTAGAATTCAAGATTAACCAGTAAGTACTGACTTGTAAAGGCGATGAAAAATTAATATAACTTTGAGAAGTTGCAGTAAGCTTGAAGAGGAAGGCGGTGATGAAATGGAAGTTGGGCTGACAGAATAAATGATTAGGTAGTTCTGGAATTGGCAGTAATAATGTAATAAGGAAAATAAGCAGTAACTTGAAAGTGATCATGGTGATGCCTGTAGGGTATAGACAGTGAAAAACAAGTGAATGGTGCAAAGGAAAAAAAGGGAAAAAAAGGGCTAAACAGTGACTTATGTTTTTGGAGTGGCGGCTCATTGACTTCTCTGCATATCCTGTGATCACGATCCACTGATTTTCAGAACCATGGTGAAGTTGTCTGAGACTTCCTTCAGTCTATGCATCTAGTTTTTAATCTCATGGAGTGAGGAAGAAACTGGTATATACCCACCTCTGTGTACCAGAAGTGAACTGGGACTCAGGCAGCCTGTGGAGCTAACCTTCAGAGGGGCAGAGTGTTTCCAGGCCTCACAGTTCCAATACACACAGAGAAGACAGGAAATACCCTGCCCTCTAATTAAATATAGCCTGAATTTTTCACTGGCAACTATTTTTATAACCTGTAGAGCATTCTCTGGCAATATGCCACACCTGGTGTACTCTGTCCATTTCTGGACTCTCCAGTACAAGAAAGACAGGGACATACTGGAGAAAGTCCTGCTAAGGGTGATGAAGATGATGAAGGGGCTGGAGCATCTCTCTTAAAAGGAAAGGCCGAGAGAGCTGGGTCTGTTCAGCCTGGAGAAGAGAAGGCTCAGGGGGATCTCATAAATGTATATAAATACCTGAAGGGAGGGTGCAAAGAAGACAGCGAGGCTCTTTTCAGTGGTTCCCCATGACAGGACCAGAGGCAGTGGGCACACACTGAAACACAGGAGGTTCCTTCTGAACCTCATGAAACACTTTTTCCCTGTGAGGGTGACCAAGCACTGGCACAGGCTGCCCAGAGAGGCTGTGGAGTCTCCCTCCTTGGAGACAAGGGCTCTAGGTGACCCTGCTTGAGCAGAAGGTTGGACCAAATGATCTCCAGAGGTCCCTGCCAGCCTCATCCATTCCATGATCCTTGTACTAACATCGGCTGTTAGACGTAGTTTCTGTTTTGATTGTTCAGTTTAGAAAACTGGAGGTAGAATAACAGAGCTTCACTAGAGCAGCCATCTTCCTTGCTGGCTCCAGATTTTTCAAGGTTTCTCATTATGTGTTTGGACAGTCCATTATCTACTGATTCTGGAAAATGTATTGGCCAAGCAGGACCTAAAGAAGGCACTCAAGGAATGTAAGACATATTGACATCTTCATCATTGTTGTTACTGCTTACGGTGAAGGGTGAGAAAAATTTGGTTTCTGCTCTCATTCTTTACGTCTCCCCCAGTACCAATTACCTCCTCCTACTCTGTCTTATTTCTTGTCTTTCCTTTTCCTCCCCTTCAGATTTCATCTAATAAGAGTCTAATTTATCTAGCCAATGGCATTTAACAGGTGATTGTGAGCCTATGGTATTGGGAGAGTTAAGAGGGATGCCAGAAGTTGTGCACTGGAACAGGTTTGCCAGGTTGCGGTCAAGCCCAACTGTGGTCTCTAATCTGCTACTGTTGAAGCACAATTAAAAACATTGTTTCCAAAGACAGAGACTGTTTTCTATATGTGATGTCATCCCTTCTTCTCCTTCCCCTGTCCTGGCAACACTTTTCTACTTTTTCTTTGTTTAAAAAAAAAAAAAAAAAAAGAAAATGCAGGACTAGGATCTTAGTACCATGATCAATGTCTGATCTTAAGTAGGTTTGGTTTTTACCAAAAGAGGACAGCTAATACAATCTTCATAGGACCTAAATATTGCTGGAAAAGCTGTTTCTTTATAAATTCTCCCCGTTCCTAAAGGGATAAAGTTAAAATAAAACTAGTTTACAAGTATTTAGTACTTTGTACTTCAGATTTTCATATTTTTCTCAATGAGTTTAAAACATTTTTAAAGGTGGTTATTGCCACTCACATGATCAGTCAGTATTTCTGATGAAAATCCCATCTGTATTTAACTGTTTAGTTTTACGCAGGGAAGGAGCTTCTTTTGCTTTGCTGTGTCTGTTTAGTTCTTTACAGTATTACTTCTGTTTCCATTGTGAAAAGAGATCATGTTACCTCTTGAGATGCTGCAGCTAGCTGGATTTACCAAGACCTGCCAGCTTGTCATTAGTAAATACTTTTTCTAGATCTTTGATGAAGTATATGGATCTCTAATAAAAGAAAAGTTCTAATAGAGAGAGATGTGTCGTCTGGAGGAACAGCACTGCCAGTAGTGTTTTCCTAGCTTCTTTTCACAGTCAGAGGGAAAGCAAGCTACAATGAAATATTAACCTACTTGGAAAGCTCTTTAAATTGTGTGGCTAGTAAAATAGGTTTCAGATTTGTTCACCTTTAGGACATGAGTCTTCACAAATAGAAATGACAAGTCATTAATGATTAATACTTTAATTCTATTCCTATAAAATGAAGTAATGTACTTTTAAATGAACATTCTATAGAAGTCAGCAAAATAACAAGCCATATATGATATGTCTGGCATCACACAAAAAAATTTTTGTGTTAGAATAGACCTTACACGTTATCCGAGGTTAGTGAAATTAAAGTTTTGTAACAATTTCTGATATATTTTGATATTTTTTCCATTTTATTTATCTTCAGTTATTTTTCTTTCAAAATATGTATGTTTTAAAGTTTATGCTTTTGTTTATTTCATATTTTTATTGCATGCAAATGTACACTTATATATAATATAGTGTGTATGTACAAAGAGAACTTTGAACATAGTCTGCTACGTTTTAAGGGCGGGTGATAACAGATATTTGTGTTTGTGTAGGCGTGCTAAAGGTGTTGAATGAATGAATGCTTCCTATTTAAGGAGGTCTTAAGTCTAGATAAGAATTACATCTCGGTAAGTTTCTAACTCCGAGTTACTATAATTTGTTTGCTTCAGGAGTAACGTATTTTTTTTCAGTTGAAGCCACAATATGTTCCTTTACCAAGAGTTTACCAAGAGTTAGACATGCTAAACCTTTTGTGCCAAAAACTGAGGCTGGATTCAGCATCTAAAAAGCCTGGTTGCAAGAAAGATGCGGTCGTTTGCTGCTTGCAGACCCTGCCTAATGTAGAATAGAGCAGAATCCAAAGGCTAATTTTGATAGTCCATCTATTATTAAACAAATGGGAATTAATTTCTAAAACTGCATTTCAAAATCACGGATATGTATAGTGGATGATCTTTTAATTGTTTTGCTTGTCTCTGATTCTTTTCTGCTACAAATTACTATTAGCTAAACTTTATTACAAGTTATGCAGTACTGCCAATGCATGATGCTAAGCTCCTTGAAAGTCCTTTTCAACACTAGTGAAGTTGCACAGTTTACTTCAATCCAGAAATCAAGCATGAGTTGATTTAAAAAGGAAAAAAAAAAGCATACTGCACTGGAAGAGTACTGCGATAATTTTGATTTTCACAGTATTAACAGGAGACAAAAGGCCTTTTATAGTTCTTAATTAATTGTACACTTGGTATATAATTTAAAGTGCATTCATTCGTACATATTTTCAGCGTGTTTATAAACCATACATTGATTAACCTAGGATCTAACAAACTTAATTTTGTATGTTTTTGATTACTGTGACTGAGAAGGTATCTGTTTATATAATTCAGAGTAAAAAGCACTCTTGAAGTATTTATTTCCGTACTAGAATTTCTTCAGGTGAAGTTTGCTTGCAAAGTCTAGGTATCATGCTATTCTAGAAGTTGCGTTTCCATGCTGATCTTGGCAGCTGTCTGTCAACAAGGCATAACAATAAGCTTGTTAGACTGAACAGTGAATAAAATGTTACTAAGCAAGGCCTGTCAGATGGCATTCAAATATTCATGCAGTCTTTTCAGATATTGAAAGTACTTTCTTACTGTGAATAAAGTACTTAAAGCAGAAGGTCTTACCTTCAGCATTTTATAGCTCTATTGTTTACAATCTCTGTATTTTTTTTGGTTGATAGTTTCCAGTGGTTTCTTTTTCTACAAATCTGTTTGCGGTGGTTCTGATATTTTTTAAAGTGATCCTTTAGATTTTGACACGTGTAGGCTGTATTAAGAGAATGCTTCCCCTCAGGTGTTTGAGATAGTCTAGATGTTTTGTTATACTTGCATTTTAAAAACTGCAGAAAACTAAAAACATGAAATAGCTTGGTTAAAAATTCATATGATTAGTAGTGTACTATGACTATAGTTGTGTTTACTAATATATTCACTAGAAAGAGTTTATATAGATAGTGTGAATCTGTAGTCATTTAGACTCTTCTCATATAAACACATGTAAATTCAACTTCTGGGTTCTAACAATGTTTAAAACTTTGAGCTAATAGAACAGAAATGTAACTGATCATTTAAAGAAAGTGTTTCTCTAATCTGTATTGCAAAGGGTAGTCCCATTCAGACATATCAATTAAATATTGGCCAGCTGAATTTGTCTTAGAAAGTTTGAGCTATCCTTTAGCATTTCAGCAGGGCAAAAATTAAAAAATGTTTGCATAAGCTTTCATACATTAGTTGTCTTCTGGCCTGGGAGACTGTGGCAGGAATTTAAAATTATATTAGACTCCCCTGGGGCAACCAAACAAGAAGGAAAGTACATTCTGTGCAACATAGTTGTGCTCAGTGGTCTCCATTTGGACTGTTTTCTTGCCTGTTTCTGGTCTCTTTGTTGATGATGATAGCAGCAGAATTGCCAATATTGGTTGTAGCTTGGAGCTGACAGTAATGGACATTACTGATTTTACATAATAATAATAGTAGCTCAGAAATTTCAGGTTACCTTCAACCCTCAATTCATCACTGAATCACAAAAATCTGTTATATTTTAGTACTCTGTAAACTTCCAGGGCAAAATCATTTTTAACAAAAATTTAGCATTCAGAATTCAAAAGAAGATAATTGAAATACAACTAAAAAATAGATTTTCTAGTAATATCTTACTTTTCCAAACATTACTTAAAAACTAAGGCTCTTTCCTTTACATAGATGAACCTCTTAAACTTCAAATCATCCCATTTGCAGTATCAGTTAAACTTTTTTACAAATCGTATTTTATGATATTTTCTGCAGCTCGGTGAATTGTGGTCTGCATGAATTACATTTCAAAGAGTGAATATAGTACAGAAGAAATACTCTTTAGACAACTTGTCAGAATAACCTCCTCTGTACTCCCTCTTCTCCTTACCTGTAATGCTAAACAATTGTCTTAAACATGTGTTCTAAGCAAAAAGATAGAAGTTCTTACTATGAGGAGATTCTTGTGTCACTCACTCCTAAAAAAAGTGTTTGGTTATTCTGGTTACTGTGTAATTGGTGTAACAAAATGTACTTCATTTGGCAGATTTCATTTTCTAAGTAAAATATTGTCCCATTTTGAAAAAAGAAATCCTCTCATAATATTGAAGGCTGTTAAGAATTTGCTTGACTATTTTAAATCTTGAGGTCAAATTTTAAAAGAAGTATTTCAGAAGAATTTTCAATAGCACATACACTTTGATTTTTGCCTGTAACATTGTTTTGATTCATTGCTTTCCTATCTATGTAGCTCAGTAGTCAATACTGCCGAATATTTGCTGAGTAAAGTTTGCAAAAATGTGTCCTGATTATCCCTGATCTAAATGGTGATATATTAATGTATCTATGAATCCGAATGCCTATGAGTTTTGTGAAGTAAATAAAGTGAAGCAATGTGAAAACTATGATTATTTTTAAGAAGCAGTACAAAAGTTAGTTTGAATTTTCACTGTTATATCCATTTTTTTGCTAATATACCAATAATAAAACATAGAAATTGGGGTTTATTATCTATTTTTTTAAATTATGGATGGGTTGGTCTCACCAAGGACTTTTCCAAACACCTCAATACAATGAATGTATAAAACTCTACTGTAATATATATAGTAATATAAAATGTGTACCTTTTAGAAATTAAAGGAATACGCTGTTTTCATATTGATTTTTTTTTTATTTTTCCTTTCTTTTATAAAAGTTTTCTGTAATTTTGCATTACAAATGGCTGTAAGTAAAAGATAGACTTCACAAAAAAACTCCCTGAAGCGTTTTTTTGTATTGGCTGCCAAAATGGAAACTGCCAGGATAGAAATAATAGCAGGTGCCATTTTTTTTTTCTCTAGATCTTGCCCTAGTCTCTGATCCTTTCATTTACAGGCTTATTAAAATATTAATTATTGTTTATTCAGTTTTTACTGGCTTCAGTTCAGATTTGATTGTTTACACATCTAATAAGGACGTGTTTAGCCTTTAAGTTCTCTATTTTTCAGTTTGTTTAAATAACGTACTGTATAGGCTTTTTTGGCTTTTCTTTGGTGCAAAGGTGTCTTTTGGTACAGATACGATCAGTGTGGTTATAAAGCATTATTCAAAATATAACTGTACAAAGGACTTTTTCCTGGTAAATTAGCACTTTTCAGATAAGTAATCATGCCTGAAACAAGAATTATATCAGGAATTAAACCATGTTGTGTTGGAGACAGTTTCATATTGTTAAAAATAAAAATGCAGTCTGTGATCTTGAGATCACAGAGTAGCTGTAGCTACTTGGCTGGACCAGGAGACAGTGACAGTGCTCCCGGAGCTGGGAACAGTTTGAGGTCTAGAGTTGCACCTTGGCAGGAGCTGTGATCTGTGAGAAAGAACTGGGATGGGCTTAAGGCTACTTGGCTGCCCCCAACCACTCTAAATGTTATAGATTACAATGACATTATCTGATACTATTCTATTACTTTTGTCTCTGGGCAATTTTTGCTCTCTGGTACTTGGCTGTCTCAGGCTGTCTTCATGCACTGTCCAGGTGTTCCCAGCAGCTTCACTTAATTGTCCTTTCAAAAGAGTTCACTCACCAGTGATCATCCTTTCCAATTTGTTTGGACATTACCCTTTATTTGTCTTTGTTATTTTCTTTATTGTTAGTATTTTGAGTCAAGCCTGTATCTCCTGTCTGTACAGCATTTAACACAATCTTCAGTGCAGTCTTCATGCCAGCAAGACAATGCTCCAGCCGTATGCCCTAGCCTGTGAGGGATGAGAAGGCAGGCTGCTGTGCCTCTGTCTTAGAAAATTTGTCCTTGCAGTCAGGAGCTGTGATTCCAGACGCAGCATGCTACCGTCATGAACAAAACTGGTGTTGTACTATATTTCAATGGTGGTTTAGTTGATGATTTTCAAGTAACCATTTCCCTAGACATGCCCAATGTGTATTTTTGCAGTCCCTAGGTCCTAAGACAAGGACTCAAAAAATGAGCTTACAGCTAAAGTATGTCATTGGATCTTCAATTTAATTTCAGAAAATTATTTTATCACACTTCTCTTTCAAGCTTCAGTTTACATAGATACTTTGAGTATTCAAAGGGTAAAATAAAGTATTGCAGAGCAAAGTAAAGCTCTTCCTTCTGAGACTGCAAATTATGCTAGTCATTGTATCAGGAGAGAAGGCCTTATAAGCATGCATCTTTCTGCATATACTGCCTATTGCCTGTCACAATCAGTCTTTTTCAGTAAATGCCTTGAAAATAGTGGTATTAAATAAACACTTGCATCAAAGTAACTTTTGTTATAGTAAGTCATACAGTCACATAAAGATTTATATATATTGTTCAATTGCATCTTAAAAGGGCTACAGGAAAAGCAGATAGTTAAATTTTTTAGGTACTTCGGATAAGCATAAGCTCTCAGTTTACAGTATGTTAAAATCCACTGGTGGTATAGTTTAGATAAGTAATCCAGCTATGTTCAAGTTAAAAAACACCATTTGAATAGCAATGCACTTGTAAATGTCTAGAGACAAGAGTTGCACAATAATCCCTCCAGTTTTGGAAACAAATTCTTTCAACACATACGTACAATGTTAATTTCTTTTAAAAAATACTTTCAGAATGTGAGACTTGCAAGTGACTTAAACCATTATTTTTACTCAAACTGTGTAAGTACAGATGATGTTTTACAATTTTTACCATAAAGGTTTCATCATCTAATATAATATTTCAATGTTTCCTGAAATTTCAAGATATTTTTTGCACTGAAATATGAAATACTGTATAACATCTATATACATTAGTATATGTATGCATGCATGTTATCCAGAATTTGTTCAGGAACTTCAAAGTGAATTTTTGCACAGAATTTTCCATAAAGACTGTATGTTTGAACATAGGAAAAGAGGTTTTACTGATAAATGTACAGTGTCAAGACTTTTAAAGTCATACATCAAGATCAAATAGTATTCCAGAAATATTAGATTCAAGCTAATAATATATCATTAAACTTGTTTTATGAACTTAGTCTTAGAAAATTGATATGGTGTCCCCAAGCTCATCATAACATCACTTTTAAAAACAGGATTAAAATCCTAATTACACTTACACATTCTACAAGAAATTCATTTCACTCTTTTTCTACACATACATGGCTAGTAGCTGTCCATGTCTATCTTGTGAAGTAATCCCTTCCTAAACCAGGATACTCTGTAATTTCCCCATTAATAATCATGGGTATTTTGATTAATGGTGTAGCAGAAAGGTCAGAATATATTATTTTTTTGTCATCTCACCTTTGGCATCACACAGTAAGTGTCTGCAGAGAGGAAGGTGTAATGAATAACAAGGAGACAGTTCTAATACTGAATTATCCAGTGTAAAATCCAACTGTTAGGAAGTGCTAAGCCTTCTTGACAAGCACAGGTGGCTTAGACTGTCTGTATAAAACTAGATACTCATTTTACTACTCGCAAAACAGGGGCTCTAAATGAGCCAAAGGATAAGTGAAAGTGTGAATTGTCAGGAAAAACTCTTTTATTATGGTAATTGAGAAGGGCACGAATGTTCATTTAAGATGTTGTAGAGTATTTCTAACATATTTGTCACTTTTCATTATAGTATATAATTTAAGACAATATTTTTCATTCGAGATTTCACTCATGATTGCAAGTGTAAAAAATGCTGTACTGCTATAACATCAGCATAAAGCAGTGATTGAGAATCCCACACTTTTTCTTTTTATTTAATGTGGGAAATGATAGAGGTGATGATTTGTCTAATTGCTCTACTGTAGTTACAATTATAGGGAAAAGGTCAGCCTAGTCATTGTCAATTAAACTGTGAAAGAAAACATGTTTATAGCTGTGAAGAACCACTATGTCAGTTTTATGCTGTTCATCAGTGTATAACATGTTTGCTAGGATATATAAATCTTATCTTTCTTGGAATTACAGCAGACTTGCTCTGTTACAGACACTTGGTGCTGCTGGGTAGAGATAACCTTAAATGTTGTCTGTTAATTGCACATTCTTTCATTGTTGCATGTTTCTCAAGATTTGTGTACAGTAAAACCTGGCTACTTTAATGAATAGAAATGGATGTGCCAGATTGCAATTTGACCCTTCTGTTTTCACATAGTAAGACACGAAGAGTGACAGAACAAAATCTGTAGCTTGTAGCTACTATAGTTGTGTTGGCATCAACTCCAACAAATCATTAGGGTATACTTTTTAAAATCGCAAATGCTCTGTTTTAGGTACCCTCCCTGCTCTTGGGAAAGTTTAGTATCTCCTGTGGTTACTACTGTAGGGAATATTTCTGTTGTAAGGACATTATGTACTGTGGTTACTCTTAAGTGATAGGAGGCAAGGTGGTGAGCGAGCATGACAAAGTAAATCAACCATGTGGATACAAATAGTAAGTGAAACTCCAACCCTTATGACTGGCCAGTAGTCATTTTGTCTTTCAGTCCTGTATTCTAGTATGATTAACAAAGTGACCCTCTTTTGATGTGTTCCTTCCTTTTTTCACTTTCCTAGTTTGTTCATGGGAAGAGTTGTATCACCCAGGAGTGTATTCAGGCATAATGAACAAATGCCTTTGTTGTTGTCTGCTATTCTGCCACTTTAAGCAATCCTGTTTCTGCTCTTTTGGCCGTTTTCTGCAGTGGCAATACCATCTCTGTATTGGTCTGGCTGGCTACTGTAGCCACCTCTAACTAACTTAGTCAGGTTTAGCTGTATATAGGAGGACAATATAAAATGAGTTTGCTGTGCTCTGCAGCTTTAGGGAGCAATTAGGATTTTTTTTCATCTCTTGTTGCTCTGCCAGTTCAAGCTTAGATCCGCTCTCACAGTCAGTCTTCTGATCATAGTGGTGCAGACTAACATTTTTGCTATGGAAGAGCTTGGCACAACCAGAGCAATAATGAGAAATAATCTTGTGGGTTTAAGTTCCATTAGAGCAAAATTTGTCATTAAAAACGGGAGCTTGAGAAGAAAAAGTTGAGTATTTTCCAGCAGTACAGTATTTTCCAGTCCTGTCTGTCTCTCATGCAGCTTTTAGGAAGACTTTTTTCAGGTGGAGATGATAAAAATGAAGAACATGGTTTCTTGTTAGTAGCTGCATAATAAACTTTTTGTGAGTCTATTCCACAGTTGCATTGAGGATGTAGAAGAGAGTAGGAACAGTAAAGACCGTGAAACTGTTTTTTTACCTACATACTAAAATATGCAAAATAATTTGATAAACTTTTTTCCTTGTTAAAGGAAATGAACTGTTTAATAGAGCCACTCTCATTGTCTTTAAGTTATTAGTTTAGCTTCTTAAAACTGAAGACACTGTCTCCCTCACCTGCTGTTGGATTTTGTACATAAAAATGATAAATAATAAACCTTAGAAGGACTTACGCTGTTATTACATGAGGAGGTAGATGTATGCAGTATTTTGAAATGTAAAGGAATGTACAATAAATTAACTAGTCTATTTCTTTCTCCCCTCTGTATTGTGGTGGTTTTGGGAGTTTTTGGTTTGGGGTTTTTTTTTTTGTGTGTGTGTGTGTGTTTGTTTTTGTGTAAACAGAATCTTTTACACACCAGTAAGGCTATATTGTACAGGTTACTCCAGGAACACAAACATCCAGTAATGCAGTACTCTCTAATGAGAGAAAAACAACCAACCAGCTCGATTAAGAATAAAATACTAAATATGTAAGTAGTAAACATAATTCAAAATTAAACAGTAAAAGTTACTGACCGTTTCACCAAATCCATCTGAATGAGAGAACAGCATTCAGTAATGCAGAATAATTTCTATTTCAGATTCCTATTTTATTTAACATGGTGACATTGATATGGAAACTCATGTGATGCAAATATAAGCTTGTATTACATTGTTAGAAGGGCTATTTTTTTCCTGCTTACAAGGACTTTGACACCTTCTTAACCTTTATATTGAACTTGTATAATCTGAAATGGTTAGAGTTACAGCAAATACCTAGATTATCATTATTCAAAAACTCAAACTGGTAATAAGACTAGACGAAGAGTATTTGTAATACATAGTAATGTTAGACATTGAAATACTTAAGCTAATTTTGATACAGTACATATCAAAAAAGACAGCAGTTTCTTAACTATGATGCTGTTTTTTCTACTTTCTTTTCTTTCCCTCCTCTTTTTATTTCACTCTTCATCTTCTCTAGGATACACAAACAAAACAGAGGTCAGTTATCAGCATAATTCAATATATGTACACTCCTGACAGCTATATTAAGTGTGGTTATGTTTCTATAGCTTGTCCTGAAAATGTGTGTTGCGCCAAGAAATTGTTGAAACCATTTTTAATCTAAAAAATGTTTCAAGGACAGTCATTGTATGGTAACATCTTATCTGCAAATTCTGTTCTTATTCAAATAATCAGCAAGGAATAATTTAATTTTAAGGAAGATGTTCAGAAATAGAAGAACACTAAAAGTTTCATAAAATTGGAAATAATTTCGGAAGAGTTGCACCAAAATGGATAGGTTGTTGAGGGGCAAGCTGGAAACAGAAAAAATGTCTTTTAAAGACTGACAGTTACAATCAAGGTTAAAGCTGATGTTGAAGTTGGTATTGGTTTTCTTTGTGAAGAGTTCAGTAGAGGTACATAAAATGATATATCAATCTATGATTAAATATTTGTACATTTTATGTCCTCTTTTCTTGTCTTCAATGGAAATCACTCAAGATATAAAAATCTGAAAAACAGATTCCTACATTGTTGGAACATAATGAAAAAACAGAGTACATCTCCAAATAAGCCACATGCTTAATTAATATCTCAAATTAATCCACGTGCCTGGAAATACCCTAAGAGAAAAGCCGAGTTTTCATTGTACCTCAAAAAGAAAGATCCTCATGGTGTCAGACCACAGGTTGTTTTCTTATGTTGCCAACACCTAATAGAGCTGTATATGTCAAATTGGATCATTGAATCAAAATTAATAAAAAAAGCAATCTAGTCATTGACTTAACCTCTCAATTATGCCTTTAACTAGTTATTTTATTAACATATGATAGGAACGTAGGAAATACGAACAGAGGAAATATACTGTTGAAAGATGGATTGCTTTTGATATACATTCTCCAGCAACATGATGGAGATATTCCCAGAGGTATTCGTAGCAGTGGAGGTATCCAAAATACCTAGAAGGCAAAACAGCAGATACCAAGGCACCATATTTAGAAAGAGGGTGTAGAACAGTAACAAAAGGCAGAGGCATAGACAGCTTCTTACAGCTGGGCCCAGAAGAACAGGAGCTGTGAGTCAGCTGAATTTTTTTTTATCCAGGTGTGTAGACTGGCGTAAGCCAAAAGAACATGTGACAGAATAGCCCTGCAGCCCCTATTTCTTCTGAAGCATTTGCCCATATATGACCTGACTGACTGCAAGTCCTACCAGTCCCTCCATTGGTTCCTGGACAACCTTACCTTGGTATATTTGGTTAGAGCAGGCTTTGGAGTTATTTCAGCATCCCATCATTTGTTGTGTTTGGAGCCAACATTTTTGCCATGCAGTGCATTTTTAATCACTTCCTTTTCAAGGCTTATGGGAAAATCCTCTTGAAAGGCCAAATTAATGATAGATGGACC
Source organism: Morus bassanus (assembly GCA_031468815.1). Classification (NCBI taxonomy): domain Eukaryota; kingdom Metazoa; phylum Chordata; class Aves; order Suliformes; family Sulidae; genus Morus; species Morus bassanus. The sequence continues at coordinate 26,259,436 of CM062600.1, forward strand.
ATGATCCTCATTCCTTCATACCTTCTTTTTTGGTTGTTTTGCTTTGTTTTGGTTTTTTTGTTTGGTTGTGTAAATTGGGAATTAAATTTAAGAAAAGCAGAAATGGCTATATTTCAATATCTAATAATTTGAATATCTGTCTTAAGATTTAAGAGTCTGATATCATACCTCAGATTTGTAGTATTTGTAGCTCTGCAGGATTCTTTTCATATACTGAAAAAAGACTAAATGAAGTAGAGTGTCATATTTATTTATAAATACAGTGTTTTATAGATTAGAGATCTTCTGTATTCATTTTTCATTTGTGCTGTGGTTCCCAAAAAAAGGAATAAGAATCTATTAAATACTTGCAGAAAGAGATCAGAATGCATCACTTGCTGCTGTAGTACTGGGAATTCTCTAATACTTAACAGAAGTTGAGATTTGTAGCTGTAGTATTCCCTTGCAGAGGACATAACACTTGATTGCTTGGGAAGTTTCTTCTTTCTTCATCCTGGGTAGTCTTGTCACATTTATTTCTTTATCAAACAACAGAATAGGGACTATGAAATATTTATTTATTCATAAATTTGAAGACTAGTCTAGCTCATATTTATAAATCCAATTTTTATATCCTTAACAATTCAGTTAATATCATCTTTTACTTCAGAATCTTACTCTTATTTTTTCCATGCATTTTGCTTTCTTAATTTGAACCTAGGTTGGTGTCATATATTGAAAAAGATTGGTAAGAGATCAACAGTGATTCATTATTTGTATGTGTATTTTCTAGGTGTATATAAAATTACAGCTGGTAAAATCTGTGGATGATGCAAGAAGGAAGGAAGTAGTAAACAACAGTGAAGATAGACTGATGATGCCAAGCCATCTAGATTATTTTAGTGACTAAGCCTATGCTGACAAAAATGAATTTCACTATAGCCATATACAACATTGTATATTTGGGAACAAAGAATGCAGAATATATCTACACAATGGGGAAAGAGTTACACCTTTGAGAGCAGTGATTCTCAAACAGATTTAGGGATTATGAAGAGTAAAGTGAACTAAAGCTACTATCTAAATGTGACAAAACAGCATTTGTTGAAAGGGGCTAGTGTGAAGGAGCTTGTTTCTTCTTTGCATATACCCTTAAAAATGGTAACACCACATTATGACAAACAGTTCCCATATTAATATTTTTTTTAAATAAAAGAATATGGTCCTCTAACAGTTCAGAAAAAGGCAACTGACTTGCAGAACAGGTGTAGAAGAGTTTTAAGATAACAGTGAAGTTTCTAAATCGGTAAATAGGAAGGAAAGAAATTGTATTTGGAAATAGACATTTAAATCTGAAATGAAATAAATTTTAAATAATAATTATATCTTAGAATGAATTACAAAGGAAAGTGAGTTCTGCATTTTATTTTTTTTTTTTTTTTTTTTTTGCATTTTCAGATTGTAGCTGACATGTCTTGAATTTTCCGTAAACCACTGGCTTACTAGTATACAATATAATTAGAATAGGATCATTCAGCCTGGACCTCAGGAAGTCTCCAGTCCAACACCCTGCTCACAGCAGGATCAGCTGTGAGACCAGACCAGGACAGTCAAGTATCAAAGTCTCCAAGGACAGGATCTGCATAACCTCTCTGGGCAACCTGTGCCACTGCTTGACTGTCCTCATGGAGAAAAAGTCTGAAGTAGACACCCAATTTGAAACTCTTGTTTCACCTTACACAGTTTTTTCTCATTCTTCCAGCATGCACCCCTATTACCATCCTCCCTCTGTCCTGTTGATGACCTTGTAGGTACAGAAAAGCTGCTTTAAGTCCCCCCAGACCATCTCTCCTCCAGGCTGAAAATGCCCCTCTTCCTCTGCCTCTCCTCACAGGGCCTGTGCTCCCGCCCCCGACCACTGTGGAAAGATATTCCTGGCCTTTTTTGCTGGCAGGGAGTGCACTGCTGGCTCATGTTCATTTTGCTGTCTTCCAAGACCCCAAGTACTTCTCTACAGAACTACTTCCCACCCAGTCAGGCCACAGTCTGTACCACTGCAAGTGCAGTTGAAGATAGTTAATAAATTTCAAATTGATTTACTGCGATCATTTCATTGTTATAAACTCTGCTGATGTTTGAAAATCCTGAGAAACAGGAATTGTATCTTTGTGTGACATAAGTGCTTTAGGATTGCTCACCATTTATATCAGGAATTCAGTAGCTGCACAATTTTATCATGGCTAACATCTCTGTCCTAAGATGAGCTTGTTGAATGTTGCTCCAAATAGTAGTAGCTAGTTCACAAAGTCTTAATAGTGCCTTTTGGGAGGAAAAGAATGCCAATGGATTAACTCTTGGTACTGTGCCACAGAGCTCAAAGTGTGGATGAATACGGAATTGTTTAGATATATATAGAATGGCAAATTTCATTTTACTACTAATCCTGAAAAATATTAACAATTTTTCCATAGCTACAGCATGCACATTCTTAGCATTTGTGGAAGTATTTTATAAATAAAAATATTGTACGAAGCTCTTCTCTGTTTCGTATCAGTAAATCCAGATTAGTTTCTACCCATTTTCTGGATTTTTTTTTTTTTTTTAATGCAGCATGGTGCCCTAGAATAGATCCCTGCAACTTCCCTAGGACTCTCGTATGCCTACCAAAATTGGGCAAGAATACATGTGAATTATTTTATTTCTCTTCATATACTATGTTTTTTTCTTTTTTTTTTTCATGTAACTGAAATCATGGCTATAGTGGGTATTACATAACCTACAGTAACCTTTAAAGAAAGTCTCGTATAATGTATGCTTTAGGCAGTGATTAGCCTCATAAATTCTGGTTCACAGTACATCTGTGTAATTATTGTTAAAGCCTTAGGATATTAGCAGGACATTAAACAGGCCATGTTTTTTTCTTTACATATTGTGTAACGCTTCTGTAATGTCTCAGAAAAAAAATGGTATTTAGATATAATTAACCTAAAGAGCTTTTAGGAGATTACAAGTTGAGCCAGGCAAAATGGCATAAGCCCTTCATGTTTTATTAAAGAGCCTTCTTGAATGGTTTGTACTGTCCCATGGCTGCAACAACTTAAATGTGAGATTCTTCTTTTTTACTGGGTATAATCATGATTCTGTTTCATGTTTTATGTAAGCCATGTCTTACGTAATCTTTTCATTTAAGCCTTGTGTTTAACTTATTCAGATGTAAGTTTTTCATAAGGGAAAGAAAGAAACTCAGGAAAGAAGTCAAGTAACCTAAGTAATTTGTGAGAGCATATTTGAAGAGGAGATACTCGACATCAAACTGACAAAGTGTAAGTGCTTATAGTAGTGTTTATGGATATATCTTCTCCTCAATAAAAAAAAAAGTACATTCTGCTTATTGGAATACATGGAAAGCATTGGCAAAACACTAGGGCTGATGAGAAACTAAATGAAATTAATCATTTCTTGAAGAAACACTGAGAAACACTTATTTTCAGTTTGCAACTCAAGGTATTTTATTGAGATAAGATGGGTGTAGTAGCGATAAATTTTTCTTTTTATAGGAAGAGGCTGATAATAATAGACTAGTAATCTTTATGTTTTGTGAAAAACTGGAACTTATGCACTTAATTTTAGTAGAACTCACTTTTTTTTTAAAATGAGGGATTATGAAAAATTTTGATGAAGTTATGTTTACAGATGTAATTTACACAGATTTTATTAAAACCTTTAATATTCTTTATTCTCTATGTTAATGGAGATTAATATGATTAATACAGATAAAGAAATACTTTTGCATTTCTTCCTCTTACTGCCACTTATGTGATAAAAAAATTTCCTGGGAAGAGCTGTCAGGATCATTTATGTATACTTCACCCATATTAAAAATAACTAATACTGTCTTTGAAACTTGAAAATAACATTTGGTATTGCTATTGCAAGTGTGATGTCTTCCTCTTCCTCACTTTTTTATTGTATTTAATTTCTGTCCCCTTTATATTGTGAAATTAATATACATAGAAATTGTTTAGAGTTGCAGTTGCCTGAGTTTTTTGGTTTTGGTTTTCCACTAAATTGGATTTGTTCTTTAAATGTAATTGTAGTTCCAGAGTAACTGAAAAAATCAACAACAAACAAGCCCCAAAACAAAACAAAAGCCACATAAATGGAGAACTGTACAACATTTATCCTGTTATCTTTCTGTGAATATGTTATGTCCTCTGATGCAGAGATTTATATTGCAGTGCCCAAATGTAGTATCATATTATTAGACAGGGATTGTTAAAATATCGAGGAAAGAACTAAATATTTAATAAGTTGCTGCCCCGTAGTTGTTGTTTATCATTCCATAGCAATCACTTAGTGCTTTAATCACTGAAATCTGCAAGCTGGCCATGTACATACTGATATTCCCTTGCAATACAAAGGAGAAACGGTTCATTGTCGCAGTGCTCAGCAGAGTATTAAACAAACTTGTTTTGTTTTGTGTGGCTGAGAGCTGGCAACGTGGTTGTATGATCCTTGCTAGGCAGGCATGGCAGCTTAATATTAACATGCTTACAGCAGTCATCTGTTCATGCCCTGTGTATAGTCTAAATGAAAAACAGTCTTTGAACACAAAAGCTGAGGAGAGAGATTCATCCTGAGCCCTGAAAGTGAAAGTGATTGACCAAGTCTGAGCAGAAGGAGAATGCTCACCTGATAGTTCTTTGGAAAGCAAGGCAAGAAGCTGCCTCCTGCTATGGAGCTACTCAAAGCAGTGGTGCCATGTATTGCCAAGAGGAATGTTTGGTCTGTCACAGAAAAAAAGGACACCAAAGTTATATTGTGTCTAGGGCTTTTAAGCAATGCCAGGAGAACAAACTTGTTTCTCTTACTCTAAATTCACTTTCCAAACTAGCTTGATCAAAATAGTCCTGTATTGCTGGTTATTGTTACTGTCTGAAGACTCTGCATATGGAAATTTTATCCTCTAAGTAGGTAACACCATGGATAATCATATGGAGTGTGTAAAAGTAAGAGCAGTGGGGGTCACTTGTTTAATGAAAAGGTGATGAGCCAAGAGCTTTATGGGTGCTGGAAGACTATCTCAACAGGGATTATATTCTATTAAGAGAGTCTAAAAAAATAATATTGCTATGCCTGATAGAAGTATAGAGCTCTCTCCTCTGAAGTAACTAATAATCTGCTGTTTTTTCCGCTTGTTTGTATATGACTCCTAGTCACAAAATTACTTAAAAATAAGCACATGAATAATCCTGTGCTTCTTTCAATTACTAAGATCTTGCTAATGTCATTTGGATATATTCAAGTTATTGTATTATTATATGCTGAAATACTTTGCTGAATTGATGCTTAAATTCGGAGAGTGAAGGGAGAAGTTAGAATCTCCTTGTCCTGCAGTCCTTCATCTTTCAAAAACTGGATTTGAATAAAACTGCTATTGTGAGGAATATGTAAAAATCAACTTTTAGTTCATTAGTTCATGAACAGACTTAATTAAGAGAATTGCAGATGTTAGTCCAAGCACTTCACAAAGCTTTATTCCTGGACAGAAGTGTTCAACAATGACAACAAGCAAATGGTTGTGGAATGTCTGTACTAGAACTTATGGTAGTTAAATTTATATTGCTTGGGAGCCCATTAAAACCCAGTTAAGCATATCTGTGGAGACAGAGGAAGTCAGATGTTTGTTGGTGCTACAAGATCCAGACATATGTGTTTCTTCAGGGCCCGAGTCTTATGACCACAATTTTTCTTAGATCTGCATTATATTAGTTCTGTTAGCGCAGTTCACTCATGTCCTACTTTATCTACACTATAAAAAATATCACAAATTCTGATTTGTCTGCTATGGATCTGCACTAGGTAACCTCTCTCTAAATCTCTGTGCCAAATGGCAGTGGGAAAGGAGAAATATTTTTTTCAGAAGTAGTTTTCTTGGCATTCTTTCCCAAAAGCTTTTTAAAAAAGAAATGATGATACAAGATTTATGAATTTTGTTTTAGCCAGAACCTGAAAATCTTATCTTAGAGTTGTATTTCAATTATGCAGATACTAGATACCTAGAGGGCAAATAGTTGTTTTTTCTTTGTACCACTGGTTGAAAAATGGCTGAAGCTAGTGCAGTATGCCAGTTGTCACCTTAAAGTGTGTGTATTCACAATAAAATCATAGCTCAGAGGAGTATAGACTCTTAACTTTTATGGATGCACTGAAGCCATGCTGGTGTTCGTCGGTATATTTGCTTGCTTTCTTTTCTTCACCAGCTGCTTCTCCGAGCTGTGACACCATCACACTGCGGCGCGTCTCAGGACCTCGGAGAGCAGCTGGGGCACCCGCTGACTTGGGCTTTGGCGAGCAGCACCCCCGGTAGCCCCTGGGGTTCCCAATAATGGAGTGTGTATATCTGGCTAAGAACATCTCCTAATGTAAGGAGGTGCTTTAATGAAATAATTCAGTTTAGCAACTTACTTTGAAACATGTGTTGACAATTTTACTGTTACTTCCCAATAACGTGATCCCAAGTGGCCCAGAAATATGTGACACGAAATAATTTCAGAGAGCCCTCCAAAGAGAAAAAAATTATATTCTACCTTGATCTTAATGTTTCTGTTTCATTCAACAAAAAGTACCAATTTTTTTGTTTTGTATTACATTTTCTCTACAGAATACTGTGTACTAATGTCTACATTACCATCTACATACCTTTTATTTAGCCATCTTACTATTGCATTTTTAATTCTTTAAACTGCAACAAACTAACAAGAAACTGCTGATGTAAAGGTTTTTTTTGTTCTTTTTTTCAAATTTCAAACTTAGTGTATTTCAAAATAGCAATAATTGCAATTAAAATGCAATTATATGTACAATGTAGAGGCAAAAGGAGTGAACATATTGTAACAAACTGACATTTTTAAAAATAATTGCCCAGTATTTCGTGGACCAAGACTGTCTTTTGAGTTGCTTTGGGTAGACTTGCAAAAAAGATATGGAGCATTTGGAAGTTTAAAAGAAATTGCATACAATGCTGGAAATGAATACAGATTTAGCTCATTAAACACCTTTTAAGACTCACCTACAGCTGGAATAAAGTGGAGGAAAAAGTTCCTATAAAAGAGAGAGAAGGAAAACATTGACTGCAAAATAATAACAGTTAACAGTGTAGCCTCTAACTTTTCCCATGAAGCTGTGATATGGCTTGCAAGAAATACGTAATTCTGAAGAAGTATACAAATAAATAAATAGAAATATTTGTGGTGATTAAAATTTAATTCTAATTCTAAAATTCTATTATCTTATCATGAGATGATGACATTAAATCCACTGTATAAGGATCATACAGCCACAGCACATTTTGATTCTAAGCTAGGTCAATGTTTCTTATATAAAAATCTTCCTGAGAAGACACCTAATGACATAAAAATAAAATAACAACTTTGCTAAGTACAACTAAATAGAATTTTGCTAAGACTGTTTTTGAGTACAAGCTGGAAAATACTTGGAAAAGAGACTGACAGTAGAGAATTTAGGGGTTAGAAGAAGGTTTCCAAGGCCACCTGGGACATTTCATAGATTTAGATATTTGAAGGTTTTGGACCTTATTACTTCTTCCCTTGCATTGTTTCTTAGGCAGTGTTATTTTACCTTTCCTGGTTTGGAATAAGACCCCTTTACCTTTCCAAGAAAGTCTTAGTTAAAATAACATTTATCTTATTTTATATTCATACGGGGTAAGGGAGAGGTGCAGAAGGAGGAGGGTCTGCCTAGAGGCATTCTAGATTTTCATCTGTGCTGACAGTGCTGTATTGCTGACTTTTTTGGCTCAGATTAACTTCTGCAATTAAGGATGCAAAGTTAAGGCTGCAAAGGATTCTCCCACACACACACTTTTATCTATGAGAAAGTATTTGCAGGGGAAAAGTCTGTACACAAAAAATGGACACCTACTAGATGCATGACTAGATATATATGGCCTGAAACCTGCGCACATCAGTTGTCTGTTCAACATTTCAGTCCCTCACAGCTATCTACAAAACCTGTAAAGACATAGAGGAACTGTCAGCAGTTATTTTGCTTGTACCCATAGAAACCTGTGCTTTTTATTCAGTGTTTTAAAATGTAAAGCAATGATAGGGCAGTGCTGCCAAATGTATGTGCTCTGATCTGATCTGCTTTCTGGATCTGCCAGCTGCAGACCAGCTGTGCTGACCTGAGTGATGCCAGGACTGCAGTCAGTCCTGCAGAGAGGCTCTGTGTGGACAGGGAGCAGCAGGGGGAGCTCAGATTAATGAAATCTTTTTTTCTCTGACCTCTTTTGAAGGAGTAAGGTAGCCAACCTGGGTCCTGGTGACAGCCTGACTTGGGGTCCATGTGAGAAACCAGAAGTCATATATGGTTTCAGTAAGAACTGAATCAATCTGTTCTGGAGTTTCTCGAGAAAGTCAGACAAAATGACTGTGTCCAGTGCTTGTATCCTGGTGTTCTAGCTGGAGTGGTGCTTGTAGCACTGCTACACCTAATATTGTATCCTTCTATTTTGTGTCTGTATCTCTGCTGTTATATGATTCCCATGGAAAAAGTTATTATTGAAGCAGCTGAACTTTTCTTGCTTTATGATCTGATAGGGTTTGATAAATGTCTGTTCTCAAAATTCCATGTTTGAAAATAAAGACTTTTCTGCCTATCAACTCTAAGCTGAATTTTCTCCTCTCTTCCTGTCACCAGTACGTTAGCAACAGAAGATCATAGAAAGGAAGGGAGGTGATGAGAAACAGAGAACTGTAAGCCCAACTGCATAATTAGATTGTAAATCCTTTGAGGCAGACTGATAAGGAGATAAAGCATAGGAACAAAACAGGTTATTCACTGTTGTTACCAGAATCACCATATTAACTGCTGTCTCCAGAAAGCATTATAAGGGTCTAATAATTGTTCTGCATCAGTCCCTCTCCCAGATTTTTTTACTCTACTATTGATGCTTTTTTTTTTTTCATATGTAGTCTTAGAACTTGCTGATGTTGGGGTTTTTCATATAAGAAGCATGTTGAGCTGTGAATTATGTAAATGAAGGTCAAACATGCTGCAAAGAGCGGAAATACAGTGCATCCCCCTAAAAACCAGAGAGATGATTGAAAGTAAACATCTTTATCACATACCCTAGTTGAAAGGCTCTGCCAAGGAGCAAGCCACTTATTCTAGAATGAGTATGTAGTTTGCTTTGTCTTTTATTTGCATGTTTTATACCTTGAATTGACATGTCTTGATAGATTCTTCTTCCTCTACTGGTCACATATTGCTCCCACAGTGGAGATCAAGACTGGTAGAGGTCAAAATCAGACCCATGAGTGCAACCTATAAATGGCTTAACCATGGTTCTGAGTGGTTTGTAGAGCTATCCTATGCTTCAACATTTGTGTGTAATGCTTGCCCTGAATAATTTCTTTCTGTGTACATGTACAACCACCTCCAAAAAAAAAAAAAAAAATTTTAGCCCTGAGGTGCCTCTCCATATTCAGAGTTTCTTTGAAAACAAGAGATAGAGATTGACCTTAGGTATCTGATGTCATGATTGCTTTTCTTATGCTTGTCCTTGCTGCTGCTCATACCTTTTTTCTCTCTACCTCATAATGCAATAGTGTTTTCTTCTTGCTTTCCTTTCTTTAAATTTGGTGCATGAATATAGCCTATAAAGTTCTGTGCTGTTGTGTCACCCTCCAGAACTTTTTGGTCTTTGTATACTTAATGACTAGTTACTTTTTTGAGCTGGAGAGGTTTTCTTTAGTAGTAATTTAAATAAACCTCCCTAGATAGATTAATATTCACATAATGAAATCAGGTTGATGTTTTAACACTTTCCCAGCTTCGTCCTGTTCACTTTCACACATGCAGTTTTTCACACTCAGAATTATTCCCTTGTTTGATGTTCTCTTTATCCTTCCCAATAGCACTATTCTTCAAACCACCTCCTTTAACTTACAATTAAAAAACAAGACTGCTCTTCCGTCTCTGCTGAATTTATTTTTATTGTTTCCCTCCATGTCCTGTATCCCTGTAGATTTTGTGTTGCTCACTGTTTTGAAAATAAACTCATCAGAGTATCTTGATGTTGTGGATCTTCTAACCATTGGTAGCTTATCTCAGTGATGCTAACTTGGTCACTTGTGTAGTGAGTATGTGACAGGGTCAGCTTTAGATTGCATTAGTGAGCTTGTGGATTCAACCAAACTCTTCCAGCAAAACTCGGCTGACACATTTGGAAAAAGGATTTGTGAAATATAGTTAGAAATATTGTTTTTTAGTGACTAGTACAACTGAAACTCATATTAATCTCATTATGTAGTCACAGTCAGTATTTTATGGTTTATTTATTTGTCCATGTTTGTCCATTTGTTTGTGACTTAGACTAAATTGTATGAAAAAGTAATCATCCATGTGCATTGGTGCCTGATTTCTTTCACTCTCTTGCACAAATCAAACCATTTAAACAAGCATAACAGACTTTTCACTCTTCTGAGAATGACAGATCATTTCATAGATCCATGCTTGCTATCTTAAAATCTCTCAATAAATTTGATTAAGGCTCCCTGCTAACCTTGATACTTTGGAGAAGTTTTGTGTGGCAGAATCAGTTTTGGCATCTTTGTTTTCCTTAAAAGATTCCTTAAAGAGTTACAATACCAAATTTTACTTAAGAGCATGTAATGTCTTGCCATAACAGTTATGACATAAGCTTTTTGTAACACTTGTTTACACTACCAGTACCACATTTTAGACCCATTCTTTGGTGTCTTGCTTCCAGAGTGAATGAAAGCTGCATATTACTTGGACATTTAAGTTGTGCTTTTTCAGATCTGAATTCCAGTTTCATGTTGTCAGATGGCATTATTGCTAGTTTTAAAAAAACACAGAATTCTTAGTTTTTCAACCAAAACCAGGGTCTAGGTTTGTGTAATCTTGACAAACAAGAGAAAAATGATTGTGTTTGAAATTCTAAAGTAAGAGTCATTGAAAAGCTATGCAACTGCAGGCTGACTAAATTGTTGTAAAAGTTTCTGTTCTAGTCATCCTTTTGTGTATGTGCTAAATTGCAGTGCAAGACAGAAGGTACTGTCTTCCCTAGTAGTAAAAAATGGACTACTCAAAAGAACCCTTGGTCAAAACTGGGGAGAAACATTAAAAGAAATATATAGTAGCATCCTAATGAATGCAATGTTTCTTTTGGCACAGACGACTGAAAATACTAATTGTAATATCTAAGGAAATCAGATACTCTGATTCCATTTTTCTTTCTGCAGTCTGACAATGCCAAAGTAATCCAAAATATATCAGCCTCTATGACAATGTCCCAATCTATTTTTTTTCAGAAACTGCTACTCTTGATTGTAAATGGTTGCTGGGCTGTGCCTTGGGTTGCATGTACTGGAAAGCAGAAGGCTTACATGTCTGTGGTTGACAGGCAGTTTTCTAATACATGGTAGGTTTTACTACCAGCTCTTAAAGTTCTTCCAGCTGATGGTTTTTCCAGCACCAGATGGCAACATCTCTGTGGGACTCCACTGAAATCTGAGGAACTTTGCATGTAATCTAGGGGATCAGTGCCTCAGGAAATCCTAACTGGTCACAAATCTAGTTTATGGTTAAGAAATTTGTCACACAGCAAACATCACATGTGATAAATGTCATGTAATGGACAAGTAAGTCCTGCATTCATATTTCATTGTATAAGCAAGTGGATTTTTTCAAAACAGCTTTTAGTTTTACGGTAAAGAAGAGATGTAATTCATCCAGGAAAACTCTCCAGATAAACTGATGCTATCGTGTTAAACATCAGATAGGAAAATGTATCTTTTAGATTATATTAATTAAACATAGATGCAGCAATTATCATTGTGATCGCATTGCTCTGGCATTACTTGATTATGCATTTTGTGAAAATAATCTTGGTATGTTTTGTCCTTTAAACAATATATCATTAAAAAAAAGTTTTTCTGAATGTGTGACTTCATATTCTGAAGTTCATTGTTGGAATCATCATCATCTGTATAGTGAAGTTTCTCCCTGTTGCTTCTTTTAACAAATGATATAAGAGATCAACATCTCATTAAATTTTAAAAATGCATTGGAATAAAATGTTGCTATGGAACTTGTAATGATTTTTAGCTGTGCTTTGTAGATTTCTGTTGCATTTGAAATCCTATTATTTTATGAGTGAGATGACAACCACCAGAATATTTTTGATTTTTTATTTTTTTAGTATTGGAAAACTAGTTGCTTCAGGGCAAGTTATGATAAAGTGACAAACTAAAGTCAGTGTGATGTTGTTGTGGTTTAACCTGGCAAGCAGTTAAACACCACACAGCTGTTCACTCACTCCGCCCCCACCAGTGAGATGGAGGAGAGAATTGGGGAAAAAAAAAGAAGTAAAATTCATGGGTTGAGATAAAGACATTTTATTAGGACAGAAAAGGAAGGGGTGGTAATAATAATAATAATAATAATAATAATAATAATAATAATAATAATAATAATAATAATAACAACAATAACAATAATAATAATAATAATAATAATAATAATAATAATAATGGCTGTACAAAATAAGTGACGCACAATGCAATTGCTCACTACCCTGCCAGCTGATACCCAGCCAGTTCCTGAGCAGCAGTGTCTCCCCTCTCCACCCAGCCAACTCCCCCCAGCTTATATACAGAGCATGACGTCATATAGTATGGAATATCCCTTTGGCCAGTTTGGGCCAGCTGTCCTGGCTGTGCCCCCTCCCAGCTTCTCTCTGGCACAGCATGAGAAGCTGAAAAGTCCTTGAGTAGTGTAAGCACTACTTAGCAAAACTAAAACATCAGTGTGTTATAACATTATTCTCATACTAAATCCAAAACACAGCATTATACCAGCTACTAGGAAGAAAATTAACTCTATCCCAGCTGAAACCATGACAGATATTAACCCTTTCAATTCTTCATATATTTTACAGTGCTTTTGATTTGATAATAAAGCAGTGATGAAGCTGGTTTGGCTGCAAGTGTCCAACTATTTACATCTGCAGTTATGAGACAGAAGGTGTATCCAGTACTAACTAGGTGAAACTATTCTGTCATTGCTCATATATAACAGCTCTTGTAATGCTAACTAAATCTGTGACTGACAGGTATGCATTTGGGAAGCATCTAAAGGAATTTTTTTGCTTATTTAATGGGAATATGTCTTGGTCTGACTTTAGGATGTCAGGATTTTTTTCACGTAGTATCTGCATAATAAGACTTCCAAAAAAAAGAAAATAAAAAAAACCAAAAAACCAAAAACCAAAAACCACTGTCACCAACTTGTGCGGAGCTTCTCCATAGTTACTTTATGCAGAAGAAAACTTTCTTAAAAAATGCCAGATCTTTTGCATAATGACAATTCAGTTTTAAGTGCATCAGGCTTTTCTCTCACTAACAAAACAAATATATGTGTGCTCTGAAGACAAGACAAAAAAGTTATATAGATATGCTACTAACTATCTTTGATTTGAGGTTGAGCTTGTCTTTTACTGTTCCAAACAATATTCTTGTCTAGTGGCCACCTATTTCTGCTGTTTTGTTCATTTGCTTGTAGTCCACGTCCAGATTTCTTTTTCAGAACAACATGGAGCTTTCTGGGTCTGTAATATGTGATAGCTGAATTCTTGGTTCATGGTATCTGAGGACTACTGTCACTTTTGGGGACTCAAGAACACCAAGAGTTGTTGGCAAGGTCATTGTGTTGGCAGCAAGCCTCAGATGAAGAATGGAGGGTTTTCTTATCTGGGTATTGAGGTGTTCCTCCGCCAATCTGGCAGAGATTCTTCCAAATACTCTGCAAATTGGGCTCAAAGATCAGCCCTAAACTTGCTCAAGTTAGAAGCAGATCCGGACTTCGTCGCTGAAAGCTTATCTTTTTGAAGATAAGATTTCAGTAGTACCATGGACAGTGGGATCCCACACCAAGGATTTTTGATTCATATTAGCATGCAAGGTGCCATGAATTTATGTGATGACAGCTGTCTAACTACATCTCAGAAGCAGGCAGGAGTAATTATTGGAGAGGACACATGGAGATTTCTTCCTCTTCTCCATAACAGATCTTTACGTGAGTCCTTTAAGTAGTGTTTTTGAGCTGTACATCAGCAAACTTTCCTGGAAATTTTCCGTGTTACATGTTTCCATAAACAAAAGGTTGAGAGAAACAGCAGTTTTTGCCAAGGCCTATTTACTTCTATTTCTACTGTGTCAGTGTGCTACAAAGCACTAAGTCCTGCTGGATTTCACTAGAGCCTACACAAATTGGAGGGACCCTTTGGACTACCTCTAATCTGGACATTGCAGAATGACCAACTGGAACTCCGTGCATGCTTTCAACTATCTTTTCAGCACAGAAGGATTTTAAACAGATATCACGTTTGGCAAAATAATCACCTTATTGCTCTTCACTCCATAATCTGAGTCTGACTCATGCATTATTTGAAGTCAGCCACAGTGAACTATGCATGCAAAGCAGAAAGGGAACGTGTTAGGTTATAACTGCAGTTTCCCATATATAATTTCTCATTGTGTCTTCCTTCTGTGTCTGATACTCTGGAAAGCAGCAAATGGGAAATGTGAACCATGTTGGATAAATTCAGAATGGTGGCTGAAGAAAATTGAGAAGCATGTCCATCTCTGCCTCTAGATTTTCTTCAGCCGGTCAAAAGAGGTGATTATCCTGCTGTATTTAACATTGGTGGGGCCTCATCTTGAGTGTTGTGTGCAGCTCTGGGCCCCACAATTTAAGAAGGATGTGAAAGTCCTTGAATGTGTCCAGAGGAGGGCAACAAATTTGGTAGAAGGGCTGGAAGGCATGTCCTGTGAGGAGCGGCTGAGGACACAGGGCTTGTCTAGTTTGGAGAAAAGGAGGCTGAGGGGCGACCTCATTGCTCTCGACAGCTTCCTGAGGAGGGGAGGTGGAGTGGGAGGTGCTGATCTCTTCTCCCTGGGATCCAGTGACAGGACACCTGGGAAGTCAAACCTACTTCAGACATTAGGAAGCATTTCTTCACCGGGAGGGTGGGCAAATTCTGGACCTGGCTTCCTGGAGAGGTGGTTGGTGCCCCAAAGGCATTTGGGCAATGCCGTTAATAACATGCTTCAGCTTTTGGTCAGCTCTGAAGTGGTCAGGCAGTTGGACCAGATGATCATTGTAGGTCCCTTCCAGCTGAACTGCTCCTCTCCTCTCCTCTCCTCTCCTCTCCTCTCCTCTCCTCTCCTCTCCTCTCCTCTCCTCTCCTCTCCTCTCCTCTCCTCTCCTCTCCTCTCCTCTCCTCTCCTCTCCTCTCCTCTCCTCTCCTCTCCAACAGTACATCTCATATAAACCCAAGCAGTGGTAAGTAAATTCTTCGATTTGGTTGAAGGACTCCTAGCAACAGGTTAGGCTCTCCAAAGTCTATAAGACTGTTATGGCTTTTCCAGCTTTGAGTCTCTTAGACAACATCTAGCAGATCAGGTGGTATGAATCTACTCTGGGGGTCTAATTATCTTCCCATTCACAGAGTCACAGAATGTTTGAGGTCTGTAGGGACCTCTGGAGGTCATCTGGTCCAATCTCCTGCTCAAGCAGGGTCACCTAGAGCAGGCTGCCCTGGACCATGTCCAGGTAACTTTTGAATATCTCCAAGGGTAGGCCCTCCACAGCCTCTCTGGGTAACCTGTGCCAATGCTTGGTCACCCTCACAGGGAAAAAGTGTTTCATGAGGTTCAGGAGGAACCTCCTGTGTTTCAGTGTGTGCCCATTGCCTCTGGTCCTGTCATGGGGAACCACTGAAAAGAGCCTGGCTCTGTCTTCCTCTGTCGGCGAGGAGCACAGAAGTAGCACGGTAAGTTCTGTGGCTGAGCACATGTTGATGAAGAAAGGGGTGGTTCCCACAGCCCAGGAAACCCACGGGGGCACAGAGAGAACTGGCAGGAGGCGGCAGATCTCGCAAGCGGGTCTGACGCAGCAGGGGCATTGCCAAGAGCACCCACGGGAAATTTAAATGGCCCCTACGTAGCACAAGCGAGCAGCATGGGCAAACAGCGTGTGGCACGGCAGTTAGCACGGCAGTTCATGCAGGGAGGGCCCTGCCACTTCAGACGGAGGCTGCAACCCACTTGCAAGGAGCTGAGAACAGCAGGAGCCTTGGTATCCACCTGGCAAAAAGCTGTGCCCTCAGCATCCCTCGCGGTCCCTCCAGCTGCAAGAACTGATGCAGCCACCCAAACAGAGCTTTCAAGGGAACATGCAGCCATCCAGGTCCCGGGCTGCAGGGTGTGCCTGAGTTTCAGGTCAGTATCTGATGGCAGCAGTGAGCTCACCTGTGGGAAATGTGCCCAAGTAAAGGAGCTGCTCAGCCTGGTGAGAGAGCTTCAGGAGGAGGTGTGCAGGCTGAGGAGTATCAGGCAGTCAGAGAAGGAGATTGACTGGTGGAATAGTACTCTACCATCCCTGAGACAGATGCACCAGCCAACCGTGGCACAAGAGACAAAGGACCCCCTATCCCTTAACAACCAGGCAGAAGGAGGACACCCAGGAGGTGGGTGAGAATGGAAGCAGGTTACTGTTCAGGGTGGCAGGTGAATTCACTCTCAGCCTGCCTCACCTTCATAGGTGCCATACACAACAGGCATGAGGCCCTAGAATTGGACAGGCAGACAACTGATGATGTGGATGAAGGTCCTTCTGGGATGGAGGGGTCATCTAGGCAGCCCACTCCCCGCATCACAACCACTCATGTTAAGAAAGAAAGGGTAGTTGTCATTGGTGACTCCCTCCTGAGGGGAACGGAAGGTCCGGTATGCTGACTGGACCCAACACACAGGGAAGTCTGCTGCCTCCCTGGGGCCAGGGTAAGAGATTTCACTAGAAAACTCCCTAGTCTGGTAAGGTTCTCAGACTATTACCCACTATTGGTTCTTCGTGTCGACAGAGAAGAGGTAACAAAGAGAAGTCCAAAGGCAGTCAAAAGGGCTTTCAGAGGCTTGGAGCAGTTGGTTGAAGGATTGGGTGCTCAGGTAGTATTTTCCTCAATCCTTTCAGTAGCGGGGAAGAATATTGAATGGAACAGGCAGACCCAGCTGATCAACACGTGGCTTAGAGGCTGGTGTCATCGGCAGAACTTTGGGATTTTTGATCATAGGATGGACTGTTCATCACCAGGTCTACTGAGATCTGATGGGATGCACCTTTCTCAGAAGGGGGAAAGGGTTTTTGCTCAGGACCTAGCAGGGCTGATCGATCAAGCCTTAAACCAAGTTGGAAGAGGGAGAGGGACAATACTAGGCTAGGCAGTGACGTGCAATGGGATGGCACACCAAAGTTCGAGGACCTGCGTGCTAGTGAGATTTTCCGTGTGGCAATGGGCACAATGAACCGCTCTTGAAGTGTTTCTACCCAAATGCGTGCAGCATGAGGAACAGGCAAGAGGAGTTAGAAGCCTTGGCGCTGTCCCAGGGATATGACATCATTGGCATAAGTGAAACCTGGTGGAACAAGTCCTGTGACTGGAGTGCCGTGATGGATGGTTACAGGCTCTTCAAGAGGGATAGGCAGGGCAGGTGATGCAGGGGGGTGGCATTGTATGTAGTGGAGGAGCTGGAATGCATGGAGCTATGCAGTTGGTGATGGCACAGTTGAGAGCCTCTGGGTAGGGATTAAGGGACAGACAAATAAAGCGGATGTTGTTGTGGGAGTCTACTGTAGGCCACCCAGCCAGGATGATGACACTGATGAGTCATTCTTTAAGGAACTAAGGGATGCCTCTAAGTCATCTGCCCTTTTCCTTATGGGGTACTTCAACTGGCCAGATGTCAGTTGGGAATACCACACAGCTGGTACAAACAGGTTTAGAAGATTCCTAAACCATCTGGATGATAACTTCTTGGTACAGGTACTAAGGGGACCAACCAGGAAAGGTGCCTTCCTCGATTTGTTGCTTATTAACAGAGAGGGTCTTGTAGGTGAAGTGGGGATTGGTGGCTGCCTTGACCACAGCGACCATGAAGCAGTCAAGTTGAAAATTTATGGTGACAGGAGGACAACTGCCAGCAAGACCTCAACTCTGGCTATAAGGACAGCAGAATTCAGGTTGCTCAGGGAAGTACTTAGTAAGGTCCCCTGGGGAGAAGCTTTTGAAGGTGCTAGGGTCCATCAGTGCTGGTCACTTTTAAAGTACGACCTCCTAAGAGCACAGGAGCAGGCAATTCCAAAATGTAGGAAGTCAAGCAGGTGAGGCAGAAGGCTGGCTTGGCTGAGCAGGGACATTCTTCTAGAAATAAGGTGAAAAAAAGAAAGTATATGGCCAGTGGAATCAAGGTCAGGCGACATGGGAGGACTACAGAGATGCTGTTCACCACTGTAGGGAGGAATATCATGCAGCCAAAGCTCAATTAAAGTTGAAGCTGGCCAGCACTGTGAGGGAAAATAAAAAGGCTTTTTTAAATATATTAATGGCAAAAGGCAGGCCAGAAATAACATCGGCTTGTTACTTGATGAGCATGATCCCCTCACAAACGGGGACATAGACAAAGCAGGGACATTTAATGCTTTCTTCACCTCCATCTTCAACACCGATGATGGGCTCAAGAACCATGGGTGTGGGAATGATAAACTCCCAATAAACCTCAAACTTGTGCAGAACTTCCTGCTCCAGGTGTATCCCTGTAAGTCGATATGCCCTGATGAGATTTCATCTGAGGGTACTTAAAGAGCTGGCTGATGTTATAGCAAGACCTCTCAATGATTTTTCAATGCTCTTGAGAATCTGGAGAGGTCCCAGTTGACTGGAAGCTGGCAAACGTTGTTCCAGTCTTCAAGAAGGGCAACAGCGGTGACCCCGGTAACTACAGGCCCGTCAGTCTCACTTCTGTGCCTGGCAAAATTATGGAGAAGATTATTCTGGGGGTTATTGAAAAACACCTGAAAGACGATGCAGTCATTGGTTCCAGCCAGCACAGGTTCATGAGGGGGAAGTCCTGCTTAACAAACTTAATTTTTTTCTATGACAAGGTTACCCACCTAGGTGGCCAAGGGAAGCCAGTCGATGTAATCTTTTTGGATTTCAGTAAAGCTTTCAATACTGTCTCTCTCAGTATCCTCCTGGACAAAATGTCCAGCATACAGCTGGATAAACACATAATGCAATGGTGAGCAATTGGCTGACGGGTTGGGCTCAAAGGGTCATAGTACATGGGGTTACATCAGGCTAGCAGCCAGTCACTAGAGGGGTTCTGCAGGGATCCATCTTAGGGCCTTTAAAGACATCTTTAATGTCTTCATAAATGACTTGGATGCAGGACTTAATACTAATTAAGTTTGCTGATGACACAAAATTGGGAGGAGCTGTTGACACTCTCAAGGGCAGAGAGGCCCTGCAGAGTGATTGGGACAAACTGGAGAGCTGGGCAATCACTAACCATATGAAGTTTAACAAGGGAAAGTGCCAGACTTTGCACCTGGGGCATGACAGCCCTGGATATACATACAGACTAGGGAACGAGAGGCTGGAGAGCAGCTCTGCAGAGAGGAACCTGGGGGTTCTGGTCGACAGCAAGTTGAACATGAGCCAACAGTGTGCACCTCGAGTGCTGTGTGCAGTTGTGGGTGCCACAGTACATAATGGATACAAAGCTACTAGAGAGGGTCCAGAGGAAGGCCACAATGTTGGTGAAGAGTTTAGAGGGGAAGCCGTACGAGGAGCAGCTAAAGTCACTTGGTTTGTTCAGACTGAGGGCAGACCTCACTGCAGTCTACAGCTTCCTCACAAGGGGAGGAGGAGGGGCAGGCGCTGATCTCTTCTCTCTGGTGACCAATGATAGGAGCCGAGGGAATGGCAAGAAGATGTGCCAGGGGAGGTTTAGGTTGGATATTAGGAGAAGGTTCTTCACCCAGAGGGTGGTGGAGCACTGGAACAGGCTTCCTGGGGAGGTAGTCATGGCACCAAGCCTGATGATATTCAAGAAGCACTGGGACAATGCCTTCAGAGATATGGTGTGAATTTGGGGTTGTCCTGTACAGGGACAGGAGTTGGACTTGATGATCCTTTTGGGTCCCTTCCAACTCTGAATAGTCTATGATTCTATGATTCTTTGCACCCTCCCTTCAGGTATTTATAAACATTAATAAGATCCCCCTGAACCTTCTGTTCTCCAGGCTGAACAGCCCCAGCTCTCTCAGCCCTTCCTTTTAGGGGAGATACTCCAGTCCCTTCATCATCTTCATGACCCCTTGCAGGACTCTGTCCAGTATGTCTGTGTCTTTCTTGTACTGGGAAGACCAGCACTGGATCCAGCACTCCAGGTGTAGCCTCATCAGCGCTGAATAGAGAGAAAGGATCATCTCCCTCAACCTGCTGGCAACACTACTCCTAACACAGCCCATAACATAAGATACCATTGGCCTTCTTTGCTGCAAGGACACATTGCTGGTGCATGTTCCACTCTCGGTGTCTGCCGGGATCTACAGGTCCTTTACTGAAAGGCTGCTTTCCATCCAGGCAGCCTCCATCCTGTACTGGTGCCTGGCGTTGTTCCTCCCCACTTTGCACTTCTCCTTGTTGAACTGCCTGAGGTTCCTGTCAGCCCATTTCTCCAGCCTGTCCAGGTCCCTCTGGATGGCAGCACAACCCTCTGGCGTATTATCCCCTCTTCCTGGTTTGGTGTTATCAGCAAACTTACTGAGGGTGCACTTTGCCCCATCATCAAGATCATTAACGAAGATGTTCAACAGAACCCAGTATTGACCACTGGGGTGCAAAGCTAGTTACTGGCCTCCAGCTAGACTTTGTGACACTTACCATTATTCTTTGGGCATGGTCATTCAGCCAGTTTTCAGTCCGTTTCACTGTCTGCTCATTCAGCCCATACTTTACCAGCTTCTCTGTAAGGCTCTTTCAGGAGGCAGTGTCAAAAGCCTTACTGAAGCCAAGGTAGACAATATCCACTGCTTTTCCCTCCTATGCCAAGCCAGTTGTTTCATCACAGATGGTGATAAAGTTGGTCAAGCATGACTTGTCCTTGGTGAATCCATGCTGACTACTCCTGATGACTTTCTTGTCCTTCATGTGCCTGGAGATAGTTTCCAGGATTAGCTGCTCCATCACTTTTCCAGGGATTGAGGTGAGCCTGACCAGCCTGCAGTTTCCTGGATCATCTTTCTTGTCCTTCTAGGAGATAGGAGTGATGTTTGCTTTTTCCTGAGTCCTCAGGCACTTCTACCAGTTGCCATGATCATTCAAATGTTATTGAGAGTGGCCTTGCAGTGAGATCAGCCAGCTCCCTCAGCACTCATGAGTGCATTCCATCACCACCCGTGTACCTATTTGTGTCCAGTTTGCCTAAGTATTCTTAAGTATCTTCCACCAAGGGCACATCTTCTTGCTCCAGACTTTCCCCCTGGTCTCTGAGACCTGGGATTCATGAAGACCTGCTAGTTAAAACTGAGGAGAAGACGACATTCAGTACCTCAGCCTTTTCCATGTCCTGTGTCCCCCACTTCATTTAGCAGAGGGCCCAGATTTTTCCTAGCCTTCCTTCTATCATCTGTGTACTTACAGAAGCCCTTTCTGTTGCCTTTGACATCCCAGGCCAGCTCCAATTCCAGTTGGACTTTGGCTTTCCTAACCTCATCCCTGGATGCTTGGGCGATGTTTCTGTATTCCTCCCACATTACCTGTCCCTGCTTCCACCTTCTGCATGTTTTCTTTTTGTGTTTGAGTTTTGCCAGGAGCTCCTATTCCTATTTGTCTTATAGAAAAGACCTAAACAGAATTGCTGGTATTCCTCCTGTTCATACAGATCATTAAACAATTATCAGAAGATTTAAGCAAGTGTACTTTTTTACGTTCCTTTCCAAGAGGAAAGAATATTCCACTTGCTACAGGAGGAATATTGGGAGTCAACACCTTTGTATGCTATATGAGGTGTTGAATTCCTGAGGCAGATTTATCAAACTTTTATATAAATGTGTATGAGATGTCTTTGTTTAGTGTCTGGGACTCTATTTTATATTCTTGAATATCTCAGCCTATTTGTATTGATCATAGGAAGTTCTGTGGGAGGCTCATTTGAAATGTAGAATGGTATTGGAAAACTATGTATTTCTTCCTTTGAAGACTTTTCTTTTTCTTCACATAGCTGCACAAAAGCTGTAAGGCCAGCTGACTTTCAGGGGTATGTAACTATTTTACAGAAAGTATGCATGAGGGGTAATAGCATCTCATTTTTGATAGCTTGACTCTTACTCATGTAGTGGGAACTCTTTTTATATTTACTTTGAACCCCTTGACAGGGGTTCATTTTCTCTAGCACCACACGTCTGGGCATTTAGTTTTGATGTTTTTGGCTAGTAATTCTTCTGTTGTTGTTTACGTGTTTCTCCATTCATACAAACAGTTCTGTTCATATGGATGACACTGAAAACATCTTTATCAGACTGTAAAAATAAAATGCTGGTAAGTGTAATGACTTATAAATGAACACTATCTAGCAATGTTATGCACAGGCGTTTTTCTTGTTTTGTATTTTTCCCCAGGATATCAAGCAATATAATAGTCGTCTGTAGCTGGGACAGTTTCCTGAACGAGCCACATCTGTGGGAAAAGAGTATTTACAGTTTTTAAAAATTATGAGCTTTCTAAAGCTGTATTGGCTAGATTTTGTGTTGTCAGCAAGTGGAATATTGCTTTCAGTTCTGTGTGTTTTAAATACTGCTCAGGGACTTACATATGGTGTAATTGATACACACAGAAAGATTTAGAATTTTATATTCTTTAGTGTGCCACAATTATGTGGAGTAGAAGAATGAGAATGGGAAAGGTATTTCCCTCTGAGAATGATACAGATTATTGCCTGAATGTTTACACCTCCTAAACCTTTTTTGCAGTATATTTTCATACAGAGCCTGTTATGTAGCCAAGATGTTGTTACAGAATAATATTTTAGGACAGAAAAGACCCTTACAGTTGTTTTGTTAATACAGTTTTAACACAAACCAGATTTATTTATGCTATTTTGCTCATAAAATTATAAAAGGTATTTTGGGACAAGAGACACTATGCAATCATTCCTTGCTGACTGAGGGCGTTGATGTTTACCACAGAAAGACTTCATAGTTCTACTAACAAACCATAAACCCTTATATTGCCACACAGTTGTTCTCAGTAGATGATCTACTTAAGGGAATAGATATATAGCATATGTGTGTAGGAAGCAAATGATGCCTCCTCTTCTTAAGGCATTTAAGCTTCATAACAAAAGCCATTCCCTTACTCCATTGCAAGGAAGCATGTAAAGGTTTGCCAGAGTGTGAAAAGAGAACAAAGAACGGTTACTAATTAACAGAATTCTTTGCCTATGCTAAGAAAAATTTCTTAGATACCTGAATGCGTTGCACATACGTGTGCAAGTGTGTGAATGGATTTGTGTGCATATATATGAAGTGTTTCATTCCCATAATAATATCATAGTATCTGAATTACATAGTGCAATTCATGTACTTCATATAATTCAAATAATGCACTGAATTATTTTCATGCAAATAAGTTCAGTGCCTTTTCCGTACATCAGAGTGATATACTGTCTTCAAAATGCTCCCCTCAAGGGCAATACAAACATCACATCAAGAATTCAAAGGCAAGTTTAGCTGAGTCCTGTGCTGTGAAGTATGGAGAATGGAGTCTTTGGTGTTTGGGTTGGTGTGTTCTTCCTCTAGTTACCTGTTGTTACATGTATGTCTTATTGGAAAGAGAATCAATATGACACCCTGGCAGGATTAAAGTATCTGGAATAGAATGTAGATACACTAGAATTGTATTTGTACAGACTAGGAGGACTGAAGGAAAATAATATAAGGTAAAAAGGAGTTAGCAGGTACATGTAGAACCCACAATATTAAATGTAAACCTAAGTAATGTCACACAACAGAAAGACTTGCATCTGTACACTTGTCCAGTTCCTTTAAATACTTTTCTCATGTTGAGCTGAGATGATATAGATAAGGCACTTTGATATTAATGAAGAGGAAACAACATAATAAACTTGGTATGTCACATATGAAAACAGAAACAGAGGCTCATTTTCTAGATGCGGAGAGAATAAGTAAGCATCTTTTGTCAAGTCAGACCACGCTGTGAAACATCACTCACTAATTCATCATGGTTTTTGCCTCTCCTCCTTTGAATGTTCCCACAAAGTGGAGTAGCAGAGAATATTATACCTGAGACTACTTTAAGAGAGTTCTAGGTTTCATATGTATTTATTTTGAAATTTTAGCCAGGGCAATGCACCATATACCAGCTAAAGAATTAGGTGATTTAAAACCAGAGTAAATGGAGCTAACAGAACTACATGAAAGAATTACAGGATGGAAAGCTAGAATGCACTGCATTAAGATATTATAGATTTAATGCTTTATAGAGAGATTTCTTCAGAGATAAAGAAGCATAATGGACAAGTCGGTGGGTTTTAGGTTCACAATGACCGCTTTAGTATTCTAGTAGATAGGTGGAGTAGAAACATTATAATCATTCTGTAGCAGAAACCATATGGCTTATAGATGGAGGCATTCCACTGTGCTTCGCAGCACTGAAGTTTTAGTGTTACTCTCCTTAATATTGAAAAGTAATTGTCACAAAAAAGAATTTGTTCTCTTCTATCTTTTCTACTAAGCGTATTGATGAAGATGAATATGGATTTTTATTTATAGGAATTACAATTACCTCTGTTTTTCTGCACTAGACTTAAATCTGTTCCCACCCCCCACCCCCACCCCCGGAAATAAATTGTACAAGAAAATAGACTTGTGTGTTTATGATCAATTCCCAAAGTTCCAGTGAAGAGGTTCTCTGGTCTCCTGTAATGCACTGCCATGTCATATTGAAGAAGTTTAAACCAGTTTGGATAGTTCTCAGTTCAGGAAAATATTCCTGTTCAGCAAAGCAAGTAAGCTTCAATGTAAACGCAGTAACTTAAAGTCAAGTACTTAATTCAGTGATTTGCTGAACAAGGATGAACTTAAACATTGTGCTTTCCCTCATTTCTTCCCCAAATAAACCAGTAGATCAATGTATGACCACATTTTTGTAATTCCACAATGTCCGGTATTCCTAGTTCTACTTTCTTAAGTGTTTGGCCCATGTTTCTTCAGTTAATATCCATATTTCTTAATTGCCTCTTTACAATATCAGCCCATTTCCTAGCCTATATCTTCTGATCTTTTTTTTAAGCCTACTTTGTCCCTTGTCTTCACATATAGTAAATGAAACTGTCTTTCCCAATTTCCTTCCTCTCTTTTTCAGTTTAAGGCTCCCTTAGCTGATTGGAGGCAGTCACATAAAACAAGTCTGTCAAGAACAATCTTTTTTGTGATTGTCTTCCAAATGCTGAATTTGCAAAAACCCCACATCTTGAGTTTTCATAAATTTGTCAATTTTCCCACCTCCTGTCAGAGTGGGAAGAACCTCTTATCATCAAGGAGTTTTTGTAAGTGTTACAGAGCTAATTTAGGCTTAGATTGCTTATCTTTTGTGCTATAGCATAAAATGGAATGATTACAATTTGATTTTCATATTAGAGGACACATTTGTAGTCTTGTAATATTTTTTAATTATTTGTAAAGTGATCAAACTTGTGAAATCTGCTAAGAAAAAATGATTGAAAGCCATTATGCCATTATTTGTAACCAGATTAAAGTATTGTCCTTCTCTAGATTATGAGAAAATTTCATAAAATGGAATTTTCTTCTTTAGTATTACCTACTTTGTGTAGTTTCTTTACATTATCCCCAACCCAAAGGGAAGAAACAAAAGCAAAGGAAAAGGGAAAAAAATGAAATGTATGAACAAATAATAATATCTTTCTCTGCCACTTATGAACTCATCATAAATTTTCAGCAGTGTTAATTGTAGGATATTAACTTCAAACTCTTAAGTTCAATAAAACATCATGAGACCTATCTAACACTGGGAATTTAAGAAGGAAGGAGGGAATACCTGAACAGAATTGAGAGTATGATATTACTACTCTTTAAAGTGTAATGTTCCTGGAAGCCACATTAGATTATGTTGTAAAGTAAGTAAAGTATTCCATACCACTGCACTCCTGATAGCAAGCATTGAGAAACGGAATTTTTATGGTCCAAGCACAAACTATTATATCTCCTTGTACTCTTCCCACAGCGTCTGTGCTTCTCTTGAATAGTTGTGCCTGTATGAGCAGCATTCAGCAACTTATCAGTAGTATGCTTTCAGACTTAGTGAATCCAGTTAAAATAACAGGAGATCCAAGCCTCCCAGTTTGTACAGACACAAAAATTCTGTTGCTTGTTAGTATTGCAGATTGGATCCCTTTCTAAATTTCTGTCTTCTACAAAGCAAGTGCATATAGAAGAATAGCTTTAAAGTGTTTCTGTCTTACTTGAGTGTATGTTAAAAATTGTGGAGTTTTGAATATAACAGCTTTATTTCATATTATGGGCTATAAAATTATTTTCTTGCCTAATTTGCTTCAATCAAACATTTAGTGATGTGTGTATAATTGTCCTTCAGTAACAATGAAATTCAGTTATGAGAAATGATGATATATATTTAATTCTCATTAATTTTCATACTGAATTTATAACGATTTTAAAATCAAAGACCTTAACTTATTTGGAACTTAATGCAATGGAATGACTCAGTAACAAATGGAAAGCACCTTAAAAGTAAGCAGATTTTGAAGGTTGCAATGCCACCAAATGTTTAAAGGGCACAATAAATCAATAAGCAATTGTACAGTTTTGTGGTGGGGGTAGGCAAAAATTAACAAATTTGTAATTGCGTCATGAAGTGCCAACTCTTCTCTTAGATTTATTGTTGAGTATTTGCTACAGTAGGAACAATCAGAAAATCAATTAACTGGTCTTCTCATTTGGCATTAGTTTATGGGAATTGTTGTATTTCCTATTCAATGCAGATTCTTCAGGAGAAAGAATGTAACTAAGGGAGAGACTTTGATTGAAAGAACATTAACCATTAGGCATAGGTGATTAAACATATTCTGTGATAACAGTACAGCTCAGATATTTGTATAACACATTGACTCAAATTTAGGGTCATCTGTTGTTGTATCCTTGGAATAAAGTCTTTTTTTAGTGTATTTTGAGTCTTCATATAGTCAGAATGCATAGTTTTTTAAAATGACCTGAGTATATATTGGCTAAAGCTGTTTGTTGGGAGGTGTATAATGTATTTTAAAAAATATATAATCCAGGTTGAATTGAAGCTTATATTTGTTCAGCTTTAAAATATTTACAGGTAATTTTTTTCATTTCTAGTAAAGGTTTTTGTCTTAAAAATAAATTGAAAATAGAAATAGGAACAATGTTTATTTTAAGAGTAAATCTAGTATGTTAACATAGCTTTAAGCAAACTTTTAAATACCCTTTAGTCAAATGTGTGAACAAATACAGACTTCAGGCTTTTTTTTGTGTTCAAAGGATAGATGTTTTTTAATACTTTAGATAATTACAGCATTCTGAGAAAGACACTGAATAATAAGATTATTTTGTTCTAACTTAGTACTATAATTTGTTGTGGAAGGCATTATAATACTATCACATTAGCTCAAATTCTCATTTTGTATTTTCATTGATGTGCGTTAATTGCTTAAGACAAGTAATTGAAATTATTCTAAAAATTTTATAAGATGAAATCAGTAATGAAGGACATCATGACTTCTATTTTTCACTTTAGACAGTTGAAAACTAAGCTATTCTTTAATTAGGTTTTAGTCCCTTAACCCTTTTTGGCTTGTTTGTGTTCTGAAAGTCACTGTCTGCAGATAGTTGTTGATATGTATAAATTCACTGGTTAATTCTAGTGCAAAAGAGGTCGTTCTGGAACTGAGAAATGTTACTGAATTTCAGGCAAGTTTTGCTGCTCAAATGGCTCTGTTGAAAATGAAAAGAGCTTACATTAGCACTTGTTTGAGGTTGCTTCATTGTCAAAGCTAGAAACCTAATGCTAGCATGAATTGTCACCTGACTCTATATGCACTATGAGAATCTACTGTTGTAACCAAAATACTTGACTAGAATCATTTTAGGATTAAGATGTCATGCAGAATTTTGCATTTTTGATTTTGATTTTCAAAGAAAAATACATGCCAATCTTTGACAATTCCAGCTCTGTTTTCTCCTAATTTTGACCCTCTAGTTTACAGCACCTTTTGAAGAATTGAGCCCATGTCATCTGCATAATTAAACCTCTTACCTGAGTCCTGATTCTGCCTTTCTTAATGTTAGAAGTAATTGTGCCAGATTTTGAAATGCACGACAATTAAATTTGTGCTTTTTATTTTATCAGTGTATGCTTCTGCGTACCTCTTCTGCCTGTGTTATTTGTGCATATGAATTTGAAAGTGGGAGGAGAGGATAGCAGACTACATGAGTGGGTCTCTTAATTTCAGTCATGCTGTGCTGAGCATAAACACCTCAACTCAGCATTTCTCATGAAGCCAGAGACCTAAAAGGTATGTGATATGTGATATGCTATTTATTCGCCAATAAGCTGTCCTGTAAGCAAAAGCCTGTAGCATCTCACTACCTAACAGAGAATACTGAAAGCAGATCAGGGACTATGATGTGAGAAAGAATTTGAGAAATTTAAAATATTTGGACCTTTATTTTCAGAATCAGAAGCTAATCTTAGGGGAGAAGGTGATTGGCTATACATCAAACAATAAGGTACAAATCGTGCCAGTTGTATAAACATTTATTTTGCCAGCAAATTAATTAAATGCTGCTTATTCCTCATAGGAGATGAAGATGCATCCAGGAAACATATTAGTAGCCACATTACACATATTCAAATACTAAATAAAGTGTATAGTGCTCTGTTCTCTTCTCTATTTTCAGTTAGATGTAAAGAGATTCAGTTTTACCAATTTGATGGTTCATTTGGGCTATGTTTATTCACTTAGAAGTTCTGAGTAATGAAAACTAACATCTTGCTTGCTTGTAAATAATAGATTTGGAGATTTTTTAGCATCCTCAAATAAGATACGGAAGAATAATCTGACTGCCTTTTTCCCGAGGAGTATCCTGAAAGCCTACCAAAATTAAGTAAATCATAATGAAGTGCAAGTGAATAGAGACTCTTTTTTCACTGTAATTACTGATTTCTTTTTCCATAATTGGATCAAAAATATCTGTTAAATATGAAATTGGAAGCATTATTAAGAATCTGGAAATTAAATACTTAAAAGTCAAAACGCCCTTAATATCATATATTAATTTCTCCCTTAATCAATTTGCCTGTGATTATCCTCTAATGAATTAATTTTGTTTGTAAAATGAATACTGTCCAAGTTCTGCCTGTCTTAGTCATATGCCTGCTTCTTTTAAACAGTGCATAAGTAAAGCATATATTTTGTCTTTCCTAGTATAACATCTAAAGCGGCATATAATGCAAATTTAAATATATAAATTAAAATGTAAGTAATGCAAACTTAATGAAACTTTTCCCTTCTGAAATTTGAAATGGACAATCTTTGTTATTTTAGTCATAAGGCTGGATTAATTGTAGAATTCTTTAATCCTTGTTTTATTGTCATGGCTTTTTTGAAGGGAATGAAGGAATTTAAGAATTCAGTTGAGGTGCAAATCTTCTACATAAAATGCTCTGATCTGAAAATTTAAGCTTGAAGTCCTCTTTCCCAGCCATCTCTGACTTAGAGAACTTCCAGGACCCAATTTGTAAAACAGATTACCTGTTGTTACATTTCAGATCTGTACAAATCTGAGGCTTTTTCCAGAAATGGGATGATAAAGAGCTGTGGCTTTGAATTGAGCTAAAGTATGAGGGTTTCAAGTTGACAGATTCAGATATCCCAAACTTTTAAAAACTGCTCAGCTTCCGCAGATTCCCTTAGTTTTTTTCTCATTTTTCAAGTCTTACTGACACACATCAACACTGAATGTTCTAATTATGTGATGAACAGAATTTGCCAAGGACAACTTCAAGCTTCACTGCAATTATATGTTTGATATTTTAAAAGTAATTTTTAGGTTTTGACTAAAATGGAGAATTCCCATGGAAAACTGAATGTTCGGACATTCCAAATAATTGGTTAGGATAGACTATAATTTGGAGTTGAGCTGAAAGCAAACACAATTCATTTCTAGTTTACTGGTGGCACTTTTCAGCTCCCTTTCTAGTTTCTAGCCAATAAATGTAGTTTCAGAACTTAAAGGTTAATCAGATTGCTGTGCAGGGTACTGTGTGTTTTTTTATTATCCCATTTCTCCAGCCAAGAATACAGAAATCTGGTGCAACCTTTGGGGCCGGGCTGAGAAGTTACCGATGTGGGTGTTACATATATCCCTTTCAAATACCAGGAATATGTTTTTGAAAGAAAAAGGAAGGAAACTGTCAGTCTTCTCTAGATCACACAAAACTATATACTGTACTCTCTATATACTATAGTATATACTACATGTAACTTCTATAGTATATAGTATATGTAGCTTCTATTTATTTTAAATTTGTCCTGATAGGATATGGGTTTTCATTTTCCACAGCACATTGTGTACTGCAGAACAAGTTAAAAGTTAATTTTTTTAGGATAAATCCTTCATTTTCTAATTCAGTAATTAAGTATTTCCCCACTTATGCTGGGTGATACTGAAGTTCAAGAGAAAAGTAACTTGATGTAGTTCAAAAGCCACTTCATAAATCAGAAGAATTAACTAGGAACAGTACTACATTAGCAGATTATGCCAGCGGCTGAGCTCTGCATACAAAACACTGGCTCATGTTCTGCTTGAGCTCCTTTGATTGGACCTAGCATTCAGCTTGCAGTCAATGAGCTCTGGCTGAAGCTTGGCAGGAACCAGAGAGTGCTGGTATGTGTTGTAATGATTAGTGGAACATGGAAAGGCTCAAGTGTCTTGGCACAACCGATGTCTCAGTATGATGAGCTAAACATAAGTATTGTTCACTGAGAAGTCTCTGTGTCTTTTGGAAATTAAGTCTTGGCCAGTGAACATTAGGTCTCTGTACACATATTGAATTTATTTGTCTTTAGACTGTGGTATTTCATTCATAATTAAATGTTTAAAGGAAAGTTCTAAAGAGATTCTTGAATGTATTGTTCTTCAGCTATGCCCTGAAACAAGTTGTTGATGTAAGGATGACATGGTCTTCTCCCTTTATTTGGTAGCATTCTTCAATTCAATTCAATTCAAATCAATTCAATTCAATTCACATGAAAAGCTTTAAGAGCAAACTTACTATACTATCTACATTTGCTACTACAAACTAGCATAGAGATTTATGGCTGTTGGTATTATAGTGCTTACAAATTCTGTACTAGAAATTAAATTTGCAATTAAAAATGTAATTACAGCACATTTATATGTATTATATATCACTGAATAGCGCTGAATTTGAAGTCACACTTCCAAACTCACCTCAGAATAAATTTGAAGAACCTGTCTTCTGACAGAAGTCTACTGTATGAGTGCAGAAGAATATGAAAGAGAAGTTACTGTCTAAGGTCGGGAAAACTGATCTGGCTATCATTTCTAAAATTCTCCTTCTTGAACATTTTCAGCACTGTTGCTCTTGGACCCTGAGTTTAGTAACTTAGCAGTGTAAGAGATGATTGAGAAAAACAGTCAGGTTAATGAATACAGGCCTTTTACCATGCATTTCAAATACAACTCACTATTGTATTTAGTGGTTCTGCAGTCATGTAATTGCTTGTGGAATGTGTCAGTCTTCACTAGATCATGCAAAAATCCCTACATCATATAAAAGATATTGAAATTATTTAAAGAAACATAAATCATTACTGTGCATAACTTTTGAACAGTAATCCAGACAAATAAATAATTTGCATTTATACTTTTTTTTATATATATTGGAAAAATATTAGTGAAATTTAGTGATCTACCATGCATTTAACATCTCACAACTGCTTTCTAAAATGCACCTTGCAGATTTCAAATTTTCTGAATTCTTGCTGTGAATTTCTTTTAATTTCACTGTATAAGCTTGTAATATCTGAAGAAGCATATGAAGAAGAACTCATATACACTGTGGAGTGTCAACATCACATTAAATGCCTAATACCCAGTATTTCAGTTGAAATTCTATTGACACTGAACTCCTGCTTTCCTCTTCCCTCAATCATTCTAAAACACCATGTTATAGCAGACTTCTCTCTCTGGCCTGTCTTCAACATTCAGCCAATATGTCTTCATATCACTTAAAGTAGTGTTCTCCAAAGCAACCTGAGCTGATTATGGCCAAACTTTGTATAAAGGGTAGTTCAGGATACTGTAGCACTGAGACTCTGTGGTTTAACCCCCTCTGGCTTTTTTTGGAGTTAAACTGCCCCTGTGTAAGGTCATTTTCACAAGCTACATACCACAGAAAAAAGAAGTGAATGTTCTGTGTGTCTAACTCTGTGATCTTCCTTTACATTACAGTGCTTGCACGAGAAGATTGTGACTCAGTTATGATGTCTGTGTTTTACAATAAATTAAGTACTTAGTAGGAGAGTACTGTGATTATTTGAAAGTATACACCTACCAACAGTTGTTCTGACCCATTTATTAAATTGCAGTTGAGCAAAATAAGCAATGTTGGATCAGTGGAATGCTTATTATGGGAGAATTTTAATTGACAGCGTTCTTCTCAGTCACACAAGGTGACATTCTTTATAGACTTTGAATATTATGATATTTCCTTATTTGTGGACCAAAAAAGTTATTAGAGTGAGGTTCTGTAGTGAATTTCTTTCCATTTCAAAAGCAAAGTTTGTTTTTCTAAAAGTGAATGGAAAACTATGAGTTTTTTGCATTTTTTAATAATCATAAATTTATAAATGGCATTTGCAGAGATTAAACTGATAGTTTAAAATACTGTGGATTTCAAAAAAGATAGTTGGTTGCACTATAATAAAAAAAAAGTAGACTCAGTGTTGAGAATCCTTCCACATGTATGGTGAAAAAATGTGTGCCTGACATGTTCACCTAGCAATGAAGAACAATCATTTTTGTGAACGATTTTCTTCTTATAAAACCATTTTATAAGTAACACAGATATTACTGGGTTTTACTGATATTTTCCCTAACTGTTTACCAAGTTCGTAATTTCTCAGGCTTTTTAGAAGATTTAAACAATCACCGATTGAGTATATAATTCATTTTGTGCTAAAAAAAAACCTAGAGGTACTTTTAACTTGTCTATGCAGGAGCGTGTTTCCCTTGTGGTTTGAGTCTCCTCTTTAACTCAGTAGTCCCATGGCACTCGATTTGTATAGAATAATGGGCGGGGGGAAAGCATGTTTGAGTATTAGAGGTTATTTTATCAGACCTCTGCTTTAATGATGTGAGTCAAGAGAATTTTTATGAATGTCTGTTATTGAGTAGTTACAGATTGGCAGTACAATACCATAAATTTCTTACAAAACCATTATATATTTCTTCTAATTTACTCATCATTTCTGGTGAAATAGGCTACCTATATGATAGTAACATGGAAGTTAGAGGTTAATAGGTAATACTAGTATACTGAGGCATTTGTGCATTCCACTTTATCTAATAATCCATGCTTTGTTATTGAACACAAGTGGAAATTTAAATGCTCATTTTAGGAGCACTGTTTGTCTTCTCATATATTGCCTAGTGATTTTGATTTCGTGTTTATTTAGATTACAGCAAACAATTCAACGGAGTTAGCTCATAGAGCATTACAATTACATCTAAAGTAAAACGAACTTTTAAGGGGGTGCATTTGCTTTTTAAGTGCTACCTGCTCTTCTACAATGTGACTTCTGTATGCCCTGAGATGTTTAAAATAGAGTCATCCTCAGAGTTCAGGATTTGAGAGCTTGTTGAACATTACTACAGTTAAATGTATTTGTCCGTTTGGGTTACAGGTCTCTCTGTGTAGTCTCTTATTAATCAAAATCAGCAAGAGTGCTATTTTGGAAGATGTTTTAAGTTGTCAGTACAGCACTTATGGAAAGTTGTGAAAATAATCCTGTAAGAAGTTAAAAGTTGTTAGAATTAATTACTGGTGTGGGGGTGGGGGAGGGGAAGTATGTGAAGAAAGAGTAACACCCAAGGTAGTGAGAGTATTTATAATTCAGGAGTATGTAGCAGTGCAAATTGTGTTTGTCGCTTTTAAATAAGTTGCAAGATGAGTTTCATATTCAAATTCAAAGCAAATATTTTCTACCGTCTTCTCGCAGTGTGCTCTATTACTTCTTTCATACTTTTTCTTACCATGTCACATACTTTAAAAAAAAAGAAAAACTGGCATGCTTTTTTACTTTGTTATAAAACAGGACAGCAGTTCTAAGAGACAACACAAACCTTTTGCACTTGCATTATTTGGATCATTTGTTTAAAGTGTAACAGTAACAACTTACTATATAGTAGCAGGATTAATGGAAAAATAGGTTGAAAAGTTTTCTGTCTTGTTTTAGCTGTTCATAGTTTTAGTTGAAGTCAAAGGTGATTGTTAGCTGCATTTACTTATTTTTTCTTCTAAAATACATCTTTAAATATATTCCAGTCCATCTATAATGTTGTGTTACCAGTCTTATTCCAATGAAATGCTTCAAGATAACAACTACTCTGCTGAAATTTGGGAAAAAAAAAAATATATATATATATTTTAAAAGACTCAGTTTGTCAATATACTTCAAAACTAGAAAATAGCTTTCAACATAATTCAAACTTTTCAGGCTTTCTTTTTAGAATACATTTTTTCTTCAAATGTCAGTGCAATTTATGTTAGATCATTAAATGTACTCTTACCTTCTGGTTTACGGTATCTCCTGCAAAAAGATTTTATCATCCATCTATAGGGGTACAGTAAACACAATTAAGGACTCCTAAAAGCATACCTCAAGTTCAGAATGGAGCAAGTGAATTACCCTCTTGTTTCCATGAAAAAGACAACATATCTTAACTGAGCCTCAATACACAAGAGATCTCTTTCTCTCCCTAGCCAGAATAATTTGAAGTTTGGAAAAAAAGTAGAAATGGCAATATTCCATCACTTGATTCCAGTGGAGAAATTACGGAGTACATACATAGTTAATACATGTGCTGTACAGATACATTTTATTTTGTAATTATTTTTGCTAAATCTGTCTGGTTTGTGTGTTTCATGTATACAACACTACATATGAATGACAGAAGGTATTACAATATGGACAGAAGAAGTGCTATCACATGCAGAGTTTTAAGGAGTAGTGGTAAAGAGTGACAAGTCAAGAAGGTTTTACTAACAGCACTTACTGAAGTGCTTGATTATAAGGGGACATGTAAGAATATAATCCATTGTGACCTGGTATAATGATACTTAAAAATATAATTTTATTTCTCTGTTAAAAAATTGTCATAGCAAGTGGATGAGATTGCAAGCTTACTCATACTTATTAATTCTACTAAATTTTTAGTTTTAATTAGAGTAGCTCTTTTGAGACTAAACCTTTTACCATTAGGCCATTTGAAACCTATGAGATAAAAAGGAAGAGTTCTTTCAGAATATTATTTACATGATTTTAATTAATGATTATAATCTCCATGGTCATTTCTGAAAAAGAGCATTTAATCCCTTAACCAGTTTTCATTATTTGCATTTTGCAAAAACATGTAAGCCCTGCAGGCTTATTGTCTCCAATTTTTTTCAAACCAAACTTATTTTTAGAGAATTTTATTTTGTTCCTGCTTCAAGTCCCATTTCCTATCATAACACCTGTTTCTCATGCAGAGTGAACTGATTGGTAGAAAAATCAAGTTTACTTCCTCTTGCCAAGACAGAACATAGCCCTTGGCAAGGTTACCTTTGAAAATAGTTCTTCATGCAGTGACTGTATACAAACACTGTTGCTGTTGCCAAGATCATCTGACTAATGAAGGGTCAGAGCAATAGTGTATTCTTTCTCGTTGCTGGCAGCACATATATGTAGCATTTCTTCTGAGAAAAGGCACTCCAGCATTTCAAACAGAAGCTGGAAGTTTAAATTTCTAGGAGGATGGTCTGTGTTAGTTTTCACTGATAACATAGAAGAAAGCAACTGTATAGGAATACGAAAGATAAATTCTATGGCAAGCTGAAACTCTTAAAAACAATGAGTTTTCAAATGGTTTTTAACAAAAATCAGTTTGAAAACTTTCATGTTTACAAAGTTACTTCTTTGAATCTCAGAGCAGGCTTATGCTTCAAGTTCCATATTGATGATCTAGGGAACCGATTCCTAACTAGAAGGAATTAGCATATAGACTGAATTTAAAGGTCAGAACTTCAGGAGCTCACTTACAGATTAATTTTTTTCTTTTTTCCACCTAATGCAAAAATGTGTAGCAAAAATGATGGAATATTCCTCATAGTACCAATTGTGTTTAGAAACCCTGGCTATTATTAAAATTCCATTTTTTTCCAATGTGTACAGCAAGTAATCATTTCTTTGACATAGAATGAATACTCAGGTATCTTCAACTCAAATTTTTAAATAAAAGCTTCCAGTAAAACTTAATTAAAATAATAAGCTGTGGTCTATTAAGAAGCCAGGAATTTCTGAAGTAAAATTTTAATTACAGTATTGTCTCACAGCTATAGAAATATACATTCTAGCAACAAACAAGCAAATGAAAACAAGATGAGGGAAGTTACTTCAGGTAACCAGATTAGTAGCTACTCTGTGGATGTCCTCAGATAGTTAACAAAAGATCTCAACTCTCAGAAATTTCATAGTGAACTTCTTCTATAATAGAATCCTTAAGATACCATAGTAGTACATTCACATGGAGAACTCTTCAAGATGAGGACCTTAGTTAACTTAGCAGCAGCACTCACACTGATTAGAATTGGCTGCATATTAACAGCAGCTGAACTCTCCTTTTATAACAGTCTTTTCCCAGTCTATTAACTAATTTCTAGGAAAAAATTCTGTCTCTTTTGTCTCAGATTACATTTAACTGGTTGCAGGAGGCATTATTTTCTATTTTTTTATGATGTCATTATATGGCAGAAAAAAGATTTTTTTTTCATTGTCCCGAGTGTACATTTCTCTATTTCAGCTTGATAGAACCTACTTTGATTGTAATAACTTATAATAACTTATTTTCATTGCAAATACATTTTTAAGTAATCTACGCATCCCTGCCATGTATCTTAGCCTTAAATAATAATTGTGCTTTGAAATGTACTCATAAAGAAGTTTTTTGTAAGGAATCTTTGCCTTTTTTAAAAAAAACTGGTATTTCACTTTTTAATTAAACATCAACACTGAGTATGTAAACTGAGGAGTTCCTATGAGATATAATTTTGATACTGCACGTCTTCAAGTCATTACAGATACTGTCATTTTTGCTTTCAGATACGCATTCACTCATACTCTTTGGCTGGTTGCACAGAAGCAATACAATGGACAGACAAGCTAAATTTTTTTGCCTCTTTTAAATTGCCAGCATAGTGGAAGTGTAAACATCCCATCATACCCAGCTTGCATGTATAGACACACAGTGAAATTAACTGAAAAGAAGAAGTTATTGTCTTTGAACAATGGTTACCACCACTCAATATTCCTGTGGGAATATGCTTTAAGAGATGTTATTAGGGGACAAAAAGGCATGCTAATAGAGACATCAATAGCCCCCCTTACCACGGCAAGTCTGTGGCTGGCACCCTGTTGAAAACAATAGAATATGTCATAACAAATCTGAAAGAGGTCAACTCTTTAAATTCTCGGATAAACTAGTATTTTGAATTTGAGCCCTGTCCTTTCTATTATGTTTTAACAGGCCCTTCTATATGGGAAATATGAAATGCCCTGTGTTGTTCTGTTAGCATTACTGGAGACCTCAAAGACCTCCATTCAATGGTATTCATAAATCTATCCTATTCATTTATCTGTCCTAGAGAGGGTATTATCTCAGTACCTCAAATGTAATTAACCACTACCGAGAAAGTCCTCCAGAGGGAAACTCAAAACTCAAAGCTACCTTGGATAGTCAGTCTCTCTCCCTTACCTCATACTGATTATAAAGAGGCCCCAGAAGCTTGGCTTTGCTGAAGTTAAGCTTTGTGAATATCCCTCAAGATACTCATACTCTTGCAGGACCAATATTCAAAATGCAATTTTTAACGAAACACATTAAGTGCATATTTCAAGATTCATAAAATTGCTTACATACTCATTTTATGCAACTTGTAATTTTGTGGAAGACGTGGTAAAGTTTGCCCATGTAATAGAAATTGAACCCATGTTTTTAGACGCAAAGTGGATGCAGCCCTTATTAAGAAGCTGCAGGATGCTGTTTTTCTTTCTTCAAGCTTGTCATTTGTTCTTTCAAAACAAGGAACATCTCTTGTTCTGATTAAATAAAACTGTTTAATAACAAGGTCATGGATTGGGTCTTGTATTTAATACTTCACATTGAACCATGTCCAATTGGTTTGAAACTGTCATCTTCTATGTTAACTTGACATGTACATACCACAAAGAGTTAAATGTGTCTAAAGTAATTTTCAACCTTCCTTTGTGTGCTAGTAATGAACTTTCTAACAAATTGACTTAGGTCTTGACTAGCAGGATAATTGGTTCATCCTTTCACTTTTTTTGAGATAGCATTTGGTATATATTTTCAAAATCAGTACATTTGCTTGCTTCATCATCAGTGGTGCAGCAGACATTAAGTGCTTGCTTACAATAAGGCATATTCATTCTGTTACATGTGTAAAAAATGTACTGTAGAATCTTGAGCTTAGTATCAGTATCTTGACTTCAGATTTTAATTGGATGTTTTCTCTTGGGGCACGAGGAGGACGTGAACAACACCATAGGAAAAACACTGTTTCTTGAACAAAGTTAATTAATCTTTCTCCAGTTTCTTAAGTCACTTCTGAGTAATTGTTGTGTAAATTAGATCTTTGCTATATCTTTGTGATAAACAAGGTACCAAAGTATTGTATAACATATGCTATACAGTGCACTTGATAATTCTCAAATCTTAATGTGATAACCAATAAAGTCTCTGCATTTATACAAAGAAGTAGCAGGATGAGTTGATTATGTAGTTCCAGTCATCGAACTAGATACTAAATTTTGTCACTAAATGTTTATGGTAGTAGTTTTATATTTTCAGTAAGTTCTCTCATACTGAGTACACTACACAGCAAGTTTTTATCAATCTGGAATGCCAAAAACTACCTAAAAGATACTTCCTCATCAACCCTACAGGAAAAAAAATGAATATGTGTAATCCTAACAGAGAAATAGCAGACTGAGGAAGTCTTTAGGAAACTGGATAGTTTGTTAGTTTGGTACTATGTAGAAATTGCTTATCTTCATGACTGTGTCATTTCCCCACTAGCAAGTTGAGGTGTGACCATCTCAGGTTCAAACAGCAGCTCGTCTGTTAATAATTTAACAGAACCTGAGAGAGATTTGGACCACAACCACTGAAATTACCAAAGTAATTACTCAGCTAATGAAGAATTCCTTATGTAAGATTGGTGGTCTGTCCTTGGATAATCAGTGGTTAATTTTTTTACAGATCTCTTCTTGATGGTCCTCTGACAAATTAAAAATTCTTAGCTTTTACAGTTTCATTACATTATAGTATAGATGTGTGCATGAGCTGATACTGTTTCAGCTATTCACTTGCTTTTCTAGTGACCCTATTTACCCTAACATAGCTGACTTGGAATAAATTGTAGCAGTCTAACTGAAAAACCCAAGCAACAGAAAAAAAAAACCCTAATTATTTCGTTCCGTATTTCAGTCTTTAAAATACAGAAGCAACACCCATAGCACTTTATTCTTTTACATATTTTAACTTTTTCTGCAAGCTTGTTCAACATCATGTTTTTTATAACCAAGGCAGACAGTTAAACTGAGGTTTGCAATGGTAAGGTCACTGTTCTGAATTTAATAAAGAATCGTAGAAAAGTCTACGTGGCAGGGGTCTGTAGTGATCACCTGGTCCTACCTACTTCTGAAAGCAGGGCCTTAGTTAGGTTATCAAGGGCCCTGTCCAGCTGAGTCTTGAGTATTTCCACTGGGGGAGATTCCACCACTCTTGGAAAACCTCCAGTGTTTGTAAGTGCTTTCAGTGTTTTCTTAGTCTTCCAAGGGGAACACTGAAAAAAATACCGATGGAGGAGAGAGGAACCTGTGAGTTTTATCTCATTCCCTGCTCTTCACCTACCCAACGCCTCACCAGAAGAAAAGTACTAAATTATAAAATTCTAACAATTAGCTAAAATGCATTCCAGAGGAAGCAGGTTGTATTAATATTTCATTTGACTCTGATTAAAATTGTAGCCAAGAACTGGAGCTTGGGTGTTGGTTTAGTCCTTTATGTCAGCAATGACAAGTTCAATCATACTATCTGTCATCTTTTAATTGTTAGTAATTAATCAAAGAAAAATCAGTACTCTGAACTTTGAACAGCAGTTTTTCAGGGAATTTGCTGAGATGTTCCCAATTTCAAACAGTATTGAATACCTCCTGTTGAAAAAGTAATTATTATATCTTTTTCTGTTGTGTTTACAGGGCAGCCAAAAATACTAATCAATTTTCAGAAATATAGGTCATAAAAACTGTTATTTTTACACTTCACATTATTCAAACGCAATTTCTTATTGCTAAACATATAATTCAAATACACTTTTTCTTTGAAAAAGTAGTTTACCTATATTTAAAAGCAGCAACAAAGACCAAGTCTAACTTAATATGTAATTTTTTACTGATGAAAGTCTAAATCTGTGTTTTTTTCCAGAAAGA
Organism: Morus bassanus; assembly: GCA_031468815.1. Classification (NCBI taxonomy): domain Eukaryota; kingdom Metazoa; phylum Chordata; class Aves; order Suliformes; family Sulidae; genus Morus; species Morus bassanus. The sequence continues at coordinate 26,300,247 of CM062600.1, forward strand.
CTAGTATTTTAAGATTTGGTCTTTTAAACTTTTATCATGCTGAGTGAGTAGGACACCAGTAAATTAACTAATATTAAAGCTGATTTGACCAGAACTTTGCACTCTTGGTTATATTGTATATAACATTTTCAATTTGGAAATTATATTTTTGGAGTGAAAATAATTTTATTTCTTCTGTATGTTAATCTTCACAGATATTTCTTTACCAAATGAAGCAATACCAATACATTTTTTGGTTTTTTTTTAAACTTCATTTTATAAAATAAAAACAAATTTTTGGAGTGGGATGAAAAATGCTACTAATGCAGCTAGTATTCAGTAACTCATCTGGAACAGTTTCATTCTTGAGTGCTTGGGTGTTAGAAACCATATGCTTTTACATGGTATTCCTGAGTGGAGTATCAGCTATAGCTCTAATATTTGTAAAATAGGCTTTCAGCTTAGGAAAATTTAAAAATTGTATGCTTTTGAAAGATGTTTTGTTTTTTAATAAAAAATTGCTTATTAAGAGGTACTGTTTTTAAAATTACCAGTCTTCCTATTCAATAATACATTTACTGCACTAAACTGTAACAAAAGTTCATTAATGAAGGCATTGGTTCATTTTATAAGCTTCTCTAAATAATTGTGACATGTAGAAGCCCTTGATCTCAGTGTTTATTTATACTGTTCGAGCTTACCACTTCATAAGCCCTCTCTCCAGAATGTTTTCTGAGGATTGCTGTTGAGAAGCTGCTTTTATTACAGTTCAGATCCCTGCTATGCTCTCACATTTTGACGTAATATTTTTAAGAGATTTTTCACAACATAACTGAACAAGGTCTGACTAGTCAAGTACAATTTATGATGCTGCTTCTGAAACAAAGTATATACAACTCTGGAAGCTTGTTCTGACCTCCTAATATCCAGGTAAATTCTCTAGCATTCATGTTAAAATTTTCTGGAAACTCTGCATATCCTTTTTAAAGCTTGTTGATCCCTTGTCTTCATAGGATGGTCTTACAAGATTTTGTATAATGAAATGGCTCACTACTACAACTTGTCAGCTATTTTTTCATACTTCAGCATTACAGCACTATGCTAGTCTTCTTCAGCCCACAACTCCTTTATTAAAACGAGTGCAATGTATTCTAATGCACTCATCACAGCAGCACTGATGTACGTTATTGTGTTGCTTTCCCAAATAAAACCTATTGAGAACAGCCCGGTCATCAGTGTTTTCTCCCTGCAGCTATTTTTAGCTTGGATTTATGTATAAATATGAGGGGCAGGCTCAGGGACAAAATCCAGTAGCTTCAGTAGTGAGTCAGAAGACAGGCCAATCAAGCCTGTGGGCAGCAGGAGCTTGGGATCTGCAGCTGCAGCGTATGAGCAGGCAAAAATAAGTGTGAAATTAATACAAGTACTGGGTATTTTGCACTGGGTTGGCTAGTTATCAGAGAATGAAAGGCAGGATAAAAGAAGTTTGGGAGCAATAACCATTGGGTGAGACTGGCTGTTGGGCTCTGACCTGATTTAGGGACTTATTCTAAAGGCAAATTCAGACCAAGAAGTTGGAAGGACTGGGGAGCTCAGGTTAATGCTTAGATTGTTTACCTGTGGTGAGGTCTGTGCTAAAGAAGCCAAGTGGAATGAATATGGGATTCACTCAGTTGAGCTGTACACAGTTGTGTCTCTGCCTTAACTGCCTCTAGGCATTCTGTTAGTTTGTTAACACTGCATGAAAACCTTGCCTACCTGTTGTTTTTAACTTGTGATGCAGGATAGTGCTAAAATAATTCTTCATCTAGATGTTCATTCAATATGTTCTTGTATGGTGCATAGAAGAAAAGATTAAGGCAGTTCGAATTTCTACTGTAAGAAAAAGAAAGACCTGCTTACGATGCTTTCTCTGATCTTTTATACCTTGCTATATTACTCAGCTCTTGTGTGCCTTACATTTTTCTGTTGAATTCTCTCATCTTTCCTCCTCTTCTTCCTAAACCTTGTGCTACATCAACACGAGTGGTTTAAAAAAACCCAACAAACACAGGGGTGCTTCTACATGTTTTATGATTTTCCCAACACTGTACAGTGATTTTGGAAGCCTTTTATAAATGTAAAGTGATGGAGGCCAAAGCACTGATACCTCTTCAGGAGCAGCATAATGTTGTATGCCCTGTGACATCTTCCAGATTATAACAGTGATCCCTGTTCAGAGGTTTTCAGAGCCATATGCATGTAGACTGCTATAGAGCCATAGAAAACAAGGCTTGAAATTCATCTCTGTTTGGAAATATCCTCATGTATCTGGATCTGTCACGTTCTTAAAAATTCCCTTTCTGGAGATTTCACATTATTCCTAGACAATCTATTGCAGTATCTTATTTTCTCACTAGTGGAAAGCTATTGTTAACGTATAGACTGAATATTTCTTACTGCAACTCAGGACCACCTCACCATTGATCAGAAGCAGAGTATAGTGTATTGTATTCCTGTTTGCAGGGCTGGGACTAGATGAGTGTGTTTAAATCACCTCTTCCCAAAAACTCCATTTTGAATCCTTGCAGATCATGATTTTTAGACTTTTGATCACTCTTCCTGCTTTTCCCTCATCTCTGGAGCAATTGGTCCACAACTTCCTTGAAGTGCAGGGCTCCAAATTTGCTATGATGCTCTTTATCAGCAGCACTGAATAAAGAGAAAGAATCATTCACAAGTCTTAAAAGCTGTAGTTGTTCAGGTTATACAATCTTGCATAATGATTGTCTGTTTCACAACATCCTAGTATTCATTCATCTTCAGTTTATTACAAATTATAGTTCACAGATTATTTTTTTTTTTTTTTTTTGGTAAGCTATTCCCTGCTCTGTATTTGCTTTGTTAATTAGTCTATAGTGGATATAAGAGTAATTATGGGAGCTATGTAGATTTGACTATTGCTAAATGGAAGACTTTTCACTTGTCTTCTTTGAATTCCATCGTATCTTTTAATCATTTCTATAGCTGCTTGCTATCATTCTGAATTCTAATTCAGCCATCTAAACTGCTTTTTAATTTAAGGAGTACACATTTTAGTCCATTGTCCAGGTCAATCTGAGGCTTTGTTGTTGCTGTAGTTGAGTTAGCCATCTGGTCATAGGTGATTCTTTTAGTGAAGTGTGAAGTAAAAAGGCCATTTAATTCTGGTCTTTCAGCATCACATCCTGGCAGATTTCCTTAGCTATTGAATGATCTAGCAATCCTTTTCTCTGTTTTCAAGTAACTACTGAGCATACTTACAGCATGAGATGTGGTGTTTGTCCATTGCTAGTTTTGTTTCAGTTTGTGCCCGGTCCTTTCTGATTTTTGTCAGTCTATTGTGCTTGCTCTTTTGACACAGTGTCCATTTCTGTTTAATCACTTCTGAGTTAAGATTGTTGAAGAGTTATGATTTATCCATGATGGCTTTTTCTTGCTATCCTTCCTCATTCTGATAAATTGTGCTTGTTTGACCAGTAGTTTTGTTTCACTAATGACTGGAAAGAAAGGAGAAAGAGAAAGGAGACCAGTTAGTACAAGATTTGCAATACTTGGAATGTAACCAGTTCACAGTGAGTTTGATTTGACCTCTTATTTCATAATTACTTTCATTAAGTTGTCTTCAACTTTACGTTCTCAGCCCTCTAGTTAAAATGTGTCCTAAAAAGTCACAGTTCTAGTTGCCTCCTTTGTCAAAAATAGACACAAGCCCATTACAAAACATTAGGGAGTTGTCTTTTGTCTTCTGCAGGTAACTGAAGTCTCAGCTCTCCTAATTCAGATAATCTTTTTCATCAAAAGTCTTATTTGTGATGTTGCTCTCTAGCAAGTTTTTCCCATGAAAATGCAAAGTCCTTGCCCAGTCTGATTCTGTACTTCAGAAGATTTCAACTGAATAGTCCTCATTATAGATAGTGTTACTTTTTTTTTTCTTCAGTAACATTAAATATTTTTAGAATTTGGAATTTACTTACTATCTTATAAACTCAAAATTATTGAAGAAAAAAAGCATATGTACCCACATTTACTGCCATAACTTTTTATATGCTTCTAAACCCATTTGAGATACAGCATAAGATAATACCATAGCTTACTCAGACATACTTGTAATTGTTGCTCTCTTATGTTCTTTATAACCAGTGAAAAATCAGTAATTAATAGCCTATCTTAGTATGATGTTTAACCTTGAATAACTAAGAATGTGGCATCTTACTCTAGTTAGCAGAGAGTTGTTGATGAGGCTGGTCTCACTAATAGAATCTATATTAAATACTAATTAAATAACTGTGTGAGATGGCCCTAATATTGTGAAAATACAGCTAGAAAGCTCCTTTTGATTCCAGCGTTAGTGAAGTGTGATCATTTTACAATTCCATAAGAAAGGCATTATTCATCTTTAACGTAGGTTGTAGGTTAATGCATTTTCTTTTTCATGTAGCAGTAAATGTAATCATTATCTCCTAAATAATAAAAGAAGTCTTTTCTCAGTTAAGAGATTGTAGATATTTTTTTTTCCCCACAGAAGATTTCATAGTAAAATTTCTATTGGCATTTCTCGGCCTAACATAGTACACTCAGTGATTTTTTTGCCCAGTTTCTATCATAGTGGCAAAACTTAAATTCTTATAATACATAAACTATATTTAATCACATAGAAAAGAAACTACGTAAGGTATTCATGAAACAGTGTCTTGGAGTAAAATACTATTTGGGTTTTAAATTTAAAATACCTATGCAGAAGAATATTCCACCCAAATCTTCCAATAAAACTTTTTTTAATGCCCTTATTTACAGGAATATTTTTTTCATATATATCCAGATACAAAACAGTTGTTCTTAAGTGGAAATTGTTAATTATTGAAGGGTTTCTGCCATTACATAATACAGGATTGAAAAAGGTGGGTAGCATTCTACTTGAATTTAGAGCCTCTCCTCGGGATGTTTTATGTATTACAAAGCATGGAATTAAATTATAAATTAAATAAAACCATTATGTGTGCCTTCGTCACACAGTAAAACTGATCTGTCCAACAAACCAGTCAATATGGCTGAACACTGGTACAGTAAGTGTTTTTTAACTAAGTTATACATATGTTTTGAACAGTAACTCAGTTACAGCATAATATTTTTCTGTGCTGTTATTTAAGGTAATGCAAATTCCATCTTTTTAAACTTTGTGAAATTAGGAGTTAAGAGTTTACAAAGACTGGATTTTAAAAATTAATTTAATATAAAATTTGGACTGTTTTACAGTTTAAAAACACTGCAAAGGACTAAAAATATGTCTATGCACATAAACACTGTATATTCTTGTAAGTATGTATAAAAGCAGAAATTCAAAACAGTGGCCAGTGGACTGCCAGTGAGTGGTTCAACATAATTCTGCTACCTGCTTTCTAAAGGAACTTTTTGTTTGTTGGCGACAACATCCCTCTCAGAGAAATTGCTTCCCAGGTAGGCAGCTTGGGAGGTTCACTGGTAAGACAGGAGGGCATGTTACAGAGCTGTACAGCAGTTTTGCAGCGTATGTGAGTAAGGTTCCCGCTGCGGGGTGCAGAACAGGGCTCCATCCTGCATCACTGCCTCCAGCAGTCATGGTGCAGCAACCTGGGACCTCCACGAGGGAGAGTTGCTTTCGGCACAGCAAGGGGACACCATGCCACAGGCTGGTTGTCCCCAGCTCCCTGGAGCTGCAGTGGCAGCTGAGGCACTGGAGTCACAGTGACGCTGTCCTGCCATGCTCGTGGTGCAGATGCAAGACAGAGACTAACGGGAATGAACTGGTACACTTGTGCCAGTTCAAATTTCCACACTGTGGTCAACAAGGATAGTGAGTTTCATCTGGAAGTGTAAATGTAACATCACTGTCTTTTCCCGTCTGGAATCATATTTGCTTACTTTCAGAGCAAATACAGTATTTTCATACTGTTATTTTATACTGTTTCTAAGTTTATTATTAGCCTTAAAGGTCATGCAGAGGTCAGGTATTTGATGTGGGGAGCATAAAATTTGAATGGTGAATCTGATAGATAGGTTAGGATAATATGTACAGAAGGACAGCGGGGCACAGGAGGAATTTTTGTTTATTCATGTCATGATGATTCAAATAGCTTCAATGTACTAAATAACTTTAATTTATTCTAGTGTAAATATATGTATGTGAAGAGGCGAAACAACCCTGGGAACTAAGCAAAATGTATCTCAGTTAGGCTGTAAGAATTTGTGTTAAGCTTGTAATTGAGAACATCAAGTTCAGTGATGCAGTTAGTGAAGGAACAGAGGTATCCCAGGGTGCTGTCAGCCTAGGCAGGGAGGCTAGCACTACATGGTCCTCCTAGTCACAGGTGTACCAGCCTCCCCCTTCCTAGGGCTTCAGAGCTGTGCTTCCAGTCTCCCTGTCCTCCTTTCCTCCACTTTGTAATGAGTTTCCCCTGATAGCTCCTGCCTGTGTGAGAGAACTGCCCCGGGTCAGTGTCATGCCTATCTTGTGCTAAGACAGTATTTAGAGTTACTACGGAACAGTGCTATAGGGAGCAGTCTTCCTCTTATCCCTCTTTAAAGCTTCAAGGGCTAAAGCCTTGCCTTGAAGGGAATCCACACTGAGGCTCTTACTGGGTTGCAGTGTTCATGCAACAGAACTAGCAAGAAACAGGGAAAAAAATGTTTTAAAAAATTATGTAAATTAAAGTAAACGGGGTGGTAGAGGGCAGAATCACTGTGTTTATTATTATTGTGTGCCATAGGTGCACAGTAATAAACAGAATATAATTTTGGCAGTCTTACTGTGATATTAACTCTGTAGTTTCATTTATTTTGTACTGTAGCATAATTTTGTATTGAGGAACCCCTTCAGAGACATTGTCTTCAAACCTTTAAAGTTTTATACACATTGAGGTTAAAAATAAAAATAATTTATTTCTATAGTTATTAAATTTATAATGCATCAGGTATCCCTGGAACTTCCTACACCACCACCTCATAGGTATATAGCACTGATATATAGCAATAAAAAAGGAAAAATAGAGTAATACCATTTTCTCCAATTGAAGGCAATGTTACCATTAAGAGAATCTGCCCCAAAGGTTGTACATGGTTCTGCATGAGTTACAGATACATTTTGTGTTGAACATGTTTCTGTAGAACAGTAAAATATTGATTTTGCCTCTGGCTTCCTTGGGATTGACTTTTCATCCCCAGAGTTAATGTTAAAAATAATATTGGTTAAAGGCCACCTCATGGTCTCTTCTTTTAATTGTACATCTGGGTACACCAACTTACACTTTTAATGTCTAAGTTGCAGTATGGTTACCTCTGTCTAAACTATTAACCAGATAAGTCTCTTCTAACCCTATACTAGCAACACAACGGTCTGTCTGCTTTGATGAAATACAAAATTAAAACCATTACTCAAAACCGAGCTGTAATAACAGCATGTATCATTTGACATAAAGTGCTCAAACTTTGTAAAGTGCAGAAGTAATATCCCTCTTTGGTCTTCGTTTAACAATTGTGTGCTTTCACAGACTTTTCAAGAGAACATTTTAGACACTGGAAGTGCCTGGAAATCAAATCTTTATTAAATATTTATGGGGGAGGACACCTAATGACTTCTAGGGGACCCTGCAAAGAGATTCAGTATCCATGGAGTGCACTTATCATTGTTTGTTGTTATTATTGTTGTTGTTTTTAATTATTTAAGTGCTGGCAATTTGCTCAAAGCTGTACAAGACACAAAAAAATATTATTCTAGCCTTTAAAAACTTTGTCTCAGTCAAACCAATGCGTAAAGTACTCTAATTCACTATGGAACAGACACTTTGAAAAGCAAGCCTGGTTATTGAGGAGAGCACCTTTCCCATTGCCTCACATGCCTCTTTCCCTCTGCCATCCTTGCTTATCTGCCTTGCAAGGGCAGAAGTTGCTGCAGGAGGCAGATGCGTGCTGTTGGAGAAGGAGTAAACAAAGGCCACTGTTTGCTTCCTCACATTTACAGTACTGCAGGGACAGCTTTTTTGCTTTTTTCATTTCCCCTGTGACATCTTGCTGGAGAAGACTGTTACTGTCTCCTGAAAGAGGAGGCCTGTGTACTCAAAGGCTTCACAGACCTAAGATGGGTCAGGACAAAAGAAAATGGCACCAGAGTTCTTTGTGGACTGGGCACTTCTAGACTCCCTTTTCTACCACTATAGCAGGGTTCAGTTGTTTCTGTTTAAGAGTTGATACAGTATGCTGTGCATACACTGGCAGTTTCGGGGGGTTGTGGAGGAGGGTGTGAAAATAGAAGAGATTGGCTGCTCGGCATACTGGTACAGAGTTGTCATTGCATACGTACAGGAAGGTATAGGAGAGACTGATGAGAGCTGAAGGAAAGAGATGCAAAAAAGGCATGGTACCCAATGCTGCTGGTGAAAAAAGGGATATTATTTTTAAGAGGTATTCAACATCTAGGCTAAATAGATCCTCATAAGATTTTTAAAAGACAAAGCAGACTAAAATGATGAAAAGGCTTGTTTTGAAAGGAAATAAAATTTGACAGAAAGTGGCATGTTGTAGCATGTGTGTTTCAAAATTGTTAGGTGGGAGTGATACCAAACAAGCATCTAGACATTTTAACAGCTTGTGTGCACAGAGGCAGGGAGGAGACAACACTGAATTGAAACCTCTGACTTTAAATAATGAGGAAATGACGCAGAATAAGTATTATTGTCTCCTTTGAATAATATTTCTGCAGATTCAGACTTATGTTTTGCAAAACATACTAGCAGAGGAGAAAGAAAAAGAGTGCAGAAGGAAGTTTGAGAATCATCAGCATATGAATGAATTACACAAGAACAGAGGATAAAATGTCAAAGAATTAGGAATGGGAACCACCAGTAGAATAAAATTAGAAGAAAGAGAAGACATCAGAAGATATGATCACTGAAATCCCAGTGCCAAGGGGTGTTCAAAACCTTTGGAGAGAAGCATGCCTGAGAACAAGGTGGCCTCAAGGATTTTCTACTACAGGGAAACCAGGAGCCTGTGAGAGCACTTCATTTGAACTAAGCTGGAAACAAAGCATGCTAAATTGCATTGCAAGTAATACAGGTGAGAAGCAATAGCAGGTAAAGAGGTAGATATGTGTGTATTAGTTCTTGCATGTAACTCCTCCAAGCTGTGTTCATTACAAGTTACGATGAACTCAAACCATTGTGTCTATTAGGTCTTTTATGTTAATTAGGAATTGATTATGGTTTACTAGCACAGTCCTGATTTGTGACTCAGCTACAGTGGTATAACAGATCTATGTGTGCTGTTTAATGTATATCTGTCAGTTGGCAGAAGAAGGACTTTAATCTAAATCAATAAAAAATTTCTAGTTTGGTGCACAATTACTACTGATTTTGACCATTATCTGATTTTTCAAATATTATTTAAAAATAGGAAGCTTTGACATTTTAGCACCAATGGATTACTGTTTCAGTTTATTACACATTTCCAGATACTTTAATGTTGGGGAATGTTTACTTCTTTAAAAACAATTACATTGATTTTTAATATTCCTTTAGTTTTCAGAGGAGAAAAACATCCGCAGATTTGAACTGTCTTTCATGAATTTAAACAATGTAAGGTTTTGCAGATGTTAAATGCATTTAAAACAACAGCTCCTGAAACCACACATGTAAAGAATGATCACTTCTAAAATTAAATATTGAAAATCTTAGTTTATTGCAGATTTCCACTGCAAATAAAAAAGGAGCATCAAAAATTTAAGTATAATCTTTCGCCTCAAAGTTAGAATGATGCAATGTGTCATGCTAGTTACCTGATATAGATTTTTACCTTTATGTGCATGGAGTAGACTTTGGAATACGGTGGGGAAAACTATGGGAAAAAACACAGAGGAAATGGTGATAATTTTAGTTTTGTGATCACCATGATAACCAATGGAAGATGAAGAGCTCTTCATTGTGCTATCTGTAGTTTATCTCGACATGAATATGTTGCACTTTGGTAAAGTTTACAAAACTGCTTTTGCTCCCAAGTGTCATTTTGCATAATAAGGAAAGGAAGGCAGAAAGCAGTTACCAAGTTTTGAGAGATGAAATTAAAAGTGTTTATGAAAATTATAGGATCATAAAAATGTAAATCTGGAAGACTAATAATTTATTTTAAATTCATTCTCTGTTCTGAGGCAATTATCAAATGTACTAGGAATATTCATCACAAAACTATGTCTAACCTCTTATACCACACTACTTCCTAGGAAGCCTGTTTTAGTATTTAACTATTGTGACAGTCGGGTGGGGGAACATAAGCAAAACAGTCTTTGCTACAAGTGATTTCTTTTTCTTCCAAAGATCATGGAGAACAATATATCAGTGTCTTTTTTAATAGCTACATTTGACGTATTGGAAATCTGTTGTTCTATGTCTCCATCTTACTTAGCCTTTATATCAGACCATCTAAACCCAGTACCTTCAACCTGTCATTTAATTGCAAAAAATCTATTGAGAGCTGATTTTGTCCATTTTGGAAGTGGCTGTCCTGAGCTGGAAACAGAAGGCAGTGTGAGGCAACCCAACAGTAGAAATCACCTCTTGTGCCTCACACATCTTAGTTTCATTAATACAATGCTGAATGAGATTCACTTGCATCATGCTGTTGACTTGAGTAATCCGTAATAAGTTGAAATATTCTACCAATCTTTGTTCTGTTTGCTTTTATCTTTGCCAAACAGGGAACAACAAATCTCTGTCCTTTTTCTCTGCTTTAGTCTGCAGAGGGGTCTAAATTTGTGTATATTTAGAAAGGAAACAGACATTGAAATCACTATGTGGTTTTGTATTATACTATCATGAGTAATAAATTATTTTTAATTATTCAGGGCTTGCCAGTGAATTCCTGAGTACTTCTAGGCATGATGTCAGTTACAGCAAAAGTGGGAAAATAATATTTATAGGTTTTTGTCATGTGTAAGATGTAAAATTTAACTCTATAACCAAAAAGGGAAAGGATGTGATTGATTAATAGTTTTGCTATCAGTTGCTTGTGAGGGAGTGTGTAAGAGTAATTTTTGGAAAATTAATATAGCGGAGCATGACAATTGTCTAAGTAGTTTGTAATCAGAAATCTTGAGTCACGTAGTTGTTAGTAGTATATTAAATCTATTAAATATATATTGCTACTACAGCTGTCAACCTTCCCCTTTCCATTTTCCTACCATACAGACTCTCTCCCTCCCTCACCTCTCTCTCTTTTGTTTTTCTCCCCCTCCCCTTCTCCTTTCTTTTTTTTTCCATTTCCTCTATCTCTCTTCCCGCCTCTGTTTTCCCCCTCTTGCTGCACTCTCAGGAGTACAGCAGCAACTTTCAAACCCTTGGCTGTGAGAAAGTGCAGAAGGAAACTGTCAGAAATTCTGGTGGTGTTTTAATATTTTCAATATGAAATAGAAATAGCTCTCCTTACAAATAAATTACCAGGAAAAACAAAACCAAGTGAAAAACTACTCTTGCTTTTAAATTACTAAATTTAAATAAAATTTCAAGGTTGAGGTCAGAGCTGAGTTAAGTTGGGAAAACTGAAAAAACAATTTGATTGCCTAGCTCTGATAAGAACTGAGAGTTCTATTGAGGCAAAGTCATCACACTTGAGATCATCTGCAGAACAGGCAACAAGGTACACTTTCTCATTAGATGGCACCGGTGCAGGCTTATCAAAATCAAATTAGCAAGCAGGAAGCCAGGATTCAAACACTGTTGGTTGCATTTGTACTTTTAGTTCTTCACCCCATCTTTCTCTTTGGGTACTAGTCATCAAAGCATGACAATTTGTAACTAAATGGTTGAGAAGTCTATATTTATATGATACAGTGTAGTGCTCCAAGTAAGCTGGGTCACATCCAACATTAATGCAACCCTGTGCCGTGTCCTACTGAGGAGCGTTATCTGCATCTGCACAGCACTGCGTTGTGCTATGTAGACGGTACCTAAATTTTATTTTTTTCTTTGTGAGTTAGGAAGATATAATATATCTATACATAATGAAGTTATTCACATAACTCAATATACGTTTAATTGAATTGTTACTGTTTACATTCTACTAGAAAACGGTTAGGTTAAGGCATGAGGGTTTTTTTCTTTACTGGCAGCGTGTGGCAAGCTACATTTAGATGAGCACTGGATTTGGTTGAAGTGCATGAAACAACATTTTCTGATCATTTTTAATGTAGTTAATACTTTATAGTAATTTTTACTCTTGATATACATCACGTATTCACAGTCAATTTTAAATAGCTCTATTTCTGATGCAAAGATGCATCTAATTACATTTTAAATAAATCAGACAAAATAATTTGAGATGTGTGTTTATATGCGATTGTATATCTATATATCTCTCTAAATATATTTTAACATTTAAATAAAATCTCCTTCCTTCGCCAGGCTGAAAAATACAGTCTATAGAATTGTTCAGCCCAAATTAAGGAAAATCATGTAATATCAAGTTGCATGATGTGTTAAGATTGGTTTCACTGAACAGAATCACTAAGTATGAACTTAGAGTTATTTAGATTTCTTAGAAAAGGTGTTTCTGCAAATAGAGAGGGAACAAAACTGCCTTTTAAACAAAATTTGAACCAATTGGCTCGTGGATTATTCTTTACCATTAGAAGTACTGTATTCTGTGGGGTGCTCACGGAGCATGAAAGAAATGCACACAAGAGAAAGAACTGTCTTACGAAGCGATGTGAAACCTGAGATAGTTTATTCTTAACATTTTAATGATGGAATTTACAAAGTTAGTTATTTAACTGATCTGTGATCCTTAACAAGTTTTGAGGATGCATGTGGTTCCTCATTGGAGAAGATCACGCTAAGAAATAACAAGTTCTTTCAGTACCCTCTTAAGACATGTCAGATTTACTTCCTGTTTTAAAAATTTTTCTATATTATTGATGCTTCATGTACTATCACTCGATACTGACACGCTGGCAGTTTATTGTCTTGTGTCCTGTTTCTGTTTTTCTGATTTGCAGCATTGGAAGGGCTGTGGTGAGACAATTCTTGCTGGTTTTGATAATCATCAGTTTAGACAAAGAAATAACTATGGAAGGGGTACTGTATTGTTACTGTTGTAGGAGATCTCTTTTAGGATTGCTACAGGTCAGGTAAATTGCTGAAATTAGCAGGTGTGTCTGTTTTCTTTCTGCACTGTTGACTGGAGATTGTTGATTCATCTGCAAATCAGATCTGTGGAAGGACAGGGAACGACTTCAATTTGGTTTTGTCTCTTTAAATCTTATTTTGGACATTAATGGGAAAGTGCTCATGATCCCTAGAAAAGTTCTTGTGCCTGATTCTGTCTTGTGATGCATGTTTTTCAATATTAAGGATTTCATGAATAAATAAACAAACATGGACTTTGCTGATTTCACTATGAATGATTTTACTGTGGGTTGAATTAAGTGCAAGCACAAATGACAATTAACTACAGAGATTTAGTCCAGGCAAAAGTGAAGCTGGATATAGAAGCAAGCACAAGGCAAAAACAAGACTTAATATTCTTCAGATATGTCTGCCATCATTGATCAGTTTAAACTAATTTACTTAGGAAATCAGTAGGTGCCAAGCTGATAACTGAAAAGACTGTAATCTTTCAACTATTCACTAGTCTATAACATTAAAGAAATATGATCTAGTATTTTATTTAAAAATAGTTTGTTTTTTTTTTATCTACACAGTATTTATAAAGCTGTGAGCATTGAAAATAGAAAAGCTTCTTAATTTTCCTGTATTCATTTGGTTTTTTGTTGGAGTGCCAGGGGCAGTACCTTTGTGGTGCTGAGCACAGCTCTCCTTCCTATGCTTACTTTATCTTGGAGAAGTCTTTAGGTTTTTTGAAACAAAAATAAAGTGATATGAATACTGATATTTAAAAAAAAAATTGCAAACCTTTGTTTGCATGTTTATTCTTGATGTTTTCTTCATGCTCGGCGTTTTGGTAGACAGTATTTATTAAGTCATTAAGTCATCATCTTTACTGTAGTTCTTTCATGGTTTAATTTTTTTTCCCCCTTCAAATTAAATGTTTTAAAGTATTATTGACACAGGAATTAAATGATGTGAATAAAAACTGTATGCATGAAAAAGGTTTTCAGATAGTAATGGTAATAAATCAGTTCAATTAGCATTAAAGAATCAAACAGCTGTGGTATCCAAGTCTTATCCAATAGCTTTATTATTATAAAAAAATTAAACCATCCTACAGTATAGATTGCTTACAATGTCTGTCATTAAATAACTTAAAGAACAACTTACAGCCCCTACTCAATGACATGACTTTAGAACAAATGTTCTAAAGGTTACAACACACCTTTATAATTTAATGCCTAACCTCAAAAATATATATCTTTTCATATATATCAGCACATCACATATCTTACATACATCAAAAATATAGCTACATTTTAAAAATATTTTTACTGTTTCCTGGAGGTGCTAATCTCATTTGTTTCTCTGTCATTTATATCTTGTCCTTCTTTCAAGGTACATTTACAATCATGACAATATACGGGAGGATGCAGCAAGTAGTTATTTTTTCATCGTTTATGCATTCTTTTATGTCCCCACTTTAACATTTTAATTAGCCCAGTAACCAAATTATTGGCCTTTCTAAATGTGAGCATAAATAACACTTTGATTCTGCCATTTAGTTTTCATGGACTTTCATTGATAAAAAAATGCATTTTTACATTAATTAATTGCTTGATAATCAAGTCATTGTTATCAATTTACTCAAAATATTGAATGGAGAAAATTAGGGTGGATATATGAAATTATGCTTTCTATTGTTCAGGCAATCCAGGAAGTTCAACAACTGACCTAATTTAGTCTTTTGTCACAGTAGAAATGGTTGTTTTTAGAGCAGCAGCTATATTATTCAAAAGAGACATTCAAGCTTTTATATTATACAGTGTTTGTTTTGTTGGTTGTTTTCTTTTAACACTTTTGTATTGATGAACAGAGTATGTCTCTCAGGTGATCACTTGGACCACAAGCGTCATGTACCCTGTTTTTATTGAATGTTGTGCTTGCTTATTCTTTTGTTGATATTGCATTATCTGTAAATTATTAAGAACATTTTAAGATTTGAGTACAGTTGTGTCGTCTTCTGATATGGGATAAAACCTCATACGTAGTGACAGACACTGATCTCTGGAAATTGCTTTGGTTTAGTATATCTAATTTTCTTCCCCACATGATCTCTAGCTATTTTGGTGGCCTTCCCCCCAGTAACTCACACCAATATTCAAAGGGACAGTTTCTGAATGCTGCTGCTAGCCCAGCAGTACATGAAAGACATATCTGAAGTGTAGGATTGCAGGTTTTCTACTATTGTGCCAGAAATTTGTAATGATGTGTTGCAAGGCAGGGGTCTAAATTACTTTTTGTTTTCTGAAAATGGAGAACTGAACTATATAAAAAAAAATTTCATTTTTATGTCTATTGTATGAACATAGAATCTCAGTGCACATTACCAGATATGCTTGAAATTCCAGTGGCGCTGTTAGCTTATATAAACTCTTATCAGTTTACAAGAGCATATATATGGCATTATTTTATAGTTTTCTCTAGTTTGATCACACTTCAGTATTAGTTTCTTTCAGTGTGTTCTGGATTGACTTAATAACCATTGATAGCTCTTTTGCAATTGACTAACAACTGAAAAAATAGGGTGTAATGTAAATTAAATTGTTTTTCTTATGATTAATGTTTAAACCAGTTTTAACCTGTATAATCTGTATTATCCAGTACGATCTTTATGGCAAGATTGGCCCTTTGTAATCTCTTGACCAGAAATCAGGATATGTCACATGAATCCTGGTTGCTCTTCCTCCTCATGCTTTTTATGGTTACATTTCTAACAGCCAAGAAAGCTGAACAGTACTGCTATTTTATTTCAGAATTTTGTTTCCCCGTTTCCTATGCAGTCATTTGATGATGCTGATGATAAAGCTTATTGAGATAGAAATGAAAAAGGGCAATAGTTCTCAGGTCACAGAAATTAGCGAAAACATATGCATGTCTGAGACTTATTTTAAACATGACCAAGCATAATATGTCCTAGTAGAAATTATTTTTGCTTTGGTTTTTGAAGCAGATACTATATTACAAAGTGTCTGTGTGTTCTGAGGGGTTAAATTTACACACTATTAAATGAACTACAGCAGCTTTCACAGATACACTAATTTAACAAATGCATTTGTGGTTAACTGCTCTCTTGACAATAAAGGGAGTTGAATCACCAAGCCCCAGAACTAAAAACCTCTTCAGATTTAGCCAAATAGCCAATGGTTTATAACTGTGAGTTTCGGCACCTCATAGCCTCAGTGTATTGGGACAAAGAGGGACTTGCATTACACACTTACTCTTGGAATAGATATCCACTTATACTGGAGTCATGATGCAGATAGTCATCTCCCAGAGGTGCTGGCTTGTCTAAGTGAGGGAACAACTCTTTTAGTAACATGGTGGCTATCATAGTATGCCCATAGCAATACGGTGGAAGGGTCTTCTGGTGACAGTGTTTGGCAGTGGAAAAACTTACTCATGGATGGAGCTGTCATGGTGGCAGCTAAATACACTGTTCAGGATACCCTTCAGAGACCCCTTCAAATCAGCCAGGATGTCATCATTCAGGCATCTTAAAGTATTGTTTGACGTGTGAACTTCACCTGGTAAGGGCTTCTGTGCATAGTATTTGTAGCAATTCTTGAAATACCAGAGAAGCATTACTGGTTTTGGTTAACTCAGTGAATGAAGGATTACTGGCAGGTTGGGATTTTTTTTCTCTAAGCATTTCTGTGGTAAGTTTGCCATGCTATGCTGAATTACTTCTCTGTAGAGAAAATTTATGTATTATCAGCTTTATCTGGCTTTGAACACTTTGGGATTCATTTTAAGTAGTAATGGTGTACAAAAAAAGTGCCCAATTTATTGTGTAAAAGTAGAAAACATATAGCAGGATGTGACTCATCATTTTGTAATTCCTCTGCATTTTGGTAAATTCATCTGGATTGCTGTTTTTAAGGGGGGAAAAAAAGTTTTTCAGAAGGGAGGATAGGCTAGCAACATTTCAGTGTGTTAAACCACGAGGTTCTTGTTGGCTTTCACTGCTTATGTTTTAATCTCCTTTTCAAAATTTTTCACATCCCAGGCCTCAATATTGCAATATTATGTGTGTTGGTTTTTTTTCAAAATAACAGATTTACAGTTGGCACCTATTGTCTTCAGGGAGCACAAGGAACTTTGGTGCAAATAGTGGAGGAAGCTTTCATATCCAAAGACTTACTTGTATAGCTGGCATTTAGAAGAGTTATTGAAGGGTACCAACCCGTAGATTGATTGTTTCTCTGCTCCTTTGAAAGTGACGCATTATATGCTATGTTTTGCAGAAAGAATGTTACATCTGGACTGTGAGCATTTTGCTTTGATGCATTTTTATTCCTGCAGTTGTCTGTAAAGAGGATAACATAGTTTTTGATGGCTGATATTTAGGGGCATTTTTTAACTTTGGCTTGCATAATTGTACCTATAATTTGGAGTTGTTCAAAATTTCTTTTTAAATAGCCTTACTAGTCTCCTGACAAGTTTAATTCTTCAAACTTTCAAGGCAAGGTGGTTGACTGAGGTGGTGCTTTTTGTCTGCATTATTGAGGATTTTATTTAAGTTGTCCAAGACTCATGAAAGAATAAAACAGTTTTTCTCCTCATGTAGGATCTGGGCAGTTGATGGTTTTTGTCTGAGGTATTAACGGATGGTTTAACAGCCTAGGAAGATACTGTGGGCTCCATATTCCTCTATGGAAAGAGCCATTTAATTGTTCTTTAGGTTCCAGCTTGTTAGAGTACAGATAAATAGTTTGCTTATCCCAATATGAAGCTGGATGAACTGTGTATTTTTTTTCACTGGGACAGAGGAACCTTCTTTATTGTTCACCATGAGTCTGAACCAACAACAAAGTAAATCCATGAAGCCCTGGAGGTCAAATTGCAACATTCTTTTTATATGTCTGGCAGGAAGACTTGTCAGCAGTTATCTTCCCCATCTTTCTACTCCAACCTACTTTATATCATAGAATCATAGAATAGAGTAGGTTCTTCCAGAGCTTGTTTAGGGAAAGGCAAATTGCCAGGTTGTAAGGTGAGAAGAAAAGCATACAGCAGGCTCAGTAATGTGTTGATCAAAAGCTGGAGAGAGCCATTAGTTTTTCGATATTTCTAACTTGTTGGCATGGCCCAATAGTTGAAAAATTAAAAGGGTAACATTCAACTTGGTTAGAGATTTGGGAACCTTTAACCCTGGTGGAAGGAAATGTTAACCCAGGATCCTCCTTCTTCTAGCATGTTTCTTAAACAGATTGAGATTTCTAGGTGAAGGTCAAGGGTCCTTCATTTGCAGTGTAGATGCTGATTAGTGCTTGAATGTGTATTGTATTGGTTAATTACAGTGGTGGCCTTCAGTGTGTCCCATATTTCTGTGTAGGTGTTATCATTTTGTCTGGTATCAAAGTTAGTTTAATATATTGTATATAATAATTCGTTACAATATTTATGTTAGTTGTTATTTTACAGTTATTGGCATTATATACATAATATATTTACAATTGTTGTTACTATTATTAATTAATACAATAATAATATATTGCGTGTAATAATTTATTACAATAAAATGTAATGTACTATATGTAATCAGTATCAGCTGATACATGCTATACCTTGGTACATACTACACCCTGTTTTGTACCCGATGGATTTCTGTACCCTGGATTTCTAGGTTGATAACTGCTGTCCTTACGCTTTCTGAGCTGGCTCTTTGTCTGGAGGCATTGTTGCCCTTTCCGGTAATGAAAAGTAAGAAATGTTGGGAATCAAACTAAAAGAGCCACTTAAACAAAGGACAGAAATAGAGAGCAAAGGTATGTATATGACATGCTCCCTGCCCTGGATCATATGCCAAAGGATCTTTGCATCAGACTATGCAATACCACACAAGAATTGAGTGTGGGAGTCAAAGGGAGAGTCATGTCCATTTTTTCTGTGATGCTGAAAAAAGTTTAGATGGTTAGATCCAAGACACTTGCATAAGAGAAGGATGAAGGGGAAAACCTATTTCTTGCTGAAAATCTGTGACAAAATACTACTGAAAATATTTTTGACAAGATGTCGGGAGTAATTTTTAGTTTTCTGGGACTGTTCTGTCTAAAGGGGAATGTCTGGTTACATTATTTGAAACACAAAGCTCAGTATAATTGTAGATCTTCAACAGTACTGATATAAAACTATATAAAAGTATACATTTGTAGCTGGATACTCCACTTTCTTCAGGTAATGCTTTCCCACGTACCCTGAACTATTTGAAGTGTTTGATATTTGTATAGTTTACCGTGAAACACTGCAAAACATGATGTTTTCAACACCAGCTTCAGGCAAAATGCATCTCCTTAGGAGCATAGATCTCTCCAATAGTCCCCAATGTCTTTTATATGGCTTCCTCTAATGAAAGCCAGTTGTCAGTCCTATTCTCAAATACAGTTTGGGGCAGTTTGTACTTATATATGAGTTTTTATTAATTCTTTTCAGTGCAAAAGATTCTTCCTGACCTATTAAAATAGCCACTGTACTGTTAAATATAAGGATATTTTTAAGATTTAAAAAATTCATGAAAAGTGGCTCAAGAGTTTTCTCCTATTTGGCATTACATGTTGAATTATCTTCTTAATTTTGTTGCTGTAAACTGCTGTTGTCAAGTGGCTTTCTATTTAGTTCAGCTGGCAAATAACCGTACTGTTAGAAATATTCCTATTTTATTTCATAAGACGACATATTTTATCTTAGTTATAAGAACGAGACAGCTGAAGCATCTGCTTTCAATATATTTAAAAGGAATTGCATTGATATTTTTGTTGCAGAAAGAGCAAAGAATATGTATTTTTCATATCTGAAATAAATGAACTGATGTTAAGAGGCTGTGATTTTAAAAACATATGTAGAAGTGAAATCATATTTGCTGTATGTATTTCTGCAGTAAACTAGTATTGCCTCTGACACATCTATTAATGTATGATACACAATGTGCAGAGGTTTATTTGGAATCTTGATTTTTACTGGCTTTTCCTGAGGATTATAAAGGGTGCTCGTGCTCCCACACGAGGGCTATCTGTATGGAGCAGGCAACTTCTAATTCACAGCTTGAAGCCCTTTGATCTGCTGCAGATAGCAGCCTCTATCATTTGTATTGAACTTCCCACTTATTTTGGAAAGCTGGACTGATTTTCTCCTGTCTCATGCATTCCTGCTAGATGCTTTAAGATTCAGAATTTCAGCTGCTTTCACGACTACTGATTGCTGCCACAATTTTCTGAAACATCAGTGTCAGCATGAAACACTTGAGGAAGTGTTGAGACATCTTTCTGGAGGACTGGGAGGAAATCTTACTCACTTTTGAACTGAACAACAATAAAAACCCACTCAGGATGCTGTTATGCATCAGTTTTCTGCAATTTTCTAAGTTTTGAACTTGAGCATAAAGTGTCCATTCCTGTCTGCCTGCCCCTCACTTGTAGATAAATGCCAAAGGAAGGCAAGTTCATATAAAATTCTTCAGATAAATTTAGTTTTACATCTCACTTGTGCACATGTGCTTTTTTTTGGCTCCTTCTCACATTTGACAAATTCCTCCATGTGACTATGTAGCAACTTACATTTTCAGAAAGAAAATTCAATATTTAGTTTACATGTATTGTCATACTTATTTATCTGGCTTTTATTCATAGGGTGTATGAATACTGAAGCTTAGGAAGCTATGTATCTATGTCACATATGTACAAACACAGATGTTAAAGTTAATACTCAGCTCAGACTGCTGTCCAAAACCACGGAATGTTAGTGTATTAAGGCCTCTGTAATACTTATTACGTACCGTATCTTATAATAACTACTTGTATTTACTGTTAAGTGATGGTTAGATTAACTACTTGTATTGTTTTTTTTCTTGATTTTCTGTAATTGCATAGAAGATGAAAACAACTGTTTTGAACTTCATTCAGCATGCAAAATGTCTTTGTTGTTTTTAATTTTCAAGGTACCTAGCTTGTAACAATTTCTTTGTGAGATCTATAAATCCATTTTTCGTTTTTCTCTAAAGATATAAGATTTTTTTTTCTTCTTAGAATTATGGGGGTGCTTTATGTTGTTATATGGGTTTTTTATTTGTATTTATGCTTGAACAGAACTGTAGGCAGCTATTTTTTGCCCTATATAAGGTCTTAAAAAGATCCCTGAAACCTTTAATTAGGCCTCACAGTATGTTTGGGAAGTGTATGGACACACTGAGTATATTGCAGGGAAAAAACTGCATTGACAATACTTTTATACCATTGCATTTTTTCAGCAGATGTAAGATACAGTATAAACATCTGGGTTGTTAACTGGTAGATTCAACATGAGTTAAAACAGTCCAATTTTATATTTGATTTTTAATATTACTGTTTCCAAAGGTGTTCTTCTAAACATGATTTTCTTTAAATGCTTTTTGAACCTAGAGAATTCCTTTTGCTACATAAAACTTTATCTAGCTCATTTATTTTTATCCTAGGAAATACATTTTTTTTCCTGATGTCTTAATTTAGTCTTTTTTGTTTATTTTTCTTGTCACTTGATTAGTGTATTACAGTGTGTTACTTACCTCAGTCTGCAGTTTTGGAAGCTTTTCATGGATTATATCTCTCCTCCTACTCTCTTTCCCTTTTCTATGAAAGAGGAAAACAAATCACTTTTTTTCGTCCATTTTTTTTTCTTTCAGATGCTAGTACTTGAGTGAGTTTGTAGGGGATTACAAAGTATGATAATAAGTTGTTAATTACATCACTGTGATTATTGTCAAAGATCACTGCTGAAGTATTTGCGAATCCTTCAGAACAGCTTATCAAGAACCTTTATATGCCTTTGACCCTAAATTGAGTGCTTTTAAAGATTAGTGGCCACTTCTGTCTTCCTTGATCTTGTTGGGTTGAGAGGCCTACAAAGAATTATTTGAATGACTGAGGTTTTGCTGGTTTACACAAATCACTGAGATCATAGCTGAATCATTTTATGTGAGGCATAAACAAAATTTAGAACCGTGTTATATATAAATCCAGGGAGTACATGTTTGGCTTTGTTCTTTTTGTCCTGTATTTTGTTATGATAAGAGGAAAAACAGATTTTAAGAGTTCTTGGATGTTTGCAAAGCGTCTTTTTTTCCCATAACTTCAATACTTAGAGAATTTTTGGGGAAAAGCTTTAATTCTTTGAGTTTATTGCAGTAACAATAGGTACGGTGAACTTACCTGTCTTCTTAGCACTTTTTTTAAGTGATTGTAGGCATAAATTCTTCTTTTATGACTCTTTTTCTAATAGACCTACCAGGTTAAGGAAGTTTTCCAAACTGCATAGGAAATCAAATACTTCTATGGTACAAACATAACCTGAAAATTCTCTTCCACTGTGTTTGACAAACATCACTGTTTTCACCCTTAGTAATCCTCGAACTTGTCACCTCATATGTTAAGCAAAATTAGTCTGGATAAGTACAAATGAAAATAATTTTGAGTGTAAGTCACCGTATATTTAAGTGGACACTGGAGGGAGACTGTGGTTAAGGAGGTGAAAAGAGAACAACTAGTTTCCCATCCCGACTCCTCAGAGTCGTCGCCAACCTATCCTTACCATTTCAGACTGTAGCCACCTGTGTACAGTGATTTAGTTGCCTTCCTCATTGTCAGGGAGTATGCTACAGCACGCAATGATTATCTAAGACAACAGAAGGAAGTGGAGACAGACACTAAGTTCCATATCCTCTGTTGCAGCCCAAGTCTGTCTGGACTCCTTTACCATTGCCTCTTTGTTTTTATGTGAAAAAACACAGACCAGTTAAGCTTCTGGGATATTTGACAAACAGTATCACAGGCACATATTTAGTATGGGAACCTCTGTTGGTGGACCTGTATAACTAGGTAAAATAGAAATGGCCCCTGAGGACTTTGGCTCATCAGTGAGTTTTTGGTACTTTTAACTGAAATCAGAATGTAAATGGTAACCTCTCAGCCATAGGACATATCCTCATCTGCAGTCACAAATCAGTTGCCAAAATTTGGATTATGTGATAATGTAGGGTCATTTTAATTTCTTGGATTAAAATAGTTCTAATTGCTCTTGGTTTTAAATTTGTGCTGCAATCCAGCCAATAGATCTGGAAAGCCATTTGACAGAGATCTTTTTAGAGGAGAAAGGTGCTATGTAAGTAGATAGTGCTATTGTTAGTAAGTATGTGCACGATGGTATGTGTCAATACATCCTGAAATCCTAGTGCCACAGCTCATAGTCTTATTTTTGAAGTAAGGAGCCCAGAGGGTGGCAGTGAAGGCAAAGTTATCCAGTTTTGTCCAAGCATTCCTTAGAAACACAAGCCACGCTGAAAAGGAGAGACATTTTAGAAATCACCAGGTTACCACTGGTAAAAAGAAACTGGCTGAGGGGAAAAGGGAAATTTCTTTCTGTCTCCATCTGCCTACAAGAGAGACAAGCAAGAAGCCAAGGTCTGAGATTACTGTAATCACTGTAGTATTTTGTGCAGGGACAGACCTTGGTTTCATAATCTCTCATACTGAAGGAGAGTGAAAGTGGTTCAGAATAATGTATCGGGAGTTGATGGTAGTTATGATAGCTGATGCCAGCTGATGGGCAAGAATTAAGGCTGTTTCTTTATTCCTACACTAACGAAGTTATTAAAGGACAGAAAAGTCTTCAAATACGGATTCAGTTGAAGAGATACCTGGATTTCAGTTAGATATCTCTCTCACTTAATACAATTAGCACGATTTCAGTTTCTTACGTCATGATGCTAAAGATTGTGGGTTATTATTCTAACAATATATTACATTAGTAAAGGCTTATGGATTACTTTAGGATGCCTTTTATGTTGCATTCATTTCACTGAAACACTATTCTTCTAAATTATCCATTAATTACTGTTGTTTATATCCAAAATAAGATTAATTAAAATTAATTTTAAAGAGGGGCTGACTTTTTTAAACACTTACTGTTGACTAATTGATATGAGCTAATTATTTGGATTTGAAATCAAGGAAATCTATGGAAAGAAGATTCACACTGGCTCTTATAATTACAAAATCGTATAGAGTGTCTGAATCAGAGTGACTGAAAGGCATATAGTTTTGAAATTAATTATTTCTGGTAAATGCTAAGAGGAGTGTTCTAAAAAGCATTTCTTGTCAACTTGTATATTAGTTGCAGCTCTTTGTGCTGTAGTCAGAGTGTGACTGCAACCATATCCAACTCTGACATGGAAAAGTTTGTATTCACACTTGTGGGGTTTCTCCTTAGGAGAAAACTAGCATACTTTTGTGGACTGGCTTATATTCACATTCCATATTTCTAATTTACATGCATAAGATGGCAGTGCCTTGTTTGGGGGTGATAGTAAGGGGTAGAATTAGATCCGGTAAAACCTCTTCCTCTGTCCAGTGTATCTGCACACAATATGCTACTGTAATATCATTAGCATTGCTTCTGTATTCTTATAAAACAAAATGGGAAAATCCTACATTAACATAGGTATAGAAAAATATACAGATAATCTGGTATGTTTTCATCTATGTTATTAATTAGAAATATTAGTGCATTAAAATATTTTTAAATACATCTTTGAAGGCCTAATATTTCAACCTTGTTTACAGTACAGACAAAAATCTTTATCTGAAAAACTTAGCATTAAAGAAGATCACAAAGACAGCAAACTCTGTCATAATCACTATCATTTCTATCTAAATTGATGCCTGCTTATTATTTACTTACCTAAATGTGTAGTACTTCATTTAAATATACAGTTCAGAGGTCTTGATGCTACAATGATAGCAGCTGACTCTTTAATGTTATCAGAAATATCTAAATCTTTAGCAAAACAAGTTAACCCTCATCTGGGGGTCATTTAAGTGAAATATAAATACCTGATTCAAAGATCTTTTCCTTCTTGTACCTTGCTGAGCCAGTGTTATTAACATGAGCACATCCCTCTGCTTGTAACTGTATGATACAATGGGAGGGAAACTTTGTCAGCCGAGATTCATCAATTATAAATTTTTAAGTGAAAATACAAACTGTAACCAGGAATCAAGAAAAGTCTATTAGGAAAATTCCATCAGGAAACATTCAGTCACATTCTGCACTATATGGAGTTTTGAAAGGTTCAGAAAATCTTTGTAGGATTCAAACAAATAAGCAACATATTTCTAAGAAACAAATATTTCAAAAACTGCTTTACAAAGTGCAAGTATAAAATGAATTTAGTGGTGACTGAATTACAAATTAAAGGTATGGATGCAAATGCTTTATCTGCTTTTGTACCTATGCTGGTCACCATCTTGTTTGACCACATATTAGATTGGGAGCCTGCTGAACTGAAAAGCATGACTGGTGACAGACGGAATTGTAGATTCTGTTAGTCTGTTTGAGTCCATAATAGATTGATGTAATCTCAGGAAAGGTTATGATGTTGGTTTTCCTGTGACATGTAACCTGTGCTCTTCATGATCTGCTATTTCAGCTGGTTGCTCCACTTAGCATAGAAACATTATTTCACACTGATCTAGGTTACATGTCCTTGCTGTCCCAAACTCCACCACAGAGCAGGTAAATTTTATTCAGTAGATTAGAGGGGATGGAGTTAGCTTGAAGATGTTCAGACCTGATTTCATCGTGATGATGCACAAAATAATATCTTGAGGTGCCTAGAGTACAGTGATTAATTCTGCCAGAGCCACATAAACAAGTCAAACAGGAGAGGATGATCACATTAAAATCAATGGAGGAGAAAGATCTCAAGGCATATGAGCTCTGCTTACTGGTACTCCCCTTGATTTTGCTATGAGAGAAATAAGCAGAGCTACTGTCATAATTTTCTCAATAAAACCAGTAGAGATACTGAACAGAAGTTTAGCCACATATGTGAAGAATTCATCCTGATGCCAGAAGGAAATAAGTGAAGTCTTTTCTAAATCTAGGATTAAACCCAAAGTCGCTGAAATCAGAAAAGGCATTAAGATTCCCCTTATTAATGGAGTTGCCTTACTGAAAACTTCATAAATGCAACTGTGTAACAACTCGTTAGAATGTGAATATGAAGACTCTGCCTCTGCTTTTTGTGGCACAATTTGGTCGTTGGTTATTTGTGTTAGAAGAAACTGGTATCTTATCTTTGAGTGGTTAAATAATGCTAATTCATTCCATTCATGGCCCCAAGCAACAAATTTAGCCTGCCATATTACCACCTATGTGTTTCCTGGTATGCCCGAGACCAACATTAACTAAAACACATCTCCATAAGCACATATGATGCTAATTAGTAAAGGAAGTATTTTAGGATCTTGTCAACACTTTGAAATAACCAGTAGTGGAGGTAATTAAACCTGTCATCAAGCCAGTTTGAAGGCCTAATACTGTTTCTGGCCACATCACAGAGAATCTGTACCTGGAGTTACGGGTTCAAAACTACTTGCCATGGCAAAGAATTTTGCATTTATGATTTCTGGAGAAATGTGATTTTTTTTCTTCCAAGGGGAGGATCATTCTCTCCAAACCAGACTCACCCTATGTACATGATGCTGAAAGTAACAAGTACCAGACAAAAAATTAAATTGGAGCAACAGGTAGAAACTCATCTTTCAATCCAATGTGGACAAATTGCCTGTGCTTTGTGAATTGGCTGGGCTACCCATTCACCTCCTAATGGAATTCCAATCCTGCACTTAGAAAACAAATTTTCAGGCCTCATGTAACAAACAGAAATTCCAATTTACCTGTGTCTGTCTTAGGTACAGGCAGATTAGGAAGAATATAAGGAAGACTTTTATCCAGATGACAATTTGAATTTATAATATGTTACTAGACTATGTCTAGCAATGAGTAACAAACTCCTTTATGTTATGTGTTCTGCCAGTAATCTGGGAATTACTTGAGGCTTCAATGTGAACCTTGAAAACGAGTCATTTAATCAGAACTAAGAGAGTTAGAGCATAATCTTTTCCAATTATCTTTGTCAGTATAACCTGTGAATATCTTAGTACAGAGTGGATGCTACTGAAAACAAGGTGTCCTCTGACACAGTATTTAAAGTACAGAATGTGCTTATGTTATTTTAGAGATTTCTTCTTACAGTTTTTCTGATGAAGTACAGCAAATGTGGTGGCAGCCACAGAAATTCTGAACACAATGGATGTCAGAACAACTTTGGCTAACAGTATCTGCTTTGAATTAATTTCTTAATAAGCTGAAACATTGTGTTGAATGGTGGACATGTTTGCTCCATCTGACCATCAGCATGCTTCTGCTGTCTGGGTTGCTTAGCTGTCTGGAAATAGAAGTGCCAAGTGAGCTTATGTCTTCCTAGTACTTACCATTCCTCTGTGATTTCTCAAAGTTGCACATATGGAAAATATGTAACATTTTCCTGCCCCCCACTGTTTCTATCAAGCGCACATACTAGTTACTTTGCTTTTCCCCATCTTCCCTGGTGAGTGAAGAAATGTGCCTGTGTTACTTTTATACAGAAATGACTTCTTACACAGAGAGACTGGCAATTCCAACTCTGTTTGACCTGGTTTAAGTGACTGACAAGTTTTAGAGCTAAGACTAATGTGGTAATGCTGTCCTTTCCTTGGAGAGCTTCAACCATCAGCAACTTTTATTACTTTAATGCAATATATTGAGAATGAAAAGGTATCTCTTCAAAGTTGTGAATGAAATAAATGCAGCTTTCTCAAACCCTAATTAAAGTATATTACTACAGGAAAGTAGGGAAAGGCAGAATTGCAGTTAAGTGAGTTCATAGAATTTTTTTTGTATTTTATTAATAATAGTTTATTAAAAATTCTATGGAATGATAGTTATGTATAATGATTTATGAATAAATCACAGAATTCTTGCCTGAGTTCTCCAGAGAGGCAAAAATACAACCCATGGAAATTTCCTTGGCTTTTTGAATATGTAGATTTTAATTGGCTACATAATTTCTAATGGTTTAGACAGTTGCACCCTTGTGGGTCCAGTTGGATCAATTTAAGAAATCATTTGAAGCTGTTTCTGATTGTCTTGCAGCAGAACATAATAATTACTGTCATAGCTGAGATGCCATTAAGGAATTAGATTACTATTTCTGTTATGTTTCAGTGCAAAGTTAGCTGAGGCTTGCCAGAAAGACATCTAAACTTAGACTGTCAAGATTTAGGATATTTACATCAATGAACAGAGAAACTCAGCCAGAAGAGGATATGAACTGTTGGGTGTGATGGTTTGTTGAATGATTCTGATAGATCAGAAAGAAAAAATTATCCAACTCATAAAATTTCAGTCAAATCCTTCTACTTGTTTTAAGTTTTTTTCTTTTGTGTTGGGTAGCAATTTATTACATTTTAGCAGCTAGATAACTTTTAGGGTAGCCAATGAAACAGCACTGCCTGCAGATACAAGTGCAGGCAGATAACAATAAGTGATGTTTCTTTTACAAAAATATAAACAATGTTATGATACACCAAATATAAATAATTACCAGCATGCTCAATGCCCTAACAAAATCAGACCATCTCAACAAGACTCAGGGGACACTAAGACAAGAGGGACTCAAAAAAGTTTCTTCACTCATATCTTACTGTGTAAAGCATCTGTCATCACATTATATACAGCTAATTTATAGTCCTCTTATGCTTTTGGACTTCCGAATTCTGCAAAGAAGTTCAAGGTGCCAAAAGTTGTTTCTGTTGCTGCCTAACTGTCTGGGAAACTGCATTTTCTGTGAGATTCATAGTGGTCACAGAGATCAGCCTTCAGGCTCAGTTAATAAAGCTAATTTTTAAAAATTACATACATGCCATGTAAAAATGCAAATCCTTGATTTAGGTATAATATCTCTTAAGGTTTAGTTTTAGTTTACAGATTTTAACTATGCATTAACCTACCCTTTGAAACTTTTCTATTTTTACCTACAACAGCAATTTAGACTAATTTTCTGATTGATTTTTTTGTGACACTTTAAATCAGGACACAAACTAATGTCTCCTTCATTTCATTGTGTTTGTAGTTGTTCTGTTATGAATTTTGCAGCTACTGAAAACTGCCATGTTTTCTCACTACAGTTTAAAAGGGCACAGTGTATCCTAGTATTCTGTCTAGCCAGATTATTCTCCTGTAAGATTATATGAAAAGTTATTCTAAGTACTTCTAAGAATTGAATAATATTAGATGAAGTTCATACATTATTAGGTGGTATTAAAATCTGTATTTACAGAATATCATTGGCAATCTACTAAGATTGTGACACATAGAAAGAAATACTGCTCTTCCAGTTTCTAATTTTTGCTAGTATCTTGTCTGAGTTAAAAGGAGGCAATTTTACTTTATATGAAGCACAGACAGTAGCATCAAGCTTTTTTTTGTTGCTTTCTCCAAGCAGTGTACTAGTCATAGAAATGCTAGCCAGACAGCGTTATAGAAAGGAATTCATAATCATTTCATGAAGAGTTTCTGAAATTTGCCTTTAATAATTTTTTTTATAAAAGTCATTGCTATCTCAGTGCATCCTCTCTAGGTTAGAGTGTAGTTTCTAAGAACCTTGGCATTCTTTTCAAGATTTATATAGTACTTCTTGGCAAATCAAGACTTTTAAGATTTTAGTAGGCAAGGAGGTTTTTTTCTCAGCTAAAATTTGTATACTAAAAAATTTCTGGTAACACATGATATATGAAATGCACCAAATTTTACATACAAACTTTTCTGTGATGCTACCCTTTGGGTGAGACCTTGGCGTACTAGCCTTGCCTGAGAACTGTAGAATTCAGTTATTGCTCACGTTCTTTAGTCTCTCTTCTTTATAGCATTTGTCCAAAAATGCATTAGGCTTGATTTTTTCTTTCATCAGTTTTACTAACATCAGCAGCATTAAATTATGTAACAGATCTACCAACTTGCTCTAATTCTTAGAAAGAGAATTGGACCCCAAATCAATTCCAAAGATATATGAATTATGATGAGTAATGGATTTTATTTTTTTCCTCTTTGATTATCTTGGTTCTTCTTCTGCTCTATCATCATTTTATATAAGCAGAAATGCTCTACAAACTTGAATGTCTTTCAGCGGTAGAGGAGAAGGATCAGATCTGATGATAGGACTGTTTTGCAGAAAGCTTCCTTATGTCCTGTAAAAAAAGACTTTACTTTTTTTACTGTCTAATGAAAGAGATTACCTATTCCTGTAAACCTTGTTCATCTTGTCTAAATTTAGATCATGATAACTCTTAGCAATACTACAGCTCCCAAGACTAGGATTAAGAATATTTATCAAACTTTTATAGGGATTTTATGTTTTCACAAAACTGAGCTTTTACCAATATTTAATCACCTCTCTTTACAACACAATAAAAAAATAGATTTATAGAATGTGTTTCCATTTTGGAAAGGATAAATGAAAGCAGAGGTTTTGCTGTTTTCTTAAAGTTAGCAGGAGAGACCCTTGATGAAGTCCATTCTCAGACCACATCACCCATTGACCATGATCTGCACTGTCATCTCAAGAAAGGATAGTCTTTAAAGGTATAAATAAAAGAATAGCTGGTAGTGGTTAGGGTTTTATCTGGATTAGAAAAAAGCAAGTGATGTAAAGGGGATTGAATGGGTGAATCTGAATAGTTTAGCTGCCTATGTGCAAAGCTCAGTGAAGTGTATGTCAGCCTCTGTGGTATGAAAATCAAGTAGTGAATATGGTGAAATCTTTCATATGTGTGCAATCCTTGTTGAGATCAAGAAGTACAGAGCTATATAACCACTGAATATTTTATTTTCAAAATATCAGGTGGTGTTTCTTCATTTTTATAGAAGTATTTTAAAGTTTTTCCAAGCATTCTAAAAGGGCAGTCTAAAGAACATTTTTGGGAAATTAGAACACAGCAGTACAGTTCCCATTTCTTATTTTTACTATTAAACTTGGGAGGTTTTTTTGAGGAAAGAAGGCTATTTTGCATACAATAAAAACAAATGGATTATGAATACTCTTACTCTATATACTGTACCTTACTGGGATAGCACAAGACTACATTAAAAAAATAAAAAAAGGCCATCAAAACTGAGGCCACTGTAACTCCAGGAAAAATCTTGAGGCCTGAAGCATGTAAATATAATCTCTAAAAGGCTCAAAGCCCAGTCTTTCCATGCAAGAAATGGTGCAACTCTGCCATTGTATGCCCTTGTGTGTTTTGTACCAGGAGAGAGAGTTACATCAATACTTCAGGCTTTCCTTCCCGAGTGTCTCCTTTCCTTTGCACTCCTCTGAAATTGCAGCATGTGTGGTGGTCTGTCTCTGAACTTCTTTCCATGTGCAGCATCAGTTACTAATCATTTCAACTAAAGATTCAGCCAGAACATACATTCAGCATCTGAATGTCACCACACCCTCTCTGTACACTGCAGTACACGTTATGGAAATTAAAATGAGGCAGTGGGACATCAAGTATCTTGTTTGAATTCACAAGGATTTGCTTATGTGCATAGAAATAGAATCTACAGTTTGCCAGCTCCTGGTCCTGTCTATAGCTACACTGCAGTGATTGTTTTCTAAATCTGTGTATTTTTGCATTTGCAAGTAGATAACATTATGATAGTTACCTTTACACTTGCTTAGGAGAAGCCATCATGACATTAACTGTATGAAGAAGCAGCATGTATGTAAGCAATTCCTTTTTTACACCAGCACCCTAATATAACAGAGTAATCCAGCTGTATCATACCTGTAAGGCAAGTACTTTACCAGTTTTCCAGTGGAAAGGCACAACTGAAACGATTCAGGAAGGAGGCCGTTATTTGTTTAATGTTGAATGTTTGTATAATACAAAACATAATGCTTGCTAAGAAATGTGTGCTTGCTGGTAGTTAACAGTTCCTGTTTTTTCCTTACGACAGGAGGCAAGTTGCCACAATGGATTTAAGAAACTGTATTTGAAGTGCTGTATCAAATGGTTTTTTTCATCGCAAATCTCAATTCCAAAATATTTCAAAGTCCTTAAAAAATAAGAGATACCATTTAATTGTCTTCCAGACTGTAGCATGATTAGCTGTGGAAAATCAGATCCATGAGGGTTTCAGAATAAAACTATTTCTCATAGTTGTTAATTTCTGTTAAATCTGTTATAGTATCCAGTTCCTCCAAGTCAGAAAGGAACCAAAGGCCACCTGGAATACTACTACATGTAAATGTCAGATAGTGGAATTAAACAATTTGCAAAATCTCTCCTTTCTTGGCTTAATTGCTTGCTGGATTTACATGCAGCCAGGGTAACAGGAATTATAAAGGCATTTAATTTTAGATAAGACTACTAATAAATATTTGAAAATAGATATTTATTGCTGAAAGACAGGGCATAATAGCTTAAGCACAGTGCTGATTAATTTATCTGCGTAGCTTTCTGATTGGAGCTTGCCTGCATCTGACTAGCTCAGAGCGCAAGCAGACACTCTGGGACTTGTCTGCCCTTACCTCTGTAGTTTGTGAGTTCCAGTGGGAAAAAAACCTTATCTATTTTCCTGTGCTGTAAGTGGCAAAACTGTTTGGTAAATGTAAATTTAAATTACATTGACTTTCTAAAGAATACCTCCTTGCTAATCAGAACTTAATGACTGCCCTAAGATAATTGCTGTTAACTTGTATAACTATTGACGCTTTGCATATTGGCTCCAGACAAAAGGTGCTTTTCAAATTCAGTTTGTGTATTTGATTTAAAGTCTTACCCTGTTTTGCTGGCTCTGTGATTAATATTATTTCTTATAGATGCAATTCTTGGTATTCAAATTAAACAACTTTAAAATACATATTTTGAATGTGATTGGCATGTTAAAATGGCAGTATAAACTGTGTACCAGGATAACTGAAAGACAAGTGAAAATCATACCTCTTATTAGTATAAAGTATTAGAAAACAATTATATTGAAAGAGATATGTTGGTCATAATGTAAATAAAATTATCAGTGAAAGAGAATCCTGAACCAAGAATATGTATCCATCAGTGTGTGAATCTCATTATTTATTGTTATGAGGTTTTATAAGGGTTTATAGATCTCTTAGGAAAATGTTAGTCCTTTCACTATTTTAGCCTGAATGCAGAAGGCCTAAGATTACATCGGTTTCTTAAGACTCTGTGTGTGCTTCCGTGGTAAGAGGTTTTGTTTTTTTTATGGAGGAGACTTGGTTATTATATTGCATTATTTCTTCCCATAGGAATGTTTAAGTCATCAAAACTAATGATTGTGAGTATTATTTTATATGCAGTTACTATTTTCTGCCTGAATTTAACCTTTGAAACCCTAATTTTTGAGGACCTCCATATATTTCTTTGTAAAAGATTTCTGGTTTTCCATTGTATATTTTAGTGTTCTTGTTCTTTCCCAGCTCTCTTTTGGTTCCCAGTAGTGGTCTTTGTTATGTTTTGAAGGATAGTAAGGTGTTCACTTTGCTGCTTAGAGACAAATGTATGGCAGTCAAATGCAAAGAAGCCATGTAAACAGTTTGATGTTCATTTTGAATCTTACCAAGGGAGTGTGTTAATGTTTTGGGTTTTTTACACCTCTACATTGAGTGAAACTCACTCCCTCAAATTGTTATCTCTTAACCAGTATATGGCAACTCCAATTAGCTTCACTTGGGGCTGAAGAGCATCTCAGACTGTAACAAGGTCTCCCAGGACCACTTATACCACAAATACTGCAGTCATATTTTCTCATTAGTTCCTTTCAGTTGTCACAAATACAATTTTCCAATGTTTTTAGAATTAGACCGAAAACATAAAAGCAGTGAATGTATATAGAAAAGACAATTATTTTCCAAAACTCAATGATCTTTTGTATCTTTTCTTACAGGTAGAAGCTTGCACAGTTTAATTCATTAACCTTAAGCTTTCTTTTAAGTCACAGAATGTAGGGATCAGTTGGCTAAGAGAAGAAAATTGCAGGGTTTTGAATGACTTATTTTCTAATTTGTCTTTTTTTTATTATTTTTAAGCTCTCAGATTTTGCATCACATCATGGAAAGTCAGAAACCTTGACTTTGTGAATTCATTGTACAGATTTATATGCGGGAGCCATCAAGATGATGGGCCTAAATTTGAAGTTATCAGTACACGTGTCTATGTCTCAGTCACACAGTTTTGTTACTTTTGAAGAGACTTGTTTGCAGAGAAGCTTTATACCAGTAAATCTTTGTACGCTTAACTAATTTTTCTGCTCATTTATACAGACCAGGTGGGAAGAGCAGTATATGAGAGTACATGTTAGTAGACAAATTTCCACAGTTTCTGTAACTGAGATTGAGAGTTTCTTCCTGATATTAATTGCTGGAATTTTAGCAACATTATAATTCTATCCTTTTCTTCTTGATATTTGTTTAGCTTTTCAAGTAGGAAGACATTTTTGGAAATTATAACAGTAAGAGGCAATCTTAGGTTTGTTAGTCTCTGAATGTAATGAACTTTGGGATGTAGTGCTGATGTGTTCAACATCACAGTGCTGAGCAAGCTCTAGTTGTCTTACAAACATCTGTGGTCTTGTAACTATTTTGTATTAACAGTAGGTAGGTATGTTTTTAGTTATATTCTTGGTTTCTGAAATATTGTTTGATTGGCTTGTTTATGTGAAATCAATTTCTGCTCTTTGCCTTTTTCTTGCTCCTGATTGCACTGTAAATTTCATAGTGTGTGATATTAATTTCTTACTTTTAGAATCAAATGCAATAAAACTGAAATGCATATCAGTCTATCAGAGAACAGCATTCATAAAATATTGAGTAGATTTAGGGAAAGCTTGGCATAAGAATTTGTTAGCTAATATTTTCAGGTTTAATGAATAAGCAATTTCTTCCTAAAATAAGTACTTCATGTTCTCTGTTTTAATATTTTCATGTCTTACATGGTTCTAAATAATACTCATTTACAAAGTAAGAAGTGAAGAGATTTTAGCTTTGGCCAGCTCTGATCCAGACTTGTATATTATCAAAGCTCTAGTTATAGTCTTATTTCTTTTTTCCTTGCCTAATGAACCTTCATCTCATTTTTGCTCATCAGTTATTTTGAGTGTGAAAATTAATTTTCTGCCTGCAAGAATGTTTATATTTTAATACATATGGAATAAAAATCTGCAGTTAATACAAATTTGACCCTGATTGATTGAAAATTCGTGTAACTGAAGTTGTAGGGAAAATTAGGGAGTCTTTTATGTCATCTTGACATATGTTGTTTGGTGGTATTGTTAGACACTGATTGCTATATTGTATTTTTGTTCAATTAATTTTCTCTCAGTAAGTAAAAATGTTCAGAAATAATTTTAAGACTTGTAGAGTCATTAGATAAAATTTTTAAAATATTTTTCTAGGTTCGGAATTTTTATCCAAGGTAAGAAGTGTTTCATAATCTCAGAACTCCGCTAAATGATATATGCAAAAAGCATTAATGAAAAGTTCTTTTAGCTGCAATGTCCATTCACTTTTCCGTTACATCTTATTTGCTGAAATGTCTAATGAACATATTGTCTAATAAAATACAGGAGAGTGATTTTCTATTAATTCATATTACTAATATTAGCAAAAAATCTCATTACTAGAAAGTATTTTTATTGAATAAATAATGGCCTATTTGATCTCAATAAGCCAGTTAACAAAGAGGTGTATCTTGTTCAAAATCATGTCTTACAAGAACAGAAAACATTTTTCACATACGTAGAATGTGTTTAATGCTCTGAATCTTATCTGGTTTTTAGGAAAATAACCTGATGAAAATGTATAATTCTGAGGTTAGTTTATACTAAAAAGCATAGTGCTGGTGTAACTTCTAAGGAAAAATAATTGTAATGCTTGCTAATTTTCTTAGCAGAGAAGTTGTGGGTTTAAACGAGTACAGAATCTGGAGGTCCACCCTGTTTTTCTTCAATGTCAGGGGTTACTATGTTAAATATTTCTCTACTTTCTCTGTGTATTCATAAAGTAAGGCAACCTTTTTCCAATGACAAGCATTGCAAAAATTTTCTAAATATTAGGGTCTCGCAGTTTTCAAGGGTTGAAAATTTGTAGTAGTGGTAAAGGAACTATGATTGTG
This sequence comes from Morus bassanus, assembly GCA_031468815.1. Taxonomy (NCBI): domain Eukaryota; kingdom Metazoa; phylum Chordata; class Aves; order Suliformes; family Sulidae; genus Morus; species Morus bassanus. The sequence goes on from CM062600.1 coordinate 26,336,464, forward strand.
GTACTCTGTCAGAGCCATGCTGTTTAATTAGTAGTAGTGAATTTTAGAAGAAGGAAGCAGAGAGGGGACAAATAGATATGAAGGGCTATCATTCAGTTATTGTGTTATTGTAAGCTATAAGAATTAAGTTGTTGCTTTTAAAATCTAAAATTGGCAGCATGAACAGTTAAATCAGATTGGGAGATTAATCTGTTGGTGGTTGTAAGTAGAGGAAAAATGTCCGTGAGGACGTAGGTTTATTTTCCAAAAGTTATGACAAATTCAGCAATACCTTTTTTTTTTTTTTTTTTTTTTTTTTTTTTCCCAAAATTAGCAAGTGATTTAATTTTGTGTACTGTGGGAGGGTTGCTTTAAGAGGCAGGTAGATGATTGGGTAACTGATCTGAAAATTAAAGAGGAATATATTGGATCAGAAGAAAATCTTGCAATTTATTCTATAAAATACACTTTTTAAAATGTCTTTATGTAGAGAAAAGCACAATAGTCATGTTAGCTGATCTAATGAACAGTAGTGCATTTTATATTAATGGGACTGGAATTATATTTTATGAACTATATTTTTGAGTGAATCACTACAAACAGTGCAGTTGTAAACAGAACATTAATATAGACTTGGTTGCAAGGTATAATAAGCTCCTTTTTTATAAGACAATTTTAGTTTTCATACTAATTTTCTTGCTTACAAGAAATCAAACAAGGTGATTAACAGAAAAAAACTTACGTGTCTCATTGCAAATTGATCATAGTTGTGACAAGGCAAACAAATGAGCTGTCTTCTCATCTATACAAGCTTCTGTAGCAACATATTGGAACACCAATGGCATGTAGCATTTCATGACCTGATGAATGCTGACTCCTGCAATAATCACAAAAGAAATACAAACATGATTTTAAAATTACATTTTCTTAACTTTTGTCCTCATTACAGTTCATTTATAGTTCTTCCCTAGAAGAAAATTCTCAAAGCTTAAATCTTGCAATAGAAGCTTTCGAAAGTTACACAGTAATAAAGAAATGCAAATTCACATTTGTATTATTTTCCAAAGGATTTGTCTGTATATATTTCAAACAACTGACATATTGAAAGACTTATGGGAATATTGATATAAAAGCATTCAATGTAAAATAATATTTTTCTCCAGTGTATACATGTCGCCATATGCATTTTCAGTGAATTGTATGGAACAATTCACAAAATGAAGAAATTCAGATACAGTAAATTACACTTACGGATTGTGCTCTTGCTATTTAAAAATGATCTATTGTCTTTTAACTGTGATTTTACTGTATGTGTCTTCCAGATGTGTGGAGGTGATTGCCAAAGAAGGCCGGAACCTGAAAGAGCTGTATTTAGTATCCTGTAAGATCACTGACTATGGTATGTAATATACCTATGTTTTTGTTTTTGTGAAGATTGAGCTCCACTAGCTTTGCACAGGGACTCTTATAAGTGTTAGAAATGCTATAGATAAAAATTTTCAAAACCTTTATCCAGAAAAATAGGAAATGTACAAAAAATGTTTGACATGCTTAAAAATATCTGTGATTAGAAGTATGAAAGTCAATCTACTTAGGTGCTGCAAAGTGTTCCTTATAAAAATGACAGTTACTGGGCAGACTGGGTAGAGCACCCTTTGAATTGTCCTGGAAACCAGGAGAGCATTTAAGAGAAAATCCAACAATACATGTACATTTCTAGATGCTGTAAAAGGATAACTAATCAACTATAAGTGTGGATTGGTTGCCTATTGTAGGCCATAAAATTTGAATGAACTTGTTGATGCCTTAAAAGTACTGTACTGATAAAATAGAGAGGAGCACCTTAGGAATTAGGCTTTCTGTCTGCCACATAGAGAGACAGAATTTGTATTTGGAATAGGAGAACTTAGCACTTGAGCGTGTTTGCAGAGGCTGCTTTGTTTTATCTTGTTTTGTTGTTTTCAGAGAAGATACTGACCTCAAATAAGACACTTATTTCTGCAATAAGGCCAAATAGCCAAACATCTATCTCCCACTTACATGCCTATATTTCAGTAGGATTTACAAACTGTATTTTTGAGATGTGGATTTCGGGTTTTCTGATTATTTTGTTTCTCATTCACTCTTTTTTTATTTTAACTTTTTACTCTATAGCTTTTATAAAGAATTACTGTGTCAAAGTGATAAATTACATTTCCAGTGGGCACAAACTCATTCTTTTATTTTCCCCTTCAGATTTTGCACTTCAGTGTGGTTTGCATGGATGCATACAAGGGTATGTTGGGCTGCAGAGTTCAGCTTGCCTCGTGTACACAGTATTTGAACATGAGCTCACACAACAGCTGTAGCACTTATGGGAGCTTTGGGACATGGCAGAGGAGAGGGAGCATGGGCCTATACCACAGTTTTCTCCAGTCTGCAGTTGTTTGTACTTCAACATGCAGAACAGATCTTGCCAAAGTTAAAAACACAGATTTTCATGGCTTGATACCACTTGGACAAGATGAATTTGTGAATTTGTGAAATGGGAGCGGTCTGCTGGAAATTCAGGGAGGCGAATTGTCTATAGAACACAGAGTGACAATGCAGGTTCTTCTTGTCACTGCTATAGGGTCAGAGGTGTAGGACCTCAGTTGGAAGTAAGACGGTCCATCTGTGTATTATAGATCTACTAGTTGTACTTTTGTCCATTCTCACTTTGACAACCCATGTAGAAAGAATTATCATGGGAATAATGGAATCCACATCTTGAGGATCAATAATTTCTCAAACTGATTTCACCCTTCATTGGCTGCAGTTATTGAGAGGAAAACAGGATTTCTCCCAAAAGTAGGGAAGCACACACTGAGAAACTGAAACCAAGAAACTGAGGATAGGCAAAATCTTGCTTATGAAAGACTGAAGAAAGGGGAAGTGTAGTGTCCATGGCTAGAGGAAAAGTGGGAAGTATGTTTCACAGAATGATTGGGTGGAGAATGTATGTAGTTTGGATGATTAGCCTGCAATCATAGTCATCCAACCCGAGCTTCTGTTGACTTCTGTGGACTAAGGCTCACCTGTCACTAATGTGTTGGATTCTGCAGTCATTCAACATTATTGCAGTCAGTTACTGGGACTTTGGGTAGGGTAGGTACTAGGTTTTACTATTCAGTTAAACATTTGACTATTTATGGTAATAAGGATCAGTAAGACATCCAGGAAAACAGCTGTGATACTGACTGATTTTTGATACATTATTAAGACTAATTGATTATCATTATAATCTTCAGCATATCTCAGCATGCCAGCCTGATAAATATATTCATCTGCTTGTGATATCTGAGCTGAAAATGAAAAATAAACTATAGCAAAGTAGAATTTATAAGAATAATTTATGCTTCATAAGGAAGTCAAAACTTTGCCTTAGATTAAAAATGTGATAGCAAGTGAATAGTAATTAGGTTAACAAAAGTATTACAGGGTGGAGCCTGGCTTCACCCTTTTCTGTTCTTCCTTTTTCATTTATTTCCTGGTACTTCAGTGGAAGACTTTCCCACATTTGTTTGTGGTGCTGTTAAGGTAAAAAAGTGAGCACCTTACAGTGCTGCAAGCTCAGTTCATTGTTGAACTTCCTTTATCAAAGAAGCTGCCTCTCTCCTACAAAGGGAAGAGGGCAACCATTCTCTTCCTCAGAGGCTTTTCAAGCCCTCCTATCCTTTGCACCTTTGTATTTGTGGCAAGTAGTGGAAATCAGCGGAGAATCATGTGCCTGACTTCTTGTGGGATCATTCAGGTGGTTGCCAGTGGTCTTACAAAGACTTAAACAGACTTACAACTTCACATGCATAGTTGTTCAGGTTCCACCAAGAAGTAAGTAAGTAGTGTCTGTAGCTCTGTGAGGCCGTGACTGGGTGGGAGCATACAGCAATTGTGCTTTTTTTTTTTATAATCCAGAGGGTGAAACACATAATTGTCTTTGCTCTGGAAATTAAAATCTTGTCACCAACTTTAAATTGTAACTGTACCCATTTTCACTGGGTTTTTAAAACATACCAAGAGCTGGTAACCAGATTTCTTGCTGTTTGCTGGTGTACAGATGCAGACATGGAGTACAGATGCAGGATTTTAAAAGCGCTCTTTGAAACTGTTCAACACCAGTTTTTGATGCTACAGCAGTTAGAGAAGTTTCAGCCTCTGGGACAAGACCATAATTGTTTAGCAATTCAACTGGAAAAAAATAAGTAATACTGCTAATTTCCAATAAAATTTGTAATCATTTGCAACATTAATTAAGCAATAATGATAATAATAACAACAGTAAATAAATAAAATAATTACAGCAAAAACTGTTATTGTTGCCCTGCAATTAATGCTATAGGTATGTATGGGTGAGATAATTTCATGTACTCCAGTGAAGACTATGAAGTGTGACCTTCGTAATTTTATTCATTTCATTCTTTTGTTTTCCAATTTCTACAATAAGACAGTATGCAAAACTACCAGACAGACATGCTTATATGCAATTAGTACTTTTAAAACACTCAAATACTAAATTTTATTTTGAAGTTTTAGACTTCATTGAAGTTGTGAGGTCTAGACTTCATTAATAATTTGAAAACTGTTACCCCCTGAAAATGTAGGTATAGACAGCATTACTTTCTCTGACATTTTGCTGCCCAGAAAAATGTTTTGTTATATTATACAAAAAGACAGACAGAAGATGATTCAAAGAGGAATTGAAGTATGTGTACGTACTAAGAGTTGTTAACATGAGAAAAAAAGAATATATTGCTCTATTTCATGTTACATTACAAAATGGTTATTTTGGTATTTTTTTGTATACCAAAAAGTATTTTTACTTCTGAAAAATTTATAGAATGATATCTTTGTGTTTATCTAGCATAAATTTCTAAAAATCCATTTTTAATTAATGATGTTTGTTATTTTGTTACGGTGTAACAGGCTACGATGCTGAAAATGAATTTAAAATTTTCTTTTCATCCAACACAGTGTTAATCACTAAATAATCACTAGAATTTGCCTAGACTGACAGGAGAGACTGAATTAGTATAATCTTTGAGTTAAACACCTGTTTGCCCAAGAACACAGACAGAGTGAAGTTAAAGCTGACATTAGTTCCTCATATCATTTTGCCCTTTTGTTAAACAGTCATGATTAAGCATGGATTGTCAGTGTTATCTTTGAATTTCCTGCCTTTTGTTGATTTCTGTCACAACCTCAACTTTACTTAAACATAAGGGGTTTTCTATTTAAGCTTTTGCTAAGAACCAGTAAGAAAGCTCGGCTTTCTCAGCTGTGGGAAGACTGTGTGTCAAATTAATTAGGTTGATGTGAAGATGTATAGCTTTGACCTAGGGCAGCAAGCACACACAGAATTGTGTAACTGTCTTTTCAATTTTATGCTCTAGTTCTGGGTTTTATTGATATCCTTAGTGCTGGGAATTTGTTTTAAGTAAATTATTACTTATAAAGTGTGTAATGGTGCAAAGTGCTATGCACTCTGAAACACAAAAGTGAGATTTTGTGTTCAAAGATGAAAAGATTTGATGAAACTAGCCTGTGAAACAGGACTGGATGTTTTAAGGGTCTGATCTTGCAGTAATGTTAAGTGTAAATTTACTAAAAATTACTTAAAAACTGGATTCTTACCAGTAGTGAAAAACAAAAGTCTCTAATCTTTTACTTCCACTTCAGCAAAGTAGTCAGACCAGTGGGTTTTGTCTGTATGTGCAGAAAGTCATTTCAAGGAAAGCTTTAAATTGTAGGCTTCCACTAAAAGAAAAAGAAAACAAGAAAAAACCCAAACCAAACCAAACACCACCACCCAAAAGAAACCAAAAAAACCCAATCAAACAAACCCGCACAACTTCTGAAAAAAGTTTGGAAGGAAGTGTTCAAAACCAGCACTTTGTACAGCTGCACCATGAGAAATCACTTAAGAAATTTCTGAAAAACCAAAGTACCCAAACTGTCATTAATAGGAGTGCAGTTACCACAGTTCGGGGAATATGTTTATCTCATAACGATTCCTGTCAAGTAACCTACAGAAGATGACAGTTGTCTTGATAGTTGTCTTGTAGAATTTCCATTACCTAGTAGTTCTGTATTTTGCCTAACTTAAAAAGTCTCTATTTCTAAATGTAAAGTAATTGCACAAAGCTTTTCAGATCAAATGCTTGGCACAAGGACCTGAGAAGAACTGTGGTATTCTGCTGATACCTTTAAGATTCTGAATATTGAAAAAGAGCTCTCTAGATATGTAGCCTTTTTGTTTTCTAAAATTGTGAGTATTCCTTTTTCATATTGCCTCTTTTCATCATTTGCTGAAATATTTAGTGTCTCTGAGGACACATGATTTTTTTAAACGGTTTTTCTTCTATGAGGATGTTTGCTGAAGCAAAAAACAAGTTTCAGCAAATTATATACTTTTTATTTTAAAATGTTATAGATTGGGCATAGCTGTTATAAGTAGATGTCTGGAGGAATTAGATAGTGTTTGTACTGAGTCAAGTCCAACTGTCACAAGACAAAACATAGCTGTAAGTTGCATTTTTCTCTTCATAACTAGATTATGGTTTCTTTTCTGAGAAGTGAGATAACAGCTAACAATGTTAAAATAGTTTTCCAAGGTGCTGTTGAATTCTGATGTTTAGATATTTAGGCTATGTATGCTTTCTATTTTAAAACAGAATATTTTAATTATCAAGGGATGAGGTCTTCCTACGGAATAATACAGGTAAATCCCATGAGAGTCACTTGAGTTTTCTCTCCAATATTTAGCATTTGTCATGTAAATCGTAAAGAATAAGCGTACTGTGGGTATTTCCTTACAAAAGAATGTTTCATTTCTGCTTCTCACTTGGATTAGCAAATCTCTCTAATGCTTGATCTCACTAAAACTGTTTCTTTCCTAATTCTAGCCTTTTAAAATCTATTTTTAAAGCACCGTGTCTTTTGTACAGTATTACTCAGAAGGGAAATACATTTTTTGTAGGATAAATGCAGCACTTATGGATAGACAGGTAGTAAATACGTTTTTGAGTTTAAAAAATTTCATCCTCACACATTACTGGTTTGCAATCTCTTCCTTAATTGATATCATTTAAATAAATATAGCTTTCATTTTCTCTTTCAAAATTATTTTGAATTGCTGCTGGATCGACTTCCAAGTTTCTCTTCTTCTCAGCATCAATCTTTTCACTATTATGTTCTCCTATCCTGTGCATATTTCTTTCTCTTTTGTACTCTTTTAATGACCCAATGCATGCAAACAGTAATCACGCTGAGAACTATGTTTATGCTTGCAGATAAGAGTACAGATAATTTTAAGGACCAGGGCCTCTGTTATGTTCTTTAGTGGTATGTTACGTATATATGTATGTTTGTGTGTTTTTAAAATGGTGGTTTTATATTATCTAATTACTTTATATATTTATTGCTATATACATATGAAAGAAAAAAATTATATATATATATAGCTTTCTTATAAATTTTTTTTTCTTTCTTTCCACAAAAGTATTTTCTCCCTACTTGTGTTCTGTTACTTAATTATTCAGAAACCTGAACTCACTGAAGTATATCAGCAGGGTTGTTGATGTTTATTTGTTATATGATGTTATGTTTATGTTGATGCCAAATTTTGAGATTAATTGCTTAGTTTTAAGGTTCCTTTTCTGTGGATAGGCTGCAACTTTAACTCCAGTAGACTGTAAGAATTAATTACCTGAAGAATAGGTGGGTGGTAAGTGATCTGTACCCTATTGTATACATTAATGATACTTACTTCCTTTGAAAAAATCCCTAGCAGCTAACAAAGTGGTTTTGTTTGCTTTTATGTTAAAATGTTCATTCTTTCAGAATTCTGAAGCAAATATTTCTATAGAATCTCTGGTAATTATAAAGATCAGTGAAAGCTTATTCTAGCAATAGAAGTGAGTTACAGAGTTTTATGTAGTTTAACAAAGCAGCAGTACACAGTATAACTTACTATCCCTTCCTCTATTTAAATGACATTAGTTTTTATGTTGGAGTGTGCAGAGTGAAGATTTGGAGTCTTTGCATGTATTTCAGAACTTCTGTACATTTCTCTTTACCTAGGAGAAAAAATTACAGCGTATACAGCTTTTGTAGGGATGTTTTTCAACTTGTTTGTTCTGATTTTTTTATATTCCTTTTATATTGTTATAGTTTGGAGTAGTTGTTCATATACAGCCTTGCGTGTATTGACAACCAATTTTATTTCCATAAGGGATCCTGTTGACATTGAAATCGAGATGATTGTTAATATGAGGAAAGACAGCTGTATACTCATATATTTTGGGATTGGAACCCTATCAGAGGATGTCTTCTTTAGTTCTTTTAAGAGTGTTCAAGGAGTGAATAGATAACTTTAGTCACCTGTCTGGAGTTTTCAGTAAAAATTGTTAATAAGAAGTCAAATTAAAACTTTATCAAAAGCAATCCCTGAAGCAGAAGAGAGCCCTTGAACAATCTGTCAGCACCATATATAATTCATACCTATCAAAAAACAAATTTTCTTTGTGTAAGTTTTTCAGTATTCCCAATGTCATGCAAAATCTGTGCAGTTTTGTTTAAAAGTTGATTTGAGATACCACCATGCATCTTCAAGACCCATACAGTGAGATAAACTACTGCAATAGCATATTTCTCAAATAACAGATAGTTGCAAATCCTTTGTGCTAAAGTACATAATAAAGGATTTTTTCTTTGAGCAATGAGATGAGACAAAATTCCAAACTATTTTTCGTCATACAAGGAGGTGGGTTGTCCCCCTTAACCTGTACCCTTAAAAATAATGTAGTGTAATAGCCAGTTGGAGGAGGCTGGATGTAGATGCACATTTGAATCATCAAGGTGAACAGAGCAGAAGCCTATGATTTATACCAAGTTTGTTCCCAGCTGGTTGTTCTATATGTGGAAAATGGAGTTGTGTTGTATTTCAGGTTTAGTTTGTCTTATAGAGAGATCCACAGGTACTGTTGTTTTAATTTAATTTCTTCTGTGGGAAACTTAGTGGTTTAGGTTGTTGTTTTGATTCTTTGGAGACAAACTTGGTGGTATTTTGTCAGTCAAAATATAAAATTTAATTTTGTGCTTTTTTATCTCTAAAGAGAGGTGCTTCAGTTAATCTTTGGAAAAATGCACCTCATTTCTGAATATCAAAACACAAAACATATTTGTGGTATAATAAAAATTGAAATGGCCACAACCTCTGCCTATATTGCCAGAAATACATTTTCAGGTTTTCTTTATTCATTTGCTGTATTTACTGTGTTAGGAAACTATATTATAATACTGAACTTTCATTTGACCCAGGACCCAGATTCTCTTCTCTTGTGTTATTTGTATTTCCTGTTTTATATGACCTTTAAAAAATAACATAAAGCTTTATTCCTTCAGTGTGCATGCTATCCCCTGTATTGAAAACAGTGTGCTAGGTGCAGACAGCAAAAATACTTTTGAAATTATTATATCTAAAAACTTCTTGTTTGCAGCTCAAGACAGATTTGAAGGGCAAATAAATTATTACAGGTAAACTATGTAATTATGATCATATTATGAACATAAGGGTCATTGCAATTTGTTTTTCTATTTTGATAAACCCCCCCAAACTACCAAAGAAATGTATTGCCATTTTACATTTTTGTCTTATCTTTCATTTCAAACAGTATCTGTTAATTTCACACTGCAATGGAGTATACCATTCCCAACAGAACATTTGATTTGCAGTCAGAGGTAGATTTACTTGATAAAAACAGCTGTGGAACTTGTATTTAACATGAATCTATTTCTAGCTTGTTTAGAATATAATTTAATTTAAAAGTTTAAAACATTTAATATTTTCTGACAAACACCAGTAATGACTCACATCAACACACTGTTGCTATAGTCCAGTCTTATATTTAATTCACTGAACTTTCAAAATCATTTAAAATTTGCCTCTAAACCACTTTGTTGAGTAGCAATTACCAGAATACTTAAAAAAATCCATACATTAGTTATATTTAAAATTTCTTTTATAAAACATCGCATTAGTCTCAGTGGGGATTATTTAAGGGTCCCTCTCATAATTCTAAATTTAAAAGCAGCATTTGTATTTTTCTTAAGTGAGAGAAAACAGAACTCAAAAAGGAGAAAAAGGAATTTAGTGAGTCTTTTTCCATTTAATCAGTTATGATACAAAACTCTGGTTGATATATGTAATCATACAAGTAAAGAGTTGCACCGTATTTTAAAGTGGCTCTGCTAGTTTGCAGTTGCAATTTATTTCTTCTAAATTCTAGGAGCCAGTTTTGTGATCCCCATTTTAATGCACTGTCAAATATATTTTAACAAATTATATTTTAAAATTAATATGTTACTTCAGTGTTGCCTAAATAAAAGTGATTATTTTCTTCAGGCAGTATCCGTAAGGGAGATTTCCATTCTGAGTGCTTAAATATGATATCTATTGTTCAAACTTCTTAGCAAGTAATTTAGTTGATTCAACATAATTACACAAACTAAATTAAGTCTTTATTATTTGTTGGTGATAGGATTGCCTTTCTATATTCTATTTTTTAACTTCTCTTGGCTAGTTGTTGAATTCCAGTAATACTCAGATTAATGAAGGGAAGGCTCATTTTGACCATAATCTGACTGTGTGCCTGCCTTAGAAAAATATATGAAGTATTTCATGGAGGTACTAATAATGCAATTATTTTGAAATTCTAATTTTAAACAAAAAAATTATTCTATTCTTTTAATAATTTTTGTAGTCTCAGGGATTGCACTAAGAGACTGAATACCTAGAAAAAAATTTTCTGAAAAATACTGGTTAAGATATTGATGTAGTTTACTAAAGTATAAATAAAACCAAATGGCTAATATCACAGCAGTATGATAAATATTGGTTCAGAGCCTTATTTTTGTAATAAAATATGAAAATGCTTAATGAAAACAGTTCAATGGTTAAGTGTTTTTAAGAATGGAAAGGAGAACACGAAAGCGAATTTTAAATGTCTTGCATCTTTGCCTTATGGCATATTACCAAGGCCTCATTATGTATATACATGAATAGATCTGTTATGTTTAACTATGGCATCTGTGCCCCAGTATTTAAATATAAAGAAGTAGGGACTGTATAATTTTTATTGATATTAGTTTGAAACATGAATTATAAGTCAACAGCAAAAAAAAGTAATAAAAATTCTTATAACATGGGATTTCATCAACTTGTCTAAGAACAGAGGATGCATCCAAAGTCTATTTTATGTTAGGTAGTGAAATGGAATGAGTTGTACTTCCACTCTGCATTCCTTTAATTGTGGTGATTCTGGGTTAGCTTTGCCGTGACAAAAGCATTTCATTTTTACCTCTGTAATGAAGTGTACAAAGAAGTTTATGTTGTCTTTGTAAACTGTAAACTGTCTCCACACCACAGTACAACAGAGTGTAGAAACTGTTCTGTTACTGATGTAGGGGACATGATTCACTTCATAAATAGTCTGAAAGGCAAGTAATCATTGTGCTTTCAAAAATTAATGAATTTACATCAAAATTTTAGTTTGGTCAACCTCAAAGATTTGAAGAGTTTTTTATAAAAAATTAGTCTCAAAGTAGCTTTTTCAGTTATGTATTTTAGTTCCTGATAAGTCAAGTGGATGAATTTTAGCTTTTGAAATGTCAAGTATCTTTCCAAAACACTCAGACAACAGGATTGCTTTATTTGCAGTTCTGTTTGGCTTGGTGATATACATACTGAACCATATTACTTCTAATTACAAGATGCCTGATACAGAAGCATAGTAAAATGTCCAAAAATATATAGGTACAAGGTTGTTAGTACAAAGAGAAAGGAATATAAGTGGATAAAGGGAATTCTTGAATAATGTAAGAAAACAAATTTAATATATATGAAATTTTTTAAAATATGCAATTTGGCATCTTCTGTTCATTTTTTTTACATATTTTTTGAGTGATAAATGAAATAACTTCCATGATGTCAACCTGCGTAGATACTTTTATAAAGAATACAAATATTGGGAATGTTTGAATGGTATTAGCTAGATATAATGATACAGTTTTACAAACTTTTAAAACTTTTCAGTAATCTGAAGTTATTATTACTTTTTAAGTTTTGGGCAGGTCAGTGTTTTGTTAGGGTTTTTTAAACTTTTTAAATAGAATTTATGTTAATCATGATGCAACTATGTTATCTTTTAGGAAATCTGGAACTTTAGGAATTTCGTAGTTCTGCCATGTATTGGTATTAGAATAAAGATGAAATGCAAAAGAAATTTTCCATACTACCAAAATTTGAAAGCATTGAAATTGTAGCTTATGTTTTGTGTAAATCATTTTAATTTGAAGAAGTATTAGCACCAACTCTCTCTGCTTCAAGTAGGGAAGCATGTATGTTCCTTGATTAAACCTGTAGGCCTACATCATTGTCTTGAGTTGGCTACTCACTCACATACAAAGAAAGCATCCTAGAATGCTTTCAAAAAATTGCTTTTTAAATAATTACTCTCCTAAAGTTTAGCAAGCAACAAGGAAACAAAAACGTCAAGGATGAAATTAGAGTTGTTCATCAGCTTGTTTATGGTTTGTAAGAATTTCTGAAAGATCTAGGTCTTGCTGCATTAGAGGTTGAACACAAACATTAGCCAAACTATTTATATGGTATGATCAAAAAATCATAGAAATCTTGGTTGAAAGGAACCTATGTGAGTCATCCAGTCCAGCCTTGCACTCAGGGTAGGGCTGTCACCAGCCCTAGGTCAGGTCCACTGTGGCTCTGCCTGGCTATTTCTTGAAGACCTCCAGGGATGGAGGTTCCACTGCGTCTCTGGACAGTGTTTCAGTTCTGCAGTTACACTCCTAAAGACTTTTTTTTTTTTTCCTAATGCCCAACTAAACCTCACAAGCCACACTGTGTGGTCATTGAGCTTGTTACATCTTTTGGTCAGCTCGTGAGTCAACTTTGATTCCATCATTTTCATAACCACCAATACAACTCAGATCTTACCACAGGAGTGCATTTGTGGGAAGAAGAAATGTGTGTTATTTTTGCGTTTGAAATGAACCTGGAACTTAATAAAATTGGAAATGAACAAATGTTAACAAATACTCATAAAAAGAACTTTCTGTTTCTTGGTTAGCTAACCAATGGCTTTTCCTATCATAAGCTTTTTATGCTGCATATTTATCACATTGAATTTTTCCTTAGGCCGCAAGCACATTTTCACTATTTCCTCTTAACTTATTAACTTATTATTTAGAGGAAAAAAAACTAATGCCTTGTGAATTAATTATATTTGCTTTCTTTTTGCAGTTATATTGAAATATCATTGAAAGTCAGTGACAGTGTTGCCTATAGCTTTGTTTTAAACCAGTGCAGATATTGGAAAAAAAGTAAAAGCTTCTTTTGGCTGCTTGGATATTGCTATATTTTCACATTGGTAAACCACAAGTTCTTTAAGCTTCATTTGTTTTGAAAGCAAACACAGTGAAGAAAACTCCTTATATTTGAGCAGCAATACAGGTTAAAGTTCTCTTATGTCCTAACCTACTAGCTCTGCTGGTAGCATCTCTGTCATGAAAAGTGAAAGAACGGAGATCATAGTACTTAAAGGGTGCTGCCTAGTAAAAAGAAGCATAACATAATTAACATAAGCCAGTTGCTGGTCCAGTGCAACAAATCCCAAATTATGTATATTGTACATCTCCTGTACTCCTCTTACTTTTCATCTGAATCCCTGCTATTTACCTAGAAGCAGAGGTTTGTACCACTTTTGACCAATGAAGTGGAAAATAGCAGTGGAATGTAACCTTTACTTTTAGTCTACAGTTGGTTGTTTTTCTTTTCTTCTACCACCAAAAACTTTGGTTTGTTGTCTACTGAATGTATTGTTTTTTCTTGATTAATGTTACGGAGGAACAAAAACCAGTGTAACAGAGTTTGGAAGCTGTTTCCAGACCCAGACCTGGGGAGTTGGGGTCATAACTGATGATGTCCTTGAGTGTCATTGTTGTACCTAAGTTCTAGGAACTTGGTCACGTAGAGGAACCCAGAACTGCTGACTGGGAACATGGTATCCTTCAGGTTGTTGGATACCTCAGATGGCCAGGCAGAAAGATGACACTAAATGGAAAGTTACTTGGAGCTTCATTTTTAAGGAAAAGTGAGCACAGTAACAAATTTAAAATTTCACTCCCTTTTCTTTGATTTGTGCGTTTAAGTTACATTCATCAGAGTGGCAGTGGCTGGTGTGTGATGTGTTGAATTTGGTGGCACCAGCACATGTGTTCTTTGAGCCCCTGTACTTGGAGGACTTTGTTCTTTCCTTCTGGGTCCACATGGGACTGTTTAGATCAGGGCAGTTGTTGTATGTGCTGAGAAAGTGGCAAAACATGTTGGTGGGGAATTCTCTGTGAAAAAGAGGTACTTTATTTAGGATGATACTTTCAGTAGCTACTAACCAGTATACTCACTCAATCCAAATCTTGGATTGAAGTATCCATTTTTTGCCTGTAAATCCTTGAGGTGATGCTTGTGTCTGTCACTGAAAGAAATGATAATACCCACAGATTTCACTTTTGCTACTTAAATGATCTCTTTTGTTTCTTTTTGGTAGTTTAGGGTCAAATCAGTTCTTTGTTTTTCCTAGACATAGTTCAACAATTTTATATAAACAGAACTTATCTTCTCTACCATGCTGTGTTCCTGACAGATAATTAAAGGGGGAGAATTAAGAAACCATTCTGATCAAATGTTATTACTAAGAAAAAAGAAGAAAAAAGAAATCTATTTTGTCCTTTAATCAATAAATACACAAGTACACCTTGAAACTAATAGAGACTGCAAACTGAAGGAAACCTAATTCATCGAGGTCTCTCTTCCCCCTGCAATCCATATTTTCTTATGAGCTATGATTTACGACCAGTGACGTTTTGCACAGGCTTTGTAAAAGAGGTTAAAAGATAGCACTGGCTTTCTCTCTGCACAAAATCTTTTCGTGATCTTATGTAGAAGGGTTCTTCTACAGCTATGTGTTTGCACTTGTATGCATTTAACCATAACTGCACATGCATGTACAAACATGGACACAGAAAAAATCTCTTAGATGAATGCTCTTTCTTTATATTTGTTTCTTATATAATCATAATTGAAAAATTGCCTTTAGAGTACAGAAATAGAACACGTCTTACAAGGATGTCTTTAAGGGAAAAGAAAGAAGATTAAATAGCAGTTTAAAATAATTTTTTTACATATTTGACTTATTTATAATGCAGTTGACCATTTTGTAAGTCAAGTACATTACTGGTGAATTTCTTCACATGCATTCCTGTTATTTTTTTAATCAAAATAAAAAGGTCAACAATGTAGTCTTTCTGGTAAAATAAAGTACAATTTGATTACTTTCCGCTAATGCATAACACCATTTAATTTGATTTTAGGAAAAGGAAGGTCTGTAATGGAAGGGAAATGGACTGTATAGATTAGGTGTGCCATCTTATATTTACCTCTGTTCATGCAATTGTAAATATTGCTGCTAGTGCCAAACAAAGAAATAACAATACTTGAATTGTAAACAGCTTTGAGAAATATATATGAAATGTGCAGGCACAAAACCTGTTTCAAATTAACAAAATTCCTTAATCTCATTGAGGTATCTAACTGCGCTGTGGTGTTTAAAAAAAATAATGAAAATTAAGGGTAATGTTGAAAACTATGGGGACTCATGATACAACCCATCACACAAGAACCCAGTTCCCCATTTCATGGAGATTTAATTAATTATATGGGTCATGTGGAAAGATTGATTGCCTCAGATAACATAGAGAAACCCTGTAATACTTTTTTAGTATAGGTCCCCATAGCTCTTTCTTTAGATGGGTAAAATTACCTATCCACACATCTATCCTCTCTTCCTTATGTAAGATGCTCATGATTCTCTAATCATCATAGTTGCAACTTTTTGTATTGTCACTCGTCTGGTTACTAAAGATTCCAGTACCAGAGATTTTGAAGGACTTCGCAGTTTGCAGATAAAAAGTCCATAATCTTGAATCAAGATTTAACAAAGAAGCATTTGTGTAGTTCTTATGGGAAGTGGCTTAGAACTGCACACAGAAAGTTAAGCTTATTACTGTACTTGATAATGGAGCTACTGACAGATCTTTTGTTGAATGAGAGTTGGTGCACATCAGATTGTGAAAGATGGAAAGCCTTGTTGGGTTTTTTGCTGACATAGACTTTAAATCTTGAACATCTGATGATATCACATAGGGCATAAAAGCAGCTTCAGATGTATGGGAATAAAAGCAAAAGAATTTGAAATAAAACCAATCAGTCACAGCAATAACATGTGCAGCCACGGTTTAGGGAAAAAATCCTTGGCTTTTTTGCTGTCAGCTGGAACCTTCATCTGTTCTGGAACTCAGAAAAGATTCTCTCTGCTTTTCAGAGTTTTAATTAACTGTGTAAAGTATTTTCAAATTCTGTTACACTGAATACAGAGTTTATGGTAACTTTCAACTCTGTTGATGGTCTGGAGGCAACCTTAATCTGTTTTGGAGACATCGGCCTTCACTGTTATGTTCCAGAATGTTTGGAATAAAAAAGAAAAAAAATCAAGTGTTAACTTTGGCCATTGCAAATTTTGGATATGTATTGCTGAATTTCAGTCACTTTGTATGAGGACTGCTACTGTAGGTGCCCTCTTACCTAGACCTGGCCTCTTTTCACTCTCCTAATGTTTTCATAAGTACAGCATAACTATTTTCAATCTCTTCCAAAGTTAAGAGCCAAACCACCTTTTCTCTGAAGTGCCAAGCCAGATACCAGGCTCACCTGGAAGCCACTAATAGGTGCTGGTGGCCCTTGGGGATAACGGAGGAAAAGAGGGATCCAGGGATTTGATTGCTCCAGCAGTTTTACTGGCCCGCATGGAGTTAGGATGTAGTTTCAGGCAGGCAAATGGAGAGCTCTGAGATGAGACTGTCAAGAAGACTGGGGAATAGGAGATTCCTGGGCTGGAAAGTACTCATGTATTAAAGCATAGATAATTTTGTCTCAGGAATAGGAGGAATAGCAGGTATGGATGTTAGAGTGAAAAAGGGTAGGGAGAGAGTCTTCACCCTCTATTCTACATATCTCTAGTACGATTAAATTCTTTCTTTTCCAGATGAAGATGACAACAGATGACGAGAAAATTATATCAATTTGCAACAATGACATATATGCATCATATATTCAAAAGCTTTTCTTAGAATCATATGCTTTATATGATAGGTGTTTCTAGAGGCTTAGAAGAAAAGTTGCAGAGAGTCAGATCTATGTTCTGAAGCCATGGAACCTCTTGCTGTCTGCAGTATTGTAGAGCCAGTGCTCATTTGGTTTTAAAGCTCGGTGTAATAGCAAAGTAATATTTTCTTAAGAAAAAATAAAATTTGGTATTTTAAAAAACAGAATATTCTAGACCATCTGGTACAAATACTGACAGGGAGAAAATTGCCATGCAGTGGTGTGATATTGGAGTCAGAAATTTACAGAAAGACACTTTTCTTAGGTTTTCTTCATTCTTCACACCTATTGTTGGATGAGGTTCAACGCGGCTAAGTGTTGGGTCCTGCACGTGGGTCACAACAACCCCATGCAATGCTACAGGCTTGGGGAGAAGTGGCTCGAAAGCTGCCTGGTGGAAAAGGACCTGTCGGTGCTGGTTGAGAGCCGGCTGAACATGAGCTAGTAGTGTGCCCAGGTGGCCAAGAACGCCAACAGCATCCTGGCTTGTGTCAGGAATAGTGTGGCCAGCAGGAGTAGGGCAGTGATCGTGCCCCTGTACTCGGCACTGGTGAGGCCACACCTTGAATACTGTGTTCAGTTTTGTGCCCCTCAGTACAAGAGGGACATTGAGGTGCTGGAGTGTGTCCAGAGAAGGGCAACAAACCTGGTGGAGGGTCTGGAGAACAAGTCTTACGAGGAGTGGTTGAGGGAACTGGGGTTGTTTAGCCTGGAGAAGAGGAGGCTGAGGGGAGACCTTATCGCTCTTTACAACTACTTGAAAGGAGGTTGTAGCAAGGTGGGTGTTCGTCTCTTCTCCCAAGTTTTAGGTGATAGGACAAGAAGAAATGGCCTCAAGTTGTGCCAGGGGAGATTTAGATTAGATATTAGGAAAAATTTCTTCACCAAAATGGTTGTCAAGCATTGGAAGAGGCTGCCCAGGGAAGTGGTTGAGTCACCATCCTTGGAGACGTGTAGAGTTGGTGTTTAGGGACATGGTTTATTGATAGAGTTGGCAGTGCTAGGTTAACGGTTGGTCTTGATGATCTTAGAGGTCTTTTCCAACCTAAATGATTCTATGATTCTGTGATTCTGTGATTTAAGAAGTAACTTTGTGTGGTTAGACATGAAGAATCTCTACTGTCTTTATATCCTTACACTGGAAGTTATCACAGATGTCCATCTCTATTTTCAATTTATAGTGGCATTACAAACATCAGCTATACCACACATTCCTGTTTAGCAAGTAAGTTGTTTATAGATTAAGCATTTCTGCTGCCTCTCTGGTTTTTTTTTTTTGGTTGATGTTTTCAAATTACAGTTTCTGTAATTTGCCATTGTTACCTGCATATTTACAGGAAATTGTCTTAACTTTTGTAGTTTTAAACCACTTGCTCTTCAGTTGTGCCCTGTGTCTCAGTTTTAACTCATTGAAGCAGAAGAGTCCCCTATTCAAAATGGCTTCTTTGTGATGAGAAAGAAGCTTAGGGTTTTTAAGTTGTCCTTTCCAGCTCCACACTCATGTCTAATTTCAGCTTTCAATATTTGGTAGTTATGTTTACCTTTTCCAGGTGCCTCTTTTCCATCTTACCTTTTACTGTAGCAGCAAGCAAAACAAATACTTTCACATTTTAGCTGTGATAGTGAGGACAGAATGCATGTGAAGTTACGTTTTGTTTCTCTTTGCAAACAGCAATAGAATAAAAGGTACATAGTTCAGTCTTAAATATTTACATGTGGTTTTCATGACTAGAAGATCAGTAATCTGAATAAAACTAGATACAGTATTTATGCGTTCTGTACAAACTCTTGGGCATATAACTTTTAAGCAGATTTCAGAAGTATTGTTTGTGTCATCCAGTATTTGAAAGCTGTTTTGTGAAATTCTTGTGAGTATCAGGGTCGTCAGTTTAAAAGTGGAATTAGGTAACAGACATTTTAAAACACTTTTGTCTATCCAAATACCATCTGAGCACCAAGAGAGCAATATTGATAAAATATTTGTTGCTCTGTCTAGAATCTTTGGCACCAATTCATTGTTCTCACCGAAGAAAGGATGGCTAAAATTACATAAAACTAAGTTAGGTGGGAAAAATAACTGCATTTGTGGTAGTGATACATAATATACTTGGAGCTGGTTTATGTAATTATGAAAGTATGGATTGCTCTTATAAAGTATAAGTAGTCAGAGTGACATTTTAAAAGGAAAATGAAGATTGAAAATAAAAAATGGATATAAAAGTGATGTGATCCAGAAAGCTCACAAATTGATCTGTTACTCTAATAGTTTAAATAGAGGACTAAAAGCTTCTTTCTAGTTTGATTCATGAACAAAGGAAACTTAGTATAGGAAGATGTGAAATATTAGGAAAAACTCTATGCATTGAAAGGAACCTGGGAAATAATTCTCTGGCTATCAAGGTCCAGGAGACATCTTTTCCATCCTGTAGGCACAGGTAAGCCTCAAACTGTCTGGCAGCAAATAAACAGGGAAAATTATGCACAAAATACATGTCTGCTTTAGCAAATTAGGCAAGCTGACCTGCAGAGTCACCACTTCAGAAAGAAAAATGGACACGGCCTAATGTAAGAAGCTCTGCAAATGCATTAGTCAGAGAGAAGTCATCAGGACAGGACTGAAAAATACAAGCAGCAGAGAGAGGGATTTATTTTCTCTGCTTTGTAGAAATTGGCTTCCTGAGTTTTGCTTTTGGATATCATAGGTGATTAAAATTATTTGGAGCTTATCAAATCCCTCTCAACCAACAAAATAAGCATTAGAACATATGATATAAAGAAGCAGACAGTTTTCATGAGAAAGACCATGATGTTTTGTACCTGGAAAATACTATTTTCATAGTCCCAGACGTCAGCTACACTATACAGGCACAAAACCAGTCATTCATCCTGCCTAGGTGTTTCTCTATAGTCTTGAAAACTGACATCTGTTATTTCCTGCAAAGTTCTGCATTAATTATCAGGCCAAGACTCCTCCTTTTTGTAACTTTTTAGCTTCCTGCAGAATTGTAACAAAATCAATGATGAAGTTCTTGTGGTTTTTACACTTGAAAGGTAAGGTTGTTTTAAGTATGGGATTGGAAGAACCCTGAAAATTTTTCTTCTTCAGGACTTTATGTCTTGTCTGTTGCAGTGGTAGCACAGTTCTGAAGTCCGTATGCCCTGACATAAAAATCGAAGCCTGACTGCCACGATTTCATGATTGTCTGTGCAAAGTAGAATATTTTGTTCAGTTTCTTGTCTTTTCAATTCATGCAGTGAGTATTTTTTAGTCACGTTTTTCATTCCTGCCCACTATTACTGCATGTTTGGCTTCTGCTCAGCCTCTCTTCATGTGGGTGATGCCATTTCCGAGATTTCTCTTTTACTGCCTCTGGTAGGAAGGCCAAATTATGTATGTTTTGAGATGCAGAATAGCTGTCTACTCAAGGAGTTAGTGAAAAATAAGATTCAGTTTGCTGTCTTTATTGAGAGTAATTTTTGGCTTTATATACCAGATTAGGTCAGAAGAAGGGCAGAATCAAGCCTTATGGAGAAATAAAGGCAGAGATTGAGAGAAAAGTTTTGAATAAGCTAGAGGTATTTAAAGGAAGGTGGAGGAGGGGAGGGAGGAGGAGGTATAGAATATATGACATGATTGGAAAAAATTAAATTGTGTTTTAACGTGTAATCTACCCTACTTCTCTGCTTTTGAATTGTCTTCCCAGTCTTGTTACCTACTGGGAAAGACAGATTCCAAAACTGACTGCTGTCACTTTTCCCTTTATTCTACTTCTTCCTAGGAGAAAAAAGGAATAAAAATTTTATGTTTGGCGTTATTTATAGCTCTTGTAACTTACATAACAGAAAGTATATGTCCTCTATTGTTACTAGTACTTTCCATGTGCTATTCGAGGAGCTTTAAATGCTTTATGTTCTCTATGTGTGGGACAAGACTGATTATGCATACTTTGAGATGCAGGATAATTGTCGACTCAAGGAGTTAATGAAGCATAAAGTACAATTACTAAATTCATACCCTGAATTATTTTGCTGTAGCTTTCCTAGGTAGGCAAACCAGAAGAGCTATAGAGCTATCCTGCACCTTCTGGATCGATACTATATCATGGACCATCTGCAAGGCAACAGTCTGACCTACTTCATATGTAACGAAATGGTTTAATATCATCTCTTAGTCCTAGCACATAATAAGCAAAGTCTTCTATAGGTTGGAATGATAAAGTTTTTTAAAGGGATGTTTCTGTGTTATATTCATGAATAATAAAAAAACCTTTCTAACTTTTATAAGGAAATCTTATGCAGCTACATGAAAACTGGGGGCAGATACAAAAGGAAAGAGTTAATTAAGTATGAAACCTTTTTCTAATGTTTTTCATTTCAAGTGCCTAAAAGATTTTGTTGAAGAATTTTTCTTTTGTTGTTGATGGTCTTTTTTTTACAAACACCTGTCACAGCTTATGCTAGGGTAAAGCCTAAACCCTTTAAACAAAGCTTTAAAATGGAATTGTAATTTAACTGGTCAGCACTGTTTTGATTTCATCACTTTAATATCTCATAGTCTCTAGGGAATACAGATGTATTAAATTGAAAAACGGGATGATGATTTTATCAAATAAGCGGTCTGGTAGTTGTGATGAGATACTTCCATGAATGGAACAGTTTTCCAGACATGCAGTGATTCTTCAGCAGATTTCTGCCTTATGATTTAGACAAGCAGAAGAGTGTTTGTTGAACTAGCAAGGAAAAAGACCAATTTCTAGTATTGTAGGAAATATTTTTCTTACTAATAAATTATCTATACTGAGGTAGCAATTTATCTGGCGTTGAAGAAAACAAGCTGTTTTCAGGATTTTTTAGCAGTTGAAAAAAATGATTAAAGCTAAAAGTCTTCATGCTGAACTGTGTTCACAATCCTACATCAATAGTACTACTTCTGTTACAGCAAATATAGTTCAGGAGAGCACCCCTGTTCAGAAAATATTTAAGTACCAGCTGCTATGAATAGAGATGGCTTTAAATGCAAGTTTAACTATTATCTGAAAGTAATGCTTGTATTTGCTACATACAAGAATATTACTAGTTATTTGTGCTGCTTCTTTATTTATTAGTGTTGTTTGTTATTAGCCTTAGAGCAAGTATATCTGAACAAGTTACGTACACAGCTCCAGATGATTTGTCTCCTCATGACTTTTTTTTACTTTATAAATGTTGTTATAAAATGGAGTCCAAGCACTGGGCAGGTACTAGAAACATTTACTTCTTAGGTCAGAAAGCAGAGAAACATGGTGTGTGTACTAGAGCAATTATTGACTTTTAAGTAAGGATATAATCTGAGGTACAAGGAAACTGAAAGAGTTAATAAGCAAAGATAAAAATATAGATGCCTGTGCTTAGATGTCTTGAACTCAATAGCTGACACATTGATTTTGTATCTTGATTTTTGTTTCAGTGAATATTGTTTTTGATGTATGACAGGTTGGGTTTTTTTAAGTGGAGGATAGTTATTTTAAACAAGTGATACAGTTTTCAATGCAGACCTTATCAAATATTCTCTATAAATGTACTCTGTTAACAATTCATATATCGATATTTTATTGTAGCAATCATAACTGGAATACAGCTTTGCAAAATTGTCAAGATAACATCATCCTTTACAAAAAACGTCTAACAGCATTTTTAGAATAAAGATGTGGGTGGACTAGGTAATCCTTTCCCCTCTTACCCATGCAAGCAAGCACACTGCATGCAGAGTCACCCCAGGGCTATCTTTCTGTAGCATCTTAAAACTTGTTTGCACAGCTATGTCCTTGGATATTTTGTTCCATGTGCACGTGATCTCAAATACATACAAACCTCTACCCACGATTTCTTATGCAAGCTAGAATTCTCCTTTTTGCCTGTATGTATCATGCTTAACCAAGACAACCAACCTGTCCCACTAATTGTTTATTCCTTATTCTGATTGCGTCACATGCAGACCGTATTTAACTTGCTACTTGTATTCCTCCGTATGAGAAATATTTTCTGTTTTCTCCTGTAGGATATACTGGGAAATATCTAAATCGTTATTCTGAAAATTGCTCATATTTTGGTTTCTTGCTGTGGGGAAAGATTAATTGAATCTGCTAAAAGAACTAGGAAGCAAGACAAAGACTTAAATAAGCAGCATATCAGCAAACAAGTAGAAAACACAAGTTAGCTGTACAGAACTTAGCTGCTTGGCACCAGCAATTACTTCAAAAGCATATAGGTTCTGTAGGGAGCATCCAGTCTATTCCTTATATGTGGGAGGTTTTGCTTCTAGTAGTTTTGCATTTTGATGTACATATTTACCAGCTTCTACCATTAACTTTGTATGGACTGCTAATACTGTTGCTGTCAGTGGTATAGACTGTAATGACAAAGGCTGTCCATATTTACTTATTCTTCATGCAGAAGCAGTTAATTTTGTTCAGGTGGTCCTTTATGAAAATATGAGTGATGTGCACATGCAGTAGTATGCTTTTCAGTATCTTAAAAGCTGCAGAAATAACTTTTCACTTAACCTTGCTAGCAGTCTACTTTTTCGAAGCAAAGAAATAATGTGTAATACCAATTGGTTGTCTATACACCTGGAAAAGTTGATGTTATGTTGATAAAAAATAAAATGTTAAGTAATGCTGTTTGCCACATTACTACGTAGTTTTTAATGTAAAAGGGGAAGAAGCTCAAGAGGCCAAACTGAGATGCTTCCTGGGACAGTCTCTAACATATCAAGGAATGACAGAGGAGTTAGACTGTTCTCCAAGGTAACCTAAGAATAGCTACACCATCTGTACCTCATGTACTGGATTTTTAGTTTTCTCTTGAGACAGCTGGCAATGTGCCAAAACAGCCTGATGCCAAAAGTAAGTGGCTCATCATCCCTAAACCCCTTACATATCAGCTACAGAGGTGTGTAGAAATCTTCCAAAAACAGAAATCTGATCAGAAGGCTGAGACATCTTTTTTCAATTAGTTTGGTCACTGAAGTTTATCAGTCATCTTTATCTTGTCAGAAGAATTTGTGATAAACCTGTTTCACGTGGATAGACCTAGTTTCATGTGAAACTGGGGTGCCATGGTTTATTTTTTAGTCATTTGCTTTTTGACAGTTTCGATTTAAAATTGTCTGGTTAAAAAGAAATCTGACATTTGCAAAACTGCTTCAGAAGGAATTGATTTGTACCTCTGGCATAATGACATAGTGGGTTATAGTATTCTTCGTGTTAATTTGTTCTGGTTCCGTAATAAAGTTAATTTGTTCTAGTTCCATGGTTGATTATGTTTTTAGGATGAAGGAAGAAGGGCAATGTGGGGAGAGAGAAGTTATAACTCTTCATGTCCTGGTTTAAACCCTGTATATGTTAAACACTCATTTTTGTCTCACAAAAAAACCCTAACTTTACTTGCATGATCTTTAAAATATCACACTGAACTTTTAAAATTAGTTTACCAGTGCTTACCACATATGTTTTGACTGGGACTATTTCTGTATCAGAACAGTCTGGAATGGATATGGACCAAAACTTAAGGAGACATATTACTTTAAGTTTTTAATATGTTAGCATCCTAGCACCTTTTTCCAGCATCTTCTTCTGTAAGAATTAACTCTGCTTTTAATGAAGATGCAGCATGTTCACAGGACTGTAACTGCTGCATATATAACCTATTTTGCAAGAGATTTGCACTAACCAGGCTAACTGAGCCAGAAATGTTAACATGACCTTTTTATTGTGTATTAATTAACCAAAATTCGAGTATCAAATACAGAAACCTCAGTCGACTTAATCCCATGACACATAAACTACAAAATTCAAGACAAATTCTTAAGTGTCCTAAGGGTAAGTCTATGATAGTGAGCTATTGCAGTGGGCCTTTTGTTTGGATTATTTCAGTTTGTCTCCCCTTTGAATCTTTCTCACTACAATTTAATGTTTTAAGTTATTGGAATGTTTTGTAACCCATGAGTGTGCTTACAACTGAGGTAAATATGTATGGCCCCAGTTATTTCAAGAGATGTCTGTATCCCAAAATGTTATAAACGGCAGATGCTTTAGCAATACTGAGACTTCTGTCTGATGATGTCACTTAGGTATTACTCGATTTTTGCAGATTTCCCCTTTAGGTATGGAACCTCAGTACAGCTTAGCTTCAGTCCTGTATTTGTGTGCATTAATCTCCTTTACATCAAAAATGGGGAAAATTGTTATGCAAGGAAGATAGAAGGATGTTTGGTGAATCTGAAGAATGTCAGCATCATAGATGGAAGTAGTTCTAGAAAAATACATGCTCCTGTGACGGAGTGTGCCTGACAACTTAATGATTAGGTCAGGAGCTAGTAGTTGTTTTGGGGAGTTTTAAAATTCATCCTTCTCATATTGATACTGCTTTTTACTAAATCTTATGATGTACTAGGTGCTATATAAGTGCATGCTTATATTTAAAAGCTAACATTCACAAATTACACATCTAATAATTTATGCTTGATGTAGGTAGAAAGTGAAGGTGTTTTATAAAGGAAATATGACAGAACTTTAACTGGAAAGGCTGTGCAGGGCATTGGTGTAATTCATCACCTGTTCTGTACATTTAGGCTGTTTTCTAGAAATCCATTAAATATGATAGGAAGATGGATTGTGGTCTATTTCTGAATGACATTATAATGGGTACATATGGTAATTAGGATCAACTTATAGAAATGTTGTCTGCAGGGTCCATCAGTTGGCTAGAAATTTGGAATAAACTGAGGTGGGTGGAACCTAGTAATTTCAGAAAAACTTCTAGTTGTAGAAATACCTTCAGCATACAACAAATATTCTTCTGAACTTCTGATTTCTGTTAATATACATGTAATTTCTTCAGAACGTACTAAAGTTCATAACGGTGTTTCTGATGCTTAAATGTGAACGAAGGGCTTTAGAGCTGTAAAAACAAACATCCATTTACAACAACATAAATGACAAGATTGCTGTTTAACTAATGGTACCTTCTCTGTGAGATCTTTGTATTACGGTCTCTCAAGCGGATACCAAACGGCACAAAATTTATTGTTGTCATCATATTCTGCTTTCTTTAAGGAGACTAATCCAAACAAAAGACAGAAACACATATGTGCTGGTTTTTGGCTCGGATAGAGTTAATTTTCTTTGTAGTAGCTTGTACGGGGCTATGTTTTGGATTTGTGCTGAAAACAGTGTTGACAATACAGGGATGTTTTAGTTACTGCTGAGCAGTGCTTATGCAGAGTCAAGGCCTTTTCTGCTCCTCACCCCACCCCACCAGTGAGTGGCTGGGGGTGCACAAGGGGTTGGGAGGGGACACAGCTGGGACAGCTGACCCCAACTGACCAAAGGGATATTCCGCACCATATGATATCATGCTCAGCATATAAAGCTGGGAGAAGAAGAAGGAAGGGGAGGACATTTGGAGTTACGGTGTTTGTCTTCCCAAGTAACTATTATGCGTGATGGAGCCCTGGTTTCCTGGAAATGGCTGAACACCTGCCTGCCCATGGGAAGTAGTGAATGCATTCCTTTATTTGCTTTGCTTGTGTGCAGGGCTTTTGCGTTATCTATTAAACTGTCTTTATCTCAACTCACGAGTTTTCTCACTTTCCCGACTCTCTCTCCCCATCTGGCTGCGGGGTGAGTGAGCGAGCGGCTGTGGGGTGCTTAATTACCAGCTAGGGTTAAATCACGACAACATAATATTTAAAAGGAGATATGACTGTAAGTACATATACTATGTCATAAAAATAACCTAAAACTGAAAGTGCAAATACCTGAAAAATGTATCCCTTTTGCTTGCAAGTGTAGCTTGACAAACAGGCAGTAGAGCATGTGTCAAACTACAACATGGTTGAGCAATGACTCTGCAGTTGTTATGCATTAAAGGAGATCCACACAAATTTGTGCACTAACCATGTCATTGCTTTCATATTTCCATAAATGTTAGTGTGTTGCATAAATTTTAGTCTCAAAGAGATTGAGAATTATTTACAAAATAGACACCATGAGTGTGAATGTAAATTTGTGTGGTCTATAGCCAGCCACAAGATACAAGAGGGACCCTGCTGTGAGGTACTGCAAGGCCAACATTTACACTTTAATCTGCACAAAGCAATAGAACTAAAAATAAAATAAAAGAAGAATATGGATTGTCGTGATCATGTTCATTAAATTTTACACTCAGAAAAATCAGATGAAAGTTTCTTTACAGGTGGGAGTGGTAGTATTCTCTGTAACTGCAATATGTTAGCATTCATGAAAGAATTGCTTCTTACCACATTTTATGAAGCAGTAGTTTTATGGTTGAAATTTTGCTCTGTTTAGTATTCATTGCAGGCTAACCCTTTTGTATTTTGTATTGGTCAAAATGGTTAATTATTCTGCAGAACAGTGCAAGAAGAAAAATACTGCTTTTCCCATGTTAAATGTTTTATAGATATTTTTGCTGTGGCACCTGCAGACTTTGGAAGTGGGGACATTTAGAAGAACATGGTATTAGTATCAGAAACTGCCCTCCTCTGGAAAATCCACCCAGTTAATCTAAGTTATAAATCTTTGGAGCATTGCAGCTCATACAAGCTTGCAGAATTTGCAAGAGTGAAAAATCTGAAGCCTTATTAGTATTCGGCTTAAGTCCCCACTGCTCTCTGAGCTGACCAGATCTACCGTGGCCACAGAACAAAGAACAAATTGGGGAGAGTGCTTCAGCACAGAACTCATCCTGCCTTGCCTGCTCTTCCCATTTGTGGGCTGAGCTAGGGCTGGGCATTGTAATTGAAAGTAGAGCATTTGTCTGTTCTTTGCTGGCAATAACCCTTTTGATGACAATTTGGTATCATGACAAAGAAACCTCTGTTTCCAAAGCCGAGCAGCCAAAACTATACTGAAGGGAAGGGAAACAGAATAGGAAACAGTTCAGAGAATATGAACTGGAAGCTGCAGAAAAGGAAAACACGGGAGTGTGACAGAAAGGAAGGTCGAAACTAAGAAGACAGGGATGAACTAAGGAAGGATCAAAAACAGTAGAGTGAGGACCATAAGACTGGATAGTCATCTTGAGAATAGAGAGAGTGGGCTGAGTTTTGTAACAAAGAGTTTCCAGCTTGCGCTCAATCTAGACTCACAACCATGCTGGCTGAAGCAGAAGGAAACTCCAAGAGTTAAACAGTAGTGTTTGCCCAGGCATGCCTAAGCCTGAGTTGGGCAGGAGCTGTTTAAAGAAGAGGAAATGGGCTTGATTGGCAGTCTCAAATGCTTCTGAATCAATTGGACACTCTCCTGTGCCAGCTCACAGGGATTGTGATAGCTGTGCTGAACATGGGATAGGAATGCATGATCTTGCAGTTCTCCTTCCAGACATGATAATACAGTCTCCTTGGACAACTACCATTACCTAGAGTGAACTGGTTAGAGCTGGTAGCTCTTCCTGATCATTCTCTGTGTGTGTGTGTATGTATATATGTGTGTGTATATATATATATGTGTGTGTGTGTATAATCTTGTAAAATACCTCTTATGTGTGTGTATATATGTGTGTGTGTGTGTGTGTGTGTGTGTGTGTGTGTAGAGGTGTATACTCTCATAAAATCTCTGATGTGGCCCCACCTCAAGTACTGTGTGCAGTTTTGTGCACCTCAGTATAAAATGGACATCAAACTATTAGTGTGTGTCCTGAGGAGGCTGATCAAGACGGTAAAAGGTCTTGAGGGCAAGACTTAGGAGGAGCGGCTGAGGTCACTTGGTTTGTTCAGCTTGGAGAAGAGAAGGCTGAGGGGTGCCCTCATCACAGTCTACAGCTTCCTCAAGGGGGGCAGCGGCTGGGGAGGTGCTGATCTGCTCTCTCTGGTGACCAGCGACAGGACACAAGGAAGTGGAATGAAGCTGCGTCAGGGGAAGTTCAGACTGGACGTGAGGAAAAGGTTCTTCACTGGAGCAGAGTCCCCAGGGAAGTGGTCACAGCACCAAGCCTGTCAGAGTTCAAGGAGCATCTGGACAATGCTCTTAGGCATATAGTTTAGTTTTAGGTCATCCTGTGAGAAGCAGGGAGTTGGGCTCAATGATCCTTATGGGTCCCTTCCAGCTCGAGATATTCTCTAAATCTATGATCCTGTAAATATTTATGAGGTTAGGGTGGGTTGTACATAAAGAGCAACAGACTCCAAGAGTGCTGGGTCTCATGAAAGGGAGGGTCTTACTGACATGTGCTGTGGAGTAGGCACCTGTTCTCGCCCAGGGTGTTGGGTATGAAGTAGCTGCTGTTAAGGTAGGGCAGCTCTTTGACAACGGAATACTGATGCCTGCTTTGAACGCTTCAGGATATTGGAGAAGTTAGAGGAGCATAAAGTTGTTGCCATCCTTTTAGAGTAACTTGGAATGAAAGTGCTGAGGATCAGGTCCTGCCATGGGGTTCCAGGGTTGGGAAGTGTGGCCAAGAAGCATCTATGTGTTGGCAACCAAAGATGTTCAAATATTCTGCCCAGCCTTGAGGAGGACAAGGTTTTTCTTGCACCTAGGAGGAGATTCAGGTGTTTGCAGTTTAGTAGCCACATATGCATGCAAAACCACTATGAATGACTTAAAGATGTGGGACAAGTTTGTTTGTATAACTAGTCATTCCTTTTGTTAATCAATAATGTATCCTGTATTACCAGAAATTCATTTAAACGTGTATGTAACAGCAAAAATATAGCTTTTTTTTATTTTTTTAAGTTAGAACACAGCAAGTGTCATATTTTCTAAATTTTTATTTGCATACCTGTGATTTGTATCAGGTACCATTTGCCTAGAAATTAGGAATACAATTTAAATGTGCAGAACCAATATTTCATTTTTGATGTTATTGGTTAAATAAAACTACTGTGAATGCATGGAATGCATAAGAAAATAAAGAGGCTTATCAAAACATGTTCCATACCAACAGTCCAAACACACGAAATTCTTTAATCTCTAGCTAGGGCAGCATTAACAGTTCACTGCCTACCTATTGCCACAGGTACTAAAAGATGAATGAATACCAAATAGTAGAACTTAACACGGCAAAAGAGATCTTAGACTCTTATTTACCTTCTAAAAGATTTCCTGTTGCTTTTGAGTAAATACAGTCCCCATATGAGTATAGTGGAGAGTTTCTTTATTCCCTCATGTTTCCATCATGTTTTCCTATTGTGAATGTTAATAAGGTAGTGCAGGACAGCTATTCAAGAGCTGTCCGTAGTACAATGCATTTATTTTTAAGGTGTTTTTCATTAAGAAATTGTTTGATAAAAACTGGAAGTGTGTGTGTGTGATCTTGAAGCATGTCTGGGCTTTAACTGTGAAGTGGTGCTGTACATGCCAAGATATTACAACCTAGTCATAGATGTTTATGATATAGTAGTTTCCATTTTCTTTCTGACAGAAATACCTAATCTGATGTTTGTTTAGGAACTTTTCTTTCTTTCCCTGCAGGGATATTTAAATACAGAAGATCACTTTTTGGCCTAATTTGTCTTCTGCTTTTTAAGTAAATAGATGGTAAACAGCCTTCTATATTTTACTTTGAAGTATTTTTGAAAAAACACCATTCAGTGTTCAGGGAATGCTCACCATGAGGGTGTTGCATCCTAGTGGCTTGCTAAACCCACTGTCCATGTAGGTAGGATAGGTAGGTGACTGACTTACAGCCAGACTTTTAACTAATGAATGGAAGATTACTTTCACAGATAAAAGCCTCATCTTTAAACTACTTTCTGGATTTCTTATGAGGCTGCGGGCTTGGCTGATCACCAGTTTTGGGGTCTGGGAGAAGTGGTAAACTGCGCTGTGAGTCCTACTCAGCATCCAGAAAGATTTGGATTTTGAGATTTAAATTGCATTGTTACAGCATTTTGGAAAGTCCTCGTACAATACAGGAAGAGGCTATTGAAGGGCTTTATAACCCACCTGACTGCTGTTTGGTTCTTGGCAGTCATATGATACTAATTTATTGAATATCATATTATTATGATCATATAGTCATATTATTGTTTCTGGGCAGTTTGTGGCTTTTTCTACCATATTCCAGGGTACCGATGCTGTGACAAAATTAATTTTCTACCATATGCAGGTATCACAGCGTGAAGCATTTCACAGTATTTGGTCAATTATATCTAATCATTAGTTAGTAACTATCAGTTCTGTGACAAAATTGGCTTTTAGCTGATGTAACCCCTCCTTCAGGGGACTCCTCAGTAGGTCCCAGTAAGGACCTCATCCTCCTGTGCCCTGCAGCACCTTGTTATAGTTTTTGCTGAATACCAATGGTCTTTTGACTCATCCTTTGAGGATCTGTTGACCACCAAGGTCTATCTGATTCCTGACTGGTCTCCTTAGATCTGCTTGCAGTACTACAGAGCTGGGAAAAATTCCTTTTTCTTATATTTTTTGGTATGTCAGGTTTTGGTAAAGACTCCAGAGTAAATGTCAATTATCAATTCAATTTAATGCATTGGATTGGGTAATGCAGCCATTCATACCAGGATTATGCACCATCTACCTAATTAAAGATAACTTTTCAGGTTCTTCAGAAAAAAACACATTTGATAGGCTAAATCATCATGGTTTTTCTTTTAGATAGATAATACTGGAGAAGTTTTTGTATTCTTTTCTTATTTTATTATTATTATTTCTTATTGTCTTTTCTTACATGGAATTACTCATTTTTAATCCATTTTGACTATGGTCAGCAAGGGGACAAATAACCTTGAGGTACTAGAGAGTACTGAAGGCTAATCTCTGGTGTGGTTAGGATGCAAAAATATTGTTTGGGGCTGGTAACCAACCTTGCAAGTCAGGGTGTGAGCAACTAATCTTGAGATAAGTATTTCAGAGAGACACTTTGCAAAGTGCTTGATGGTCATTAAGCATTCTTCATTGTGGAGAACAGGACTGGGTAGTAACACTGGGAAAAGGGAGAGCATCCTTCTTCTCTTCACATATGCAAGGACTTTCTAATGCTAGAATTTGGCCTTAGTCTCAGTATCTACCATTTATAAGTTTGTTACAAGCTGCTAAAAAGACAGGAAGATGTGGGGGTGGAGGCGTAGGGGAGTGGAAACCGGCTAATGGGATGGAGTGCACTGCTACTAAAGCAGGGGAAAATCTGGCAGCCTCATCAGTATTCTATCAAAGCATTTGATTTTGTAGAACATACTGATATAACATATCAGTGTCATTAGCAGTGATGCACCTTTCACTTCCAAACTGAATGTGTGCCATTTAGGTTTATTTCTAATGCTTGTTACTAGAGTTAATAGGTAAATGTTATTTAAAAAGATGGCCCTAAAATTTAATTATTATTTCAAAGCTGGTTTAATCATGTTTATAAATGCTAAAATGTTATGAATTGAACAATTGAATGAATCATTCCATCATTGTATAATTAAGACTGACTAAAGTAAAATTATATTTTAATGGCCATCTTTTTTTCCCATCGAGGCCATTGGCAAGAATCCTATTGATGTCAGAAAGTGCAGGATTAGGCCTTAATATGATCTGCCTTTTTTGTGAGTAACCTCAATATAAAATGCTCTGACTTTTTTTTAAAGATAAATGTTTAGCTGACTGTTTAGTTGCTTATTCAAAGCTTGTAGATAGAAATAATGCTTCTGAGCTAACATAAATATTTTTCTTAA
Organism: Morus bassanus; assembly: GCA_031468815.1. NCBI lineage: Eukaryota > Metazoa > Chordata > Aves > Suliformes > Sulidae > Morus > Morus bassanus. The sequence continues at coordinate 26,369,430 of CM062600.1, forward strand.
AATCTAGCAGATTGTATCATTGTTTTTTTCATCCCTGAAAGAGATTATTGAAACATTGATCCTTTTGCCTGAGGTTTGTATATCTAAGCATGTCACTGAAAGTTACTAAAAGACTAACTTTTTTAGTCTGTGTAGAATTATTTAGTGGGAACAACATTAAAATTACCTGGCTTGCTTTGAAATGCATCCACCTCTGATTCTGTTCCAGTGGCACACAGCAGAGTGAAGCTCAGTGCCATTTCAAAGCGACAACCTGGACTCAGCCATTTTGGGCTCAGCTCAGCTCTTTAATTTAGTGCAAGTTTGGATTCACAAAACTGGAAATCTCATATAATATCAAAGAGATAACATCAGCAGGGTGAAATTTTGTCTCAGGGGCATTAAGAATATCAGGCCAAAGGACTGTAGTATTGCTGTTGGGGTTCACAATCTTCCTGTCTTTTAACACGTGCTCTGGCTATGAGTATGCAAATTAATTTTTTTTTTCAACTCCTGAATCAGAAAAGACTTTATTTAATGAAGTGAAAGAAAACAAATATGATATTTGTTTGACGCTGTGTCACTTTTTTTGCTGATGATTCCTCTTACATATTTGTATGAAAAGCAGAGAAAGGGAAGCTTCTGCTTTATATCGCTCCACAGCTGGATTTCTCACTCCCTTTTACTGATGCATCACTATTTTTCACAACTAACTAAACGTGCTCTTAGCGTGTAAGCATTTTATACAAAATTAATCAGATCCAACTAGGAAGAATTGAGAAAGATCTAATGTTGAATATTCTATATAGGTAGTGGTAAAGTTATTTTCTGAGAATGTCAAAAGTTTTGTTTCAAATTCTTGGCCTGACTCAGGTGGACTTTAAAGTTGTGCTTTCTGTGTCTTGGTGATTTCTTGAACTGTGGAGTTAAGAGGGACAAGGAAAAGAAGAAGAAACAATAGAAATCATCAATTGCTTTTCTGACAGCTTTATGCAAACAAAATGCCAACCAAAAACACTGACATGTTCCCAAAGACTTTTAGGATGGCTGAAACTGTTCTTTTCTAAAATGTGCTCTCTTTGTCAGAAAGTTTGTCTCCTTTCTAAATAGAAATAATTATCTCTTATGAATCTTGTATCTCAACATTGCAGCTATACTGTAAGTGAAGAGTCTTGTGTGAATCTATAAGTACCTTAATTGATCAAAATATTACTTTGCAGTAGTTGATGTTAATTTTTTTTTTTAATGTTTTTTGAAAGGTTTTATATCTGTGAGAGATCCTTTAATATTAAACAAGAAATAGTGGTGGGACATTTTCCCTGTGAAGTGGAATATTAGTGCATAAAGTAGTTCATGTCCTTGTGTTACTCAGATTAAATTTGAGATCAAAATGTATGTTAGGAAGAGCTCTTTCCTTCCAGATACTTACTCTGAAAGGGCATTGCTATATGCATGATTTTGTAGCTGTTGTAGTGTACTCCATTCAGTTTAGTCCCTTCATGAAATACATTTTTTCTTATGGAACATTTTAAAGTGGAAAATTCTTTGCAGTTGACTGTCACTGCTACTGTGGTGTTAATTCTAAACCTATATTTTTAGCTTTTAACAATGTAACCCGAGACATAAAGAATGAGTACCTGCAAGAAAGCTTATGGCAGAGTTGACACATACAACCTTTTTGTAAATGGGGACAGAGTTCTGTAACCCAGGTAGTAAATTCACAGGTGTAAGAAGTGTAGCTTAGACAGAAGAGTGGTCAAGACAACTGGAGTAAGAATTATTTGTTCACTTCATTATTCAGTGTGCATCTTATGGCAGACTGAAAAAAAATAGACATAAATCAAAATTCATCTTTTCCCATTCAGGATGAAAAAGAAAAGAAATCTGAAAGAGCAGTCTAGTGTAATTGTAATCTAATATTATTTTATAGTCTCTCCTCTATTTCTTTGGAATCAAAGTTTTAAAAACACTGGTGAAGGTATCCACACAAGCTCTTAAACCTAGGTCATTTGTTTCATCTGACTTTAACATGTTTTACATATTGTGCATTTAATAATGAGCAAAGTAGCTAGGCCAATAATAAACCAGTACAATACAGACAAAAGAGAACACTGATTTAAGGTCATTGTGTCAAATGCAGCAAAATACTCTGTTTATAGCATGTCAGGAATGGCTTTACAATTAGCACTAATTACTGAGAAAAAAATCAAAACAGCAGCTTTAAGAAAGGACACTTTTCAGTGCAAGATCAAAGCCATGTCTCTACAGAATAGCAAAGCTATTTAATTGCACTGAAGTGCTAATTGGATTTTGAGGTGCTTTCATGTGTTTCCCCCAATTAGCCAGTCATCCCTAACCAAATCCACCTAAGAAGAGATTATGAGTTTTAAAACTTTTGTCTCCAGAGTTAAGACTGGGGGTACCTGTGTAAAAACAGTAGTGCCTTCTTTTTATGTAAATTGAGGTCTTTCAGGTCATGTTACTAGGCTTGCAGGGATGAATAGAAAAGTAGCAAAGCAACCCCACACTATGTAGAAAACAATTATCTAGATATTCTGTCATGTAGGTATCAGTGAAAGAAAATAGAAAAGCCTACAGCTAACCCCCTTTTTTGTTACTTAGTTCATTGGTACATTGCGTTTAGAGAGATTTTGATGCCTGAGGAAAGTATTGTTTTCAGAGTCTTTATCTGTGCTTTGCATTTCTGTTAATTAGACAGAATGATTTACCTTTAATATTTTTAAGGGAAAAGTTGCAGTCTTTTGCTAACTTTCTAAATAATTTAATTTGTATTTTTCATACTTGTAAAAATTACTGCAATGATTTTTTTCACTAGCCTTATCTATGACTTTTAATTAACATCATACACATTTATAAAAACGCAAAATTTTGGTCAAGATAGTGGTGACAATTGATAAAACTCATAGTTTCAGAAAAGCTATCATTTGTCAGTAGTTGAACTATTGCAAATACTAATAAACTGTAAGTCCTCTAGGCAAGGTGCAGATGCACTGTTTTCCTAATAAGATTTCTTCCGTGTCCACAAGAGTCTTACATCTTCCTCCTCCAGATGCTTAGACAAGTTGCTCTATCCAGTCATAACTGTAGTGAGATTTTGAGAAAGCAGAGACTTTTCAGGCTCATGGAAGAGAGGCATAAAGCAGATTTGCCTACATAGGAATGTAGTGAAGCCCTAAATTAATATGCTTTTTTTTCTGTGACTCACTGAGCTGGAAGAATGACATCATGCATCCTTGAAGAACTCTGGATGAAATCCCATCTGAAATTGCTCACAAAAGTCCTATTGAGATTTCTGTAGTAGAGCAAAAGGACTTGTGTAAACCAGATTCCACCCAGATTACCAAGATCTTGCTGTGCATTGTGGTAGTGGGATTCATCACATAGCTACTTGTGCAAGTTACCCTACCTGAATTTTGAGTATTCACACTGTAAAGCCTGGCTTTTGTAGTCACAGCATCCTGGCTGGTGCTGTCTTCCTCGCTGTGTACTACAGAGCCCATGGGATGAGTCCATTGGGTTTTGTACTTCCTTAGGACGAGTTTTTCTCTTCAGTTAATTAGTTAATTGTAGCAGACTTGGACCCTTTGTGTGTGCAGTGGAGTAGTTTTTGGAAGGTAAAGTGAAGTGTTCAGTAGTCAGGAGCTTTAAGGTTAGATGCAGGAAGGGGCTTGGGTGCAAACCAACTGGGTGCTGCAACATCTGCATTTGTAGACCCTGTACAGAAGGGACTGAAGATTCATGGAATCAGAAGAATGAATAGGAACCAGCATGGTTCTGTGACCCTTGGATTAGAGGAAAACATTTGAGTTTCATGACAAGTGTCCTACTTCCCTCATAAGTTTGTGCATTTTACATTAAGCATGCAATTTATATTAAACATGCACTGATACAATATAATATGGATGCAGAGTTTTTCCCTCAAGTTATGGGATTTACTACTGCTCTTGGTTACTTGTTAAACTATGGGGTTTACTGTTGTTTTGATGGTTGTTCGACATCGAAGTACTCCATCAAGCAAACACCCTTGACATGTCCTCATGCTACACACTTGACATTTTATTGCGATTAAGGTCTTTAACCCAAGGCTCCCATAATTTAAGAAGCAACATAAGCAGGAGGCCTGTCATGCTGATTTCAAGATTTTTTTTTTCTTTCAGAGCATTGCAAGACAATGTATTCCTGATTAGTCATTTGAATATTTGCTTGACTTTAAGGGAACATATAATTCCCTTGAAGCCATTTTCTTTAAAGTTTTTGAATTGAGTTTGAATTTGAGAAACATTTATTGTTTTCGGAAACTGTTAACTTCACCTTGTAAGGTCTAGTTTCATTGCTGCTTGACTGTGAGAAGACACCTAGCAGAGAATATCACTGGATTGAATTGCGTAGGACTTGCATGCAAAATACATACTTGCATGTGAAGTGTTCTTGAGTTGTAGTGCATTTTTATTGCTCTCAAACAAAAAGCTACTATGCTAATGAAATGTGAGAATTTCAGGGCCCACAGTACATAATTTGCTTACCAGACTAGACCAACAGGCCAATAAATCCTGCATCTAAGAATAACTAGGATCACATGCTTTACAGGAAGATAAAAAAGAAATAACATGTCCATAGAGGAAGATTAATTCTAACCCCAGCCTCTTAGTAATAAAGCTATAGCATTTTCTAAGAAGTTGTGACATGCGGAAGTAAATGCTATACTGTAATGTTAACATAGTCCAGTTGTTTATTCAAATGTTTTTATCATACTTGTCTGTTAATTACATATTTTATATTTATAATGAAAAGTAAATAATGTTGCTGCTTACTCTTTTGAAAGTACTTAGCAAGGTATTTAGAGTATGCACTGTAGCTGTGTAAATTATATTGTAACTAAATTTACTATTTCATGAATTTTAATTGTATTTGATCAGCCTACAGTTGTTGTTACCTTACATTAACAGGAAATTGGTTTAAGATTATAGTCTTAGTTTTAGTACATTGTTCATTTCTACCTGTAGTACATTCTGTGCTTTTCCTTAATGTCATCAGAAATTCTTCTAGCTTTTAGATAAAACATACTATAAATATAAGCATATATAAATCTGGCAGTATGAACTGTACCCCTACCACATGCTGTATGGCTATGTTTATCCTTTTTAAAAGTTAGAACTGTTACTTTTCCAGGGATCAAGTATCATGAAAACAGTAATTCCAATATAAGCTTCGAGCAAAAGACTTGTCCCATTTTGCTTTTATTTCCTGTTATATTATTCTTCTTTTCCTTAAACAGTTTTTATATTGGCTCAGCTCTTGGCATTTCCTCAGCTGAGACGGGCAATGGTTAACAACCTGTAATTTAGTGAGTTAAGATTATTTGTTAAATAACTTAGAAGCAGAACTGAAAAGTCTCAACGTTAATAAGAGATCATTTCAAAAACAGCTGGGACAGCAGACATACATTTTATATTTAACACTTACTCTGCTCTTTCACATGTAAATAGTTAATGCTTTGTTATTACAGAATACATGCTTTGCACCAAGGCTTTTATGTCTACTAATGTGTTGAAGTGGAGTTTATTCACTGTTAATGTCTGAGTTCAGTCAGAAACTCTGTCCTTGGATGACCTTGGTCACTGGCACTTTCATCCTTCTTTGGTGTTCAAAAACATATTTTTAAAGGAAATTTGAAAAGCACCAGCTTAACTGGAACTATAGTGTTTGGGAGAAATTCTTTCTAAAGTCTATGAAAAAAAGTTAGCTCAATTTGCATTAAAAGACTGAAGTGTTCCACTCCTTTATGCCTTTCTCTTTCTCAAATGATCCAGTTTTTCACAGTGTCTATGCGAACATCATTACCATATTGCTCTCAACACTTCAGATCCTGCCAGGGTCTGAGTACAGTGAAATACAATGGAGGATAAGGGTGCCTTGCAACTCATAGGAACACCCTTTGTTTGACAGGCCCTGAGGATGAGCATCCACTTTTTTGTTTCAAGTTCCATGAGGTCATGGTCCTTTTCAGTTTTCACCTCCCTGTCCTATGTGCCGAAGGGCTGGAAGCGATTGGAAGTCCAGGCCATTCTAAGCATTCCTACATAGGTTTTTATTCTGATGAAGTTAAAGTTGACTGCTATCTTTTTTCTTTCTTTTTTTTTTTTCTTTTAATATAACAGTTCTCAGTGTATTTTGAATCTCACTGTATTATCAAGCAGTTTGTATGACTCCTGAAGAGCATCTTTGTCAGAGCAGGTATAGAGGGAACTTAAGAGTACAGATCTGAATACTATCTTCAGAAAAATAAGCTCACTTTCAATGAAAGAATAGGTTTGAAATAAATTAGGCATAGATGATACTCTATCACTATGAGGCAATTTTTTTGTTTAAAATAATAAATTACCATTTTCTGACAAGTTGGAGCATTTTTCATGGAGAAGGGCTGTTGATGACACTTTCTAAAGAGCTGCAACATTTTACTAATTCAAAAAAGTCTGCCTCAGATCGATTGCGACCTTATCAATAGGATAGTCTCATTCATCTCCTAAGCAGGCTGCTGTCGCATTGCACACTAATAGCTTTCAGCTGCAGTTACTCCTTTTAGAAGATTCAACACTTGGTGGCTTCCTTCAAGACAGTGCTTTTCACAGTTAAATTCCTAAATTGCGAATCTTACTTACTAAGCCTTAAATTACATGGAAGTAAAGTGTTTTCTTAGGGATGGTTAAGAAAAATGTGGTAGATTTGTAGTAAAAAAAGTTCAGTGCAATAATTAATACTATCAATAACTTATTTACTTCAAATAGTTTTCCTACTTGTAGGTGATAAGTATAGTGCAGTCCATAACTATGGCTGTTTGGCACTCTTCATAGATAGCTGTTTTCCTTTTCTTTACAATTTGTCCAAAGCTTTGGGATTAATTTCTCCATGGGAGAATATGTTTCAGTTTAACCTTCTGAAAGATTTTTTGTTCAAGAAGTTCAGCAGTTTCCAAGAATTAGATTAGGTTGTTTTGTCCATGTTAACTATTAACAAAATAATGTCATTGAGTAGCTTTCATGACTTTGAAATGACAGGAAGTTGAAGTCAGGGTCATACTGGTGTAATTGCTCTCCTTGTACAAATTCATCTACATATGGCTAAATTATAAACTTTTTAAAAAAAAATCTGATTGCATATATTCAGACAAGACTTATTAGAGACTGGCAGTACTCAGTCTGTGTGGGTATTGTTTATCCCTTCATGGCTATTCATATAAATTGTCTTGAAAGAGGGAACACTTCATGGCACAAGTCTTCAGGGACTCTCAGCTGCTAATGGCAACTGGAAGGTAACCAACCATTTGCCCAGTGGGGGAAGTCAGAGGAGAAAATCTTTCCTTTGCACCTTGCACTCCTTCATCCAGCATTCTGGATCCTGGCAAGCCAAAAGTAAGGAAATTATTAGAAATTGGGAGGAAAGAGTAGAGAGGTTCAAAGTGGAGGTCAAGGGAGAAGGCATGCAAACAAATGCTGTGAGGAGATCAAAAGGTGGTAGCTGGAAACATGGGAGGAGGGTAAAATCAAAGTAAAGGGCGGGGATTAGAGCTACAGAGAAGGCAACAGTTTGAAGGCTAAGGAGTAGAGGGCAGAAAATGTCAGGAGGTAAGAATCAGGAGCTGGTCAAAGGAAGAGGGACAACATGAGCTAGAGACAACAAGAAAAGAAGGGGGATTGGGACAAGTGAGTTTATACTCACTAGAGCACATTCATCCAGAATCCAGAGATTTTGTGTCAACTTAGTCTCAAGAGGGAGAAACAGGATGTTGCATGTTTGTACAAGACCTATTGATGGTATTTGAGGATTTTTTATTTTTATCGTTTTACAAATCTTAAGAAAATTGTACGGAAAAAAGGTTATTTAACATTAAGATTTCAAGTACTTATTAAGTTCACATGCACCGGTGAGGAAAATTCTGAATTATTAGTTGCCTGGTTATTTTGTGTACATTGCACAATGGATTTTAAATATCTATTGCATAATGCTTTTCGTCCTCTCCCTTCAACAAGATGGGTTGTGTACTGAGGACACGTTGGGGTTGCAATGAGACTGTTGTCTGTAGTACATCTGCTTCTTTTATTGCGGAAGTTGGAAAATATGTAGTGGATGAATTGGAGACTGTAGAAGAAACTATAGTGTCACGCTAAGGCAGCCGAATGCTCTGCCAGAGAACTGAATTGCTGCATGCCTCTGCCAGAGGGCTCTTGTGTGATGCTGGGCAAGGGATGTATCTAGACTTCTTACAGGCCCCTCTGTGTTCCAGTGTATTGACCTACTATATTTAGGATGCATAGGTGAAGTCAGGATGCTCACACGATGTTTGGTGAAAACTTCTGTTGTCAGGCATTTCAACATTATTTGATGGTTTCAACCCTCTGGCCATTTCTGGCTTTAATCTGCATCTCAGTTCCTCATGTGTAAAATTGTGATTATAATACAATTCTGTCTAGCTTACAATATAGTTATGGACATACCATCAGATCTTAATTTTTGTAAAGAACAAAGATACAGTAGCAGTATCACCATATCCCTAGGTTGTGAGCATAAAAGCATACTGTATGCAAAAACAATGCTTAGTACATTTTGAGGTTAGTAAGAAATATTAAATAGATTCTCATTCAGTGGCAAGCAATCTATTGTGCACATTCAGTGTGGCAGGGGTTTGTTGGGATCTCATGCTTAATCACCATTCTGTCGTCATCACATGGAGGCATGAAGAATGAAATTAAGGTAAGCAGCTAACCTCAGTTGTGTGTTTGGATTTAAACTGTTCCTTATCACTCTGTGTCTGCTTGCATACTTGCATCTGTTTTGCCCCTCCTACAAATATATATATTTTTTAGTTTTTAGGCTAATTTCAGCTAAATCTCAGATGTGTTAAGTTCCAACAAATTTCACAGAAACAGTCTTTTGGGTGAAAGAGAGAAAGACCAGTAGTTGCCCCACTTAGTAAAATGTCCAAAATGCCATATATCAATTTTTAGTAGATGTCCAAAGATAGATACAGATAAAAAAGAGCTACTATGAATGCTCTAATTGTTAGAGTGAATGTTATATTAGATGTCAAAGTACCTCATCCTCAGTCAGGGTTTCTCTTCCAGTTGAGTTCTTTAGTTTTTGGTGGCTTTTCCTTCCTATGTTTGCTCTCTTGATATAGAAAAAATTAGAGGTTTTCCTCTACAGTCTTAGTGTAATACAATTAAAAACTCGATCAGCAACAACAGAAATCCTTTTGAGACCAGGCTTCATTAATTCATAAGATGCTGTAGCTAGTTGTTTCATTTTCTAGTTTCATTTTTTTTATTAATGTAATTTTAAAATACTTAGGGAGAAATGCTGAAAATCCTTTTGTAGTAATGGGTTGTGCCACTGCAAGAATTCGTGGTTCTGTTGTGCACACTGTGACCTAAGGCCATTAGATCCCATTGTCATGCACATCCCCTCTGCAGTGTAGGACTCCTAAAGACTGAGTCTGCACCCACCAGCAACTCTGTCCAGTCTCTCACCATGTCAACCAGTACATTTTTCACCTTGTTGCTTCTAAAACCAGTACCAACGACAAAGTTTCTGTTCCCCATACAGTGTCCTCAGTAGATGGCTGGATTCTGGGGCCACGTACTAGTGTATTTGGCACAGTATAATACCAGAATGAAGAAACTTGCCATGTTTGAAAGCATTTATCTTTGTTTATTGAAACAGTTTATTGAATTTGTTACTGTGTGCGTCAGGTATGCCTTCACTACTTGGGGTAATGCCTGCTCTCATGATACTGTCATTGCCATTCACATTGAGCTGCACAAGAGCTGTCATTAATCTGCAGTGTTACTGCACTATTTATCACAGCACCATGAGTGACTGTAAAATCTCTAGCAGCAAACTGGGGGATCCACTTATACAAGGCATTGTTTAAAAGCAGAACAAAAAGTTCCCTGAGGTCCTTGCCCTTCAGAGCTCATACTCCATGTATAAAACTAGAGACTAGAGGCAGATAAAATGAAACTGGAAAATATGAAGAATCAATGAGACAATCCTGGTCAACATGAAGGACAGCAGTCTCAGCATGCCAGTGGTATGACACTGATGGTGATTTTTGAGAATCTGTGATACTTAGCATGCTTAAACTCGCAAAAGTTACTAGAGACTGGAGGATAAGAGATTGTAAGAGAAGTCTGACATTTTTATTACCTGGGTCACATGCAGTTTCTGTAGGCTGGTGTATATTTAAATTTGTTTGAGAAAGGTTTTTCCAAAGTAGCTGTTCTTGAGCAATTGTGTGTATGATACAGAGTATGCTGTACTAGATCTTTTATGAATGATGAGGCCTTTCCACCAGAATTCTGAAAGTTTCCTGTGTGTTCTTTAAACTATCTCCCCTTTTTCAGATATGTACCAATCTGTTCTTGGGCAGGATTTTTCAGCATGTTCAGTTTAGATGGCATTGTTTTTTAACAACGGAAGAAGTACTTGCTAATCCTTGTGCTTTAAAATATTCAAGTCATCCAGTTCCACTCTGTCTTAAAATTTCATCTTTTTCTGGTAAAAGAACTGTTTGGATTCGCTAGACAACGGAAACACTGAAGAGATATAAACAACTTCAGAACTTTTCCCTGTAATAAAACCTTAATTATTCATGTTTCAGATACTCTTTCAAATCTGAGTATGTTTGAATGTGTGGAAATGTATAGTGGATATAAGAAATCCTTCTTACATGAAATCTTTCTTACACGATTGTTTAAAAAGATTTCATTAAAAGGAAGATAATGGTTTTTTTGTTCTCAGAGAACATGAAAGAAATACAATGCCTGGGAGGGTGGAAAGATACAAAGAGTATGACCTTAGTCTCATTGCCAGAGAAGACGGTGTCTCAGGTTGAAAGCAAAATGAGATAAAATTGGTCAGTGAATCTTGAAATCAAACAGAAACCTGAATTGACACACACACTATTTTTAGGACAGAAAAAGAAATTGAGAAAAGTATGTGCCAGAGTCTGGATAATTTCCTGGAATATCTTGTCAGTACACATAATAATAAAAATGCACACCTGTGCAATTCAGCCAATTCTAATATTGATTTTCATATTAATTTTTTATTTTAGAATGATGGAAACCATTATAAATATGGAGGTGCCTTGCAAAAACAATCCTTACTTACTTTCATGGGTAAAAACATAATGTCTGCATTGTGAGTGATCAGAATCATTGAAAATATAGATGAAAGCCCTAGCATAAATGTGTTGCCAGACTTGGAAAACAGGATTGTGAGAAGTGAGTTAGAATTCTCCTACACATTGCCCTGAGCCAGCAATAAAACTTGCTTTATGCCAATAACCTCTAACTTCATGCATGGGTAGTCTAGTATGCTAGCAGTATCATCTGTGTGCCGCTTGCTACAAGGCAAAGATCTTGATGGCTTTCTCTGCTCTTAAATACAACCTCGAAAACTGACAGTTTTTCAGATATGTATGTATGTTTGTTCTACACAGAAAAGGCAACAGTTTTGAAACTCATTATTATAATTCAAACATTGCCTGTATTAATGCATGGCATCTGGAATTATAGACAGCGTGTTAAGCAACTAGCATGCCTTTATTTAAATGTGATGATTGTCACAGATAATGACTCATGAATCACTACTGTGCATGAAATACAGCTTACAATTACTCACTAGTAATATTCCAATTATTTCCCAAGTGTTCTGTGTATTTACATCTCTACATACAAAATTATATATTTATAAACTGCAAAGCTACCTAAACATTCATAAGCTCCTTGGCACTATCCTTTTGTGTTAAATATCTTAGATTTAAGGAAAAACATTTCTAAAATAAAGAAGACACTATGTAGTGTCTGTGGACAGCACCAATAGGAAAAAGACAAAATTCTTGAAAATGAAGTAACTGCAAAAAAATCAAGCAAATTTGTACATCTAGGAAATGCTAAGCATCTTAGATTAAATATAGTTCCAGCATGACCAAAATGAAGGCGCAGAGCATATGTATATAAAAGTGTGTCTGCGTGTGTGTGTCAATGGATGTATGTACATATATACACAAAAGTTCTCAAAAGAATACTTTCGTATTTCGCAAAGTTTGATGGTGATAATTTCTGTTGAAAAACATTTTACTCTATTTCAAAATTAGGGAGAAGGGAAACTTTTATGTCAATTTTCTTTAAACTGTCTTACGGCCTTGTGCTGCTTTTATATTAATTGACAGCTTCAGCCATATCACCTTAGACTATCTAATGAACTTACAATATTTTTTTGTCTTTTTTTGTACAAATATGCTATATTCTGGAAGATAATTAAGATTTATGTTCACGCTGAACTCCCAAAATGATGCTTTCTTAGTTTTTACCAAACTTGATCAATTACTTCATGCCAGTGTTACCTACCACCCTAAGTGACAAGATGCAAAATGGGTCTTGTGATATGGTGTAGGTGCAGTGGTAGTTGTGAGTGGTAGTAAGTTGTGCCACAGTTGATGGGCTCATCCAGCAGGATTAGTTATACTGATGTTATCCACTGAGTTTCCTTTTGTATACCTGCTTTTTTCTTTTTTTTTTTTTTATTTTTTCTGGCTCAGGAGGGCATTTAGGAGGAAAGAAAAGGAAGAATGAACGCATTCTTCTGCATTTTGCTCCTGTGTGAACATCAGAGGAGTAAAAATCATGGGCTAATATTGGTAACAGTAACTTGAATATTGAAATTATTTTAGGATAGTGGGGATCTATTTCTGTGTACTTTACCACAGAGCCATTGTTTACTCTGGGCTAAAATGGACGTTATTTAAAATTGGGTATACATCCTCTGCAAGTTGAGATTTTATGAGGCATGAATAGAATAGCTCTCTTTTGTGCATCACTTCAAAGATATTGAGAAGAAATCTCAAACTTTCAGTATAGTTGTTTTGGTTTTCTGTTCCAGTTAATATTAGTATTTTACAGTGTATTGGTTTTAGAAAACAATTTATTTTCTGAGCGGCACAACCAATGAAACATGGTTTCCTATGGATTTGGATTTGTGGTCTGAGCTCATGTTGAGCCCCTGACATCTAAAAGCAAGGATGAGTTCACACTGCAACTGTTTCCTCCATGTGAGCATTGATGGGTCCTCAGAAAACAGCTCTCAAAAAACTCATAAGAAATTAGCAACTTTGAGACTCCTCCTTTGTCAGATTTCGTTGGAATTGAGCAATGAGTCATGTTCAAATGGGGCATTGGGCTTTGCAGGTTTTGTTGGTTTGTGGAGGTCGGGGAAAGGCAAACTTGGGCATGCAGGCACACAGAGGTACTGAATGTGCTTAGTTTACCCTCCATTTCCTTAGGGCATGAGGCCAAAGACCCAGTGCCAGTTGTTGGGAGGTCTGATCTTAGTCCTACTGCCCCGAGTGACTGTGCTGCCAGTGTATGTAGGTGCACAGTCCACTGCAGAGAATTATGAAGCCTGGAATTTATGGCTTATGGTATGGTAAGGGAATGGTAAATTTCCTGCAGTGGTGCTACTACATATGGTAAGTAGTATGTCATGGCAGTCTTCATACGCTTTTATCTGTTCTTGTGTCCTAGTAAATGAATTCTGTAGTCAGCTCTGCAAGTCAATTTACTTCCAGTTTTCAAAGATCCAGTTTTGGAACTGAGTGGAATTTAGTGGCATTTGCATTGTGATACACAACTATTAAGAAGAAAGAATGATAACCAGTGTAAAAAGCTGAAAATAAAAATCCTTTAAAAAGAATCAGGTTTGAAACATTCAGAAAAATGCTGGTTAATGTATTTGATTTGTTTTCTATGTTGGATTTTAAGAATATAAAACAGATGGCAGAAAAATGCTATTACTGACTGTGATACTCCTTACATTTTCTTCTAGTAAATTCCAAGTTCATTGTTTTTTCTGCACTAATGATTTTTTTCCTGAAATAAGTATTTCAGTGACATATCATGAGATGTGTGGTGCAAACTGATCACAGATTATAAGTAAATTCAAAATCAGAGGCTAATACACTATGTACATAATTTTCTTTATGGCTATATTATATAGATAGAAATATGTTTTAAATTTTATTTTAGTAAAATACTGAGTTTTTGTAGATGAGATTGGTAGTAATATTTTATCATTTATCTTTTTTGGTTCTCAGAACAAATACAGCAGATGTCTGAAATTATAACATATTGTGTTAATACACTTTAGGGCTTTTCTATGTAGTGATGAATTAATGTATATAAACACACATGAATGAGGGAAGTATAACTCAAATTAAATTCATCTTCTGCTGCTGGCATAAACCAAGGGCAGAAGAAGAGGAATAAATACACGTTTGATATAGTGTTGAGTTATATATATTTCATTTCTATATTTGGAGTTTAATTTTTCAGATCTCTTGCTATAAGTAGTCCCACTGAAGCGTTCAGTGTGCAAAAAGATGCATTTCTATGCGTTGATATAAAGTAACTGCAGTTTGTGTAGTTACTTAGATGTAGAACCGCTGCATGTATTAATTGTGTTTACAGTCATGACCTTAACTGGAAATTTGTATTTCTTTTTGAAGAGAGTGGATAAAAGTATAGAGGGAGACATCAGTTCCCAGGCAAAGTTACCTTGTCTGTTAATATCCTGGACTTTTATTAGTATTTCCACCCTGTGTGAGCACTAGAAGGAAAGGACATACACTTCCTAAAAGCTAGACAGCTCTCTGTTTAGGAAGATTGGTGTTTTAGTCTGGTACGTTTTAGTCGGATAAACAATGGCATAAATCAACTGAAAATGAACTAGGTATTATTTTTTTAAATCCACATTTTGATAGATAATTTTTTAAATAATGCATAACAATTAACTTACAAGAACTGTGGTGCATTTCTAAATAAGGACTGCAACTGCAAAATCTTACTGAGATTAATCATCTTACTAAGTACGTGCTAAATAAACTTCAGATAAACAGACTTTCTTTGATCTCCGTGGGGACAAGTCAAGCAATCGAGCAAGAAATAGTGACATAATACTGAAACAGCATGGAAAATATAATTGTTGATCAATAAAAGAACATCATGCTGTGAAAATGTTATTACAAATGGCAGCAGAGAAAAGAGCTTCTGACTAGACTTTTCCACAGAATAATTTTTTTTTTAATTCAAAACCAATGAATAAAAGTATTTAGAAAGATCTTGCAAAGTCAATACCAGTCTTATCAGTTCTCTTTTCCTTATGAGCATTAACACAGGCTTTTAGTTACACTTTATAATTTGAGACACGGCAAGAAAAACATGACATGAAAAAGACCGTAAGCTTACTTTACTTTTCCACAAGGACATTCTTTTTGCTCAGTAACATGGATATTCCTCTGCAGTTGAATTTCAAGATGAGGGGTTGAGTCTTAGGGATTCAGAAATAGTTCATCTCCATGACATCTCTTTCCTCAGACCTACAGGAATCTTACAAGTTAATGCTGTCTGTTATTGGTAGCCTCCCCACTATCTTTTTCTATGCCCATAGTGTGTCTGTCTCTAGGAATCCTAGAATTATATAATCATTGAGGTTGGAAAAGACCTCTAAGATCATCAAGTCCAAACGGCAACCCAACACCACCGTGCCTCCTAAACCATGCCCTGAAGTGCTACATCTAGAAGTTTTTTGAAGACCTCCAGGGATGGTGACTCCACCACCTCTCCGGGCAGCCTGTTGCAACGCCTGACCACTCTTTCGGTAAAGAAATTTCTCCTAATATCCGATCTAAACCTCCCCTGGCACAACTTGAGGCCATTTCCTCTCATCCTATTACTTGCTACTTGGGAGGAGAGACCAACACCCACCTCACTACAGCATCCTCTCAGGTAGTTGTAGAGAGAGAAGAGTTGTAGAGAGAGGAAGAGCCAGAGCTATACAGAGAGAGGACAGAGTAAGATGGCATGTGAATTGTATTGATTCCAGCTGTCTCTTTGCCAGTCTGTGTGTGAGGCTTGCATGGATTCCCTAACTAAAATGTCAGTCTGCTCTTGTGGCCAAGACTCCTGAGTGGTGTAAGCAGAGACATGTAAAGGGGAGGGAGGACAGATGGAGAGGACAACCCTCTTCCAGCCCAGTCCTGGAGACTACAGTTTTTTAGTCTCAGGTTCATAGCCTGAGCCTGGCCTGACAGGCAGGATGGATATTCAAAGGGTCCCACAGTACTCCAGAGCAATGCTGCAGCTGCACAGAGATGCAGACTATTGAATTGCCTTTTTGTGGACTAAATTAAAGAGTGAACGTTCTTTTTTTTGCTCTGTATTACATTAATAAATACTCACCACTGTTCCTAGGAATAAAAGGAAAAATGTACATAGTCAACACTGAAGTCAAGAAATATTCCTCCTTTTTTAAAAATCATTGCTGAAAATAGCCAAGAGTGTGGAAGCACTTCTAAGGATAGCACTGCACAGAGTTCAATATAACATTAATTATTCTCATGCTACTTAATGCTCACAGGTATTTCAAATGCACAGCAAGAATGACTGTAAAAATACAAGGAAGTCTTTAAATTATACAGGTTTAAAAGTAAAACATATGGCTATTTCCTGGAAGATATGTTACTAGTAACATAGCATATGGGTGTCCATATGGAAAGGATTGCATTGCCAGTGCTGTAGAGATTAAACTAATATATCACTACTAAGGAGGTACAAAAAATGTGTCTTAGTCACTTGCTTATTATCAGTGTTGGTAATGGAAGTTTTTGTTTTGTTTATTTTTTTAAAGTTGCAGGGTAGATAGAGCGATTATTTGTAAAGGCGTAGATTATAAAATTGTAAAATATAGCTATAGGGTACTGGGATAGATTCATAAGCCGAATCTAATTCAACTTACTGCAGTTCTGTAACAGTGTACTTACTGAACTCTACATCAAAAAATAAATCTGTTTATATTCATTAAAACACAGATTCATGCTATAGTGATTCATTTATACTACACAGCTATGTTTCTTAAGCCATTCATTAAGTTCTTTCATTTATTCTGTCCTTTCACTGGGAGGGATTGATTCAGTGGAGTATTTGTGTGCTCCCCCATTTTCATACCTGGCAAACAACCCATCCTTTCATGTAATGTTTTTATCTACCTTATTTATTTCCTTTGTTGTTCAGACTATACTCACCTTTCTTGCTATTTTCTGTTGATAGCGTCTGGAGCTGGAGGGTTTTCCTCTATATGAACTTGAGCAATTAGGAGAAAATATCCAGACTGCCCTGACATTGCAGTGCATCAGGAACATGAGCACTTCCCAGCAGTGTCTGGTCCAGCATTTGAGTTAACAATTTTGAAGGCTAAAATTGGTATTGTTCTATATTTGATCCATCACAAACAGTAGGTGCTTCAGAAGGACATGGTAGCTAGGTACAACACATTCTTACTTATGCTTAGGGTAGATATTTTCCAACATAAACACTTGGCTGTGTGATTAGTTTGTGGCTGGACTGATTCAGAGATTATTCACATTTCTGCCTACTTTTATTTTCAGCAATTGGGGATGTTAGTGATGGTGACAAAATCAAAATTGTTGACAGAACTTTGTAGCACTTTCATCAAAAATCTCTGTCAGATTTTTTGTTAGCCTTGTTAAGGTTTTCAGTAATGGAAATAAAGTAAATCCATCTTGGGAAGAAACATTCACAGGATTTTCTTGAAGGTGTACTTGAAGGTGTTTTTGCAGGTGAGGCTAATACAAAGTAATAATATTCCAGTCTGATGATGTACAGAATAACTAAGTGCCAAGCATTGTGTAGTGCCTGTTTCTTTTTTCCTTTTTTTTTTTTAACCTATGTAACTGGATTATGTCTTTATCTGAGGTATATATCTGCAGCAACCTTCTAGACAATACCCACCTGTAGCAATTAAAGAAAAAAAATACGCTTTTGTGGCATGCTAGCGAAATGCTGGTCATGCAAGACTTGCTTTCAGTGCTAGTCTTGCAGTGGTTCATACAAAGTCTACACTAAGATGAATGAAAACATGAAATAGAGCAATATCTATAATAAAGCAAAAATGTATTTACTAAAAAAGGGTAAAAATATGCTAAGCAGTTTTGTGTTTGAAATTATTAAAGCTCTCTAAATGACATAAATGTAAGATACAGTGTGAAAAACAATTCTATAAAAGAATCTTAAATTAGGTGCTTCTAAGTAAGCACATCTGTTCCTTTTATAAAAACCCAAACTGAGATGAAGTTTAAGCCTGCAAACTTTTTATTACACATGGGTTTATATGCATCACTAGTGTGTATCATATTTTAATAATGTGGATTTTGTTAAAGTGTGGCATGACTATATTATGACCATTCCCTATGTTATGACTATATACAAATAACAGCAGTTTTCATAGAAAATACATAAAAATTTGGTCATGTTGCTTATGTTTGCCTTCCATTTTTAGTGAGATAGTGTGGGATTCATCTCACCTTGTGTTAGCCATGAGTCTAAGCCATCTGTACGTCTTCAGCTGGCAAGGAGTGAGACCTGTGTCCCCAGGGTGACAGCGGGGGACAGCTGTTTCAGGCATCTCCAGAATTACCCCTCCACTGAGTTGAGTACAGAGCTTAGTTAGATGAACAGCAAAGATGAGACTTCTAACTTTCCATGGCTAGAATAAGATGAGATTAATCTGTCCTTAACTTTTATTTTAAATTTTATTACCATACATTTAAAGAGAGAATACAATTTTATGTTGGCAAATTGTTCATAAAATGTTTAAGTGTGAAAAACACCTGGTGACATTATAAGCAAATATAGTCCTGTCTTTCCTACTTAGTAATATCATTAGCATTTAACATTAACCTTAACTTAATGCAGTTAGTTGCCTGATAATTTAAAAACAGGTTACCAAAGAATGCCAGGACAATTAGGTAAAGACAAAGTTGCTCGATGAAAAAGTACCTAAAACACCCATTCCCTTCTTTTAATCACTTTTTTAAATTGTAGATTTATTTTTCTGTATCCTAGTAAATTATCAAATCAACATGTACTGTAGCATTTTTAAGACCTCTTTTTAAAGCACTAAAATACAGCAATTCAGGATTTTCCTTCAGAAATTTTAACTACAGTTGTTTCTTTCATCCTCCTAACAATTGAGACGCAATACAATATCTAGTTCAGTTGGAAACACGTTATTAAATTTCTCCAAATGCTCCAGTTTTAGGCTTATGCAACCACTTACTTAGTTGTGCATTTGCTATGAGATATGTCTTTGTGAGAACAGTAAGTTTGGATGCTAAAAATTAGACCAGCAGAGTCTAAGCAAATTGTAATGGTGATGATCTCAGGTGTCGAGGGAGCAATTCAGACATATGTCCTACCCATAACATCTTAGCTGATTCATCTAGTAGGATTGGGGTCAGAAAGGCAAAAAGACATTTAAACAGCTTTTTAGCTAGAATCACAGAATTGCACTCAGAGTGCCAGTAAACTTCAGGAAGAATAGAAGGATAGCTGCGAAATCAAAAAGAAATGGCAGAAAGTATTCTGGTGGAAAGAGAACCATAAGGAGCAGAAGTGTCATGTACAACTGTGCCAGCTGCAGTGAGTTTAGGTTAGTGTCTACTTTGGGATTCTTGTTCTGCTGACTAATGGGAATGAAAGCCTGCTTACTGTAGCTGCCTTCTGTATTTTAGTAGTTGTATATTCTTTTAAAATCTAGAGCTAACAACGTTAAGGATCATAAAGTTAATGTGGATTTGTGCAGATACCTTCAGTGCCTATAGCTGCACTGATTCTGCTCACATACCAAGGAGGTGGAATAGATGTGTTTATGAGACACAGGGGTACAGCTATGTTATCACAGGCAGAGTAAGACACGGTATCACCTCTGGGCTGCGCAGGCATGCTCCCCAGCCACAAGGTGTGGAGGACTTGCCCTGCATCTGTCTGTAGATCCATGCCTCTCAAAACTACCAAGGATGAGCTGGTACGAAAGTTTGCTTAAAAGTATGCAGTGGCTACAGTTTTGGTGGGAAGGAGAAAATTAATCTTGATGCCTTTTGCCACTGGTCATCCCTCTTGTGAGGCTCACTTTAAAATATCTGTGATGGAGACTACCACACATACACATCAGGAAATTCCCAGACTAACTGAATTGATACCTAAAAGAGAAGCCCTTTTTTTCAATACTGCGCTAGTATTTTTTTAATGTCTCAAACAGATGTACGAGTTTCCATTCTGAGAAGTGACTTTTTAAAATAACATGCTAGAATTCTACTTGCACTGTATTTCATTTATACCCAGACCAGGTTTCCTCAATTCATAACTATGTGTTTGGGGTTTTGGTTTTTGTTTTTTCCTTTCTCCTTTTTCTGCTGGTTCTGCAAAATCCTTTGGCATCTGAACATTAATCTTGGTTCTGCTGAGCCTTTTCCCAAATGCTGGTTACACAGTATTTCAGTTTGCATGCAATACAACTACGTATGCTGCTTTGCTTCTCTGCCTTGGGGATTTAAATCTTGCCCATATGAGACGTTACACTGTTTTAATTAAAATCTTTTTAAGTCAATATAGTTAAATCTGTCCTAACTCCTTATACAGAAGCACTTAAACCTGCTTAACCTTTGCTAGAATTGGTTTAGCTAACATTGATAAATTGCTGAAGTAAGCTAAATCAATTTAAGTGAGGTCTTAGCTGGGGTAAGTGCATTTACATTAGATGTTTGCACCAGTTTAACTGGATTTAAAATCAATCAGTTCAGTTAAATCGATGCATTTTTCCTTGTATAGGCATGACCTTAAATAATTTTGTTGTTGTGTGAGGCATGGGTCTTGCAGAAAAAAAAACACCTTTCTGAAATACTTATTTTTGTTACTAAGTAAATTGGCTGAACGTTTGAATACATAGTTGAGCTTAGGACAGGTTTGTGATATCTGTAAATCATGTTTAAGGTTCCTTGGCAGTTCTACTCAGGATGGTTTTATTTTAGAGAGAGAAAACTATTCACCTTTTTGGAACTGAGAGGTCTAGAATCTCTGCCAGCTGACCTTGTAACTTTTCTCAGTGTTTCAATCATGATGATGTGTACAAAATAACAAATAATTTCTCACTTCACTCATTTGTCCAGAAGCAAAAATCTGCTTCTAGAATGATTTCACAAAAAGAAGCTGTTTAAGTTATCAAAGAAAATAAACCTCACTGTTCTTTATTATCTGTTATTGTGGATTTAACAGATAGCAGTAACATAATGCAGGCATATAGTTTGAAATCCTTGATCTTTTCAAATCCAAATTCTGAAAATCGATCCAAAGAACTGATTGCTGGAATTCATGTTGAAAATTTTTCAACATTTCTGCTTTCTGCTCCAGTATGAATTCTTACAGAATGATCTTGAGAACTCGAGTCCAATCCGCTAATGTCATTCCCTGTCCAAAAATAAATCTCAAATATCTCAGAAGAAAAAGCTGATGGCTTATGTAAATATTGTTCCTTCATAAGATGTGTTGCTTAAATGTTGCTGTACACCTTGTCAACAATTAGAATTTTTCAATTTTTTTAGTGTGCTTAAAGTCACACTCTTTAGACAGAAAAAGCTGCAATAGAAGTAGCATCTGTTTTATGTGAAGTATTTTGGGTAATAGTTCGGGAAACTGTATTCGGCTTTACTTTGTAATCCAAAAGTAGAACAGTGTACATAAGAGTAAACAGGGAAATTAATTTTTAGGTTTTTTTTTATCTTCTATCCCCTAAGATTCAATTAACAAACATCTAGCTGTTTTTTTTTGCAGGAAAGTGAAGTACTTTTGATCTTTCAAGTCAGAGACTTAACTAACTGTTTTTATTTTACATGCCAGAAAATTAAATTTAAATTGTGGTTTTAACAACAACATTTTTAATAGATATATTTTGCATAATATGATTACATATATACGTCAGTATTCCTGAACAAAGCTGGTCTTAGGTACCTGTGACTTCCTAGGTAAAAAGGCAATAGATACTTTGTGTTAGCTTTTAAAATATGTTGGAAGATACCTGCTGAGTTACTTAAAAATTGTTTATCTCACTGAAATTGTCAAAGACTGCATAATAAAACTTTAAATTTGTCATCTTTTCTTCCACCAAAAAACCCAGTTAAGTAGTGATTCTTTCTTAGACAAAGGTTCCCAGGGGCAAGTAATAGTAATTATGGAGCAGTGCAGCTCTTTGGAAACAGCATTTCCAGGAGAACAGATGATGTCTGTTAGTCCGTGCAAATGGGTCTGATCTCTCATAATACCCCTAGGATTCCTCTGTTTTTATGCATA
The DNA here is from genome assembly GCA_031468815.1 of Morus bassanus. Classification (NCBI taxonomy): domain Eukaryota; kingdom Metazoa; phylum Chordata; class Aves; order Suliformes; family Sulidae; genus Morus; species Morus bassanus. Next base: position 26,391,686 of record CM062600.1, read on the forward strand.
ACCCCCATAGTTTAATTCACATCAGGTAAAATGCTAGAGCCCTCACAACTGAAAGACACTGGGCACACCATGCAAGGGGATAGAGTCTGGTGTTTTGTTTTCTCATCTCATGAACTACCATCTGAAGAAGTGAAAAATCAAATAGACTTAAAACCCTCTTTCATCAGCGTAAACTCAAATTTCTTGTTCACCTTAGAAAAAGTATATTATTTTCCTGAGAGAAAAGTTTTTTATTTATTTTTGTAGATTTCAAAATAGAACTGTAATACTATCATATTGTCTTATGCCAAATTATTATCTTCTCCCAACTGTCTATTAGCGTAATTAAGTTTCCATTCTATAAGTCTTCTTAATGGGCTCTGGATTCTCTGTGGTACATGCTGGCTACTGGGCTTTCACCCAGTAACACTTGAAATCTGAGCTATTACATGAATGATCAGTCTCTTTTTATTTTCAGCAGATCCACTTTGTCAGGATTTCTGTTTTCATATCAAAGTTCCTGGTAAGGAGTCTGCAGTACTTGTAATGCATTTGTGCTGATTTCTGTACTCTGGGTTCTTTTGGCACTACCATGCTGAAATAGCCTTGAAAATGTTCCAGTGAAATTTGCAGCTGTCCATATATTCATAGCATGACTGGAAAAAAAAAAAAAAAAAGACCCTGGATTCATCCAGTTTGATCACAGACGTGTGGGTATCATCTGATTCTTAACCTTTAATGTAGATTTCTGCAGTGTGTTTTGAAGGTGTAGCAAACAACTGGAGATTGTGGCACACTCTGGCATGTTTGTCACAGTTACTTTCCCAGCTGTTTAAATCAGCCTCTACCAAATACTCATTGTATATGTATGAATGTTTTCATATAGCTCAGGGAGTGCTCTCGCTATATGCCTGTCTAATTATATCTAATTACACTAAACAGTAGTCTCAATATTTTGTTTTTGTTTACTACATAGTCTTACAGGGAATTTGAAGGCACACCATTTAGCTCCACATTTGCTTGAAACTGTTAAAGCTGTTAGTAATTCATGTATTGTTTTGGGAAGAACTCCCAGGACATAAAGTATTTTAGATACACAAAATTGATGCATATAAGTGTTAGGAGTGATAAAATGTTTTGACATACAATCTCTGAATCCTTTTCTTCCCAAAAAATGAAATAGAAAGATCACTTGCTTGGTTACAAAGTACCAGAACTGGTTATTATGTCTTTTCAGTCGTCAGACTGCTCAATATTGACAGTCAGGTTTCTTTTTACTGTTGTTACGGCAAGATCCTTTGAGGAACCATATACAGAGAGAGAAAGAGAGGGAGAAAGATTTTACCTTTCGTTGACGATATTTTTTGCCCTCCATTAAATGACCTGTGGATATATAAACCATAAAAGACTGTTTGACAAAGCAAGGTTTGAATTATTTGGTCCTTTATGTCTAAAGATATTCTATACTTTCAGTATATAAATGCAGCCATTTGCGAAATAAAGTATCTCTTTGAAGAAATCAGTTTAAAATGGATAGTATTTTAAAATGTGATGGTTTAAAGAAGCATCTATATGTCGTTTGAATAATTGATATAATTTTAAGTAGGTATAGAACTAACTGAAATGTGCAAGCACTTATCTTAGAACTGGAAAAAGATTGATTTTTATTGTCTTTGTAAGAAGTAATTCTAGATCAACAGTAAGCCTGTTAATGAAAAGAGATCCTTTTTCTGAAAGCATGGACTGTCCATCCAGCTGCTGTCAACTTGTTTTAATGCCACTGATCAAAAAAGCTGCAATCATTTTTAAAGGGTTTTGACCTAACTTCATTTTTAAACATTAACATTTACTGAAAAAATAAAATTGCTCTGTGTTTTAAGTGCCTGTGTCTACAGGTAAAATGCAATTTTATTGTTATAGTTTAGAAAAAAAATCTCTATTGAAAATGAAATCAACTTCCTGCTTGCCAAATCAAATCAGAAAACAAAACTATCTTACATAAATACAGCATAAAAAAAGTTTTAGAGCCCTGAGTGGAACGGATTGCTACTGTATACTCACTTCATTGCAAAGCTAGGCAAAGAATTCAGTTTCATTTCCCTTTTTAATCTTGGTAAAAGCGAGTCCTGAGAGTTTGAACATGCACCATAGGCGTCCTATTTTCCCATTATTTGCCTCTACATGCTTCTTCTCTTCTTGAGACTTTATGATACAACCAGGTTTCCTACACCAGTGGTCAAAGAGAAACAATATATTCTCACACTTATTATTATTTAGAATCTCTTTTGTTATGGATGAGAGTATGTCCAAAGGCTGCTTTTCCCAGGACAACGTTAATGTTTTTAAATGGCCTCTGCAGGCAACCGGAACTTCAGATCTCTGAGAGTGACACATGCAGCCCTGAAATACTTTCTTTTCTGCACTTAAATGCCAAAGAAGGTCAGGAGAAAAAAACCTAGGTGGAAAAAGTGTAATTCACACTGTTGCATGGGAGGAGTGGTAGTGCTTGCAGAACAAATGCTCAACTTTGAATTAAAAAACAGTGGTTTATTATTCCTCTCTTCCCTTTCTGGCATTCTGTAGCAAGCAAAACCTGGAGTGAATATATATTTGTTCTAAAGATGCAGAAATTATTAAAGGAAAACATTAAAAGCAATGAACAGTGCATAATAATGCCCTATAATTAATGTCAATTAAATTTGATTATATGTTTGTATTGTATACGGAGAAGGCAGCATGTCAAAAGACTAAATAAACTGGGGGAAAAGCATCAGGAGATCCATGCTTTTTTCCTGTCCCTGTCACAGATTTCTTTATGTCTTAGAAATTACACTTGATCTGCCTTGTTCTGTTTTCCTATCTCATAAAAATACCTTTTCTGAAAGGGCTTTGAGTTGGTATGTTCTACATAAGATATTGATGCTACAGGCAAGCCTTTATTCAAGCACATTTTATTCTAATTACATGTTTACATTGGAATAGCGCATCAAGACCCTTACGGACACTGAAATCTCATTTTGGTGCACCACCAGTAAGTGTTCCTGGTGTAGACGTAGTGAAATGCTTTGGCAGTGCGGCACGGCACATGAACTGCAGACTCCTATCAGTTACCATAGTGTAAACATGGAATTTAGATATGGGTTTGTTGTTACACTCGTTCCTATTTTCTGTGAGAAAATTGATACAGTGAAGAAAATGCTAGAAACAGGAGAGCAGACAAAATAGTGAAAAGTTGCTATGGGATTAGCTGTGTGCATGAAGACTTTCAAGTCTTCTAAGTACTCAGACTTTTTACTTTATATCATTAAAAGTGAAAAATAGGTACCAAGTTTTTCCATATAAAGAGTATCACCCATGATTCCCAGTTATATGGATGATACGTAATATTAGATACACTGCATATGTTGTAGGAAGACACTTGAGTAAACTCCTTAGTTAACCTTGAAAAGCAATGAAATCTTTGAGGAAGGGTCAAAACAAATGCACTATGCAAAATCTTGAGGAAGGTGGTCCTTTAATAATGGGGAAAATTAACTTCAAAATTGCATTTGTTGTTTCTCTTCTTTTTTTAATCTTTTCTGATACTTATTTGTTAGTATCGCTAGTATTTACTGGTATAGCAAAACATTCAGCTGAGTTGGTGTTCTTTCCCAAGTTGAAAGGTAGTTTTTAAATTTTGTAAAAGAACATTCAGTTTGTTCTCTTAGGAGAAAAAAAAGATGAATGAATACCACAAATTAATCAGATGTGGGTTTTTTATTCTTCCTGGAAGCAGACTTCCAAAATCTCTCTGGTCAAAATAAAGAGGACCTGATCCCATTCTTTTCAAAAAAATCAGTGGCAACTTTATAGCTGACTGCTGGAGAGGTATTGACCCTGAACACAGCACTATTTTTGTGAAGTGATTTTCAGAACTCCATGCAATAGTTCATCAATTGAGGAAAAAGCCTATAATCAAAACCTATGCACATACACAAGAGGGAAATCAGCTTCATCCTGATTCTTTGACATTTTCTTGCTTTTGAGTAGATATAAATAGAAGTGTGTGTATCAGCTTTTCAGTAGTTACCCTGCAATCAGCTGGCCTAAAGAGACATTTCACAAGTTACATTTTTCATCATTTTTTCATTGAACATTACAGTTGATCTTTTTCTATCCCTCTGTTTCTGTTTCAATCTACATATATTCATAAAATATGAAGGATAAAAGAGCAAAAACATAATTAAAAGAGAGATGAGTTAACAAAAGAACTTGTTGAAATTGATTGTAAATTATTATACTTATTTATCTATTACTAATGTAACTATTTGACAATAATCCTCAAGTTTGCAACTACAGCAGTCAGATCAAAAAAGGGTAAAAGAAAAAGAAGGTATTTAATTAGATAATGATTTTTCTAATCTGTGAAAGCTATTTTATAAAGAACATATATACTCCTCCAAAATCTTGTTTAAATAGCATACTTTGATTTAATTTACACTTACTTTACATTTAGATTTTAATTCTCCAGCACGGAGAATTTTTATTTCAGAGTTTTTCTGAGTGATATAGGAGATTGCATTTGAAAAAACTGCATGTGCAGGTGTCTCATTTACAGCCAGAAAAATACTACTACTCAGGAAAAAAACAAGAAAACATAATTTTTAATATGTTTTGAAATGAATTCTATGGACTACCTTTTTATTCCTCAGTAATGGATATACTAATTTTAAGATGCAATGTCAAATCTAAGATTTTGGTTTTGTGTATAGGAAAGTCTTGAAAAACCAGGATCTTGATTAAAAGCAGTGGGTTTCAGGAAGAAATTGGCAAATTGTGCTCAATGAGAACTGCCTTTGTAATAGTCCACATCCCAAATTGATTTTAAATGAGCTACTATTTTTCATAAATATTCTCCATTAGCTTCTCTTTTGATCAGGTTCCTGTTCTTGATTCTCTTGATTAAACAGGGTCTCATCAATATGTAATCTGTTCTAATGCAAGGTGTAAGGGTGAACTCTTTTTTGCCCAAGAACCTTTTTGCCTTTATTTCCACTGCCCTTTTGGAAATCACTTCCAGGAAATTGACTGTGAGCAGTGCGTACATACCTGTTACATTGGTACACCTGGCCAAGTATTAAAGTATTTCTTCCAAGTTCTGGTGTCTGACTGTTTGCACTACCCTGAAAGCTGGATCACCCTTTTCAAGAAACCTAAAAAGTAGTCTCAAATTTTATTTTCTGTGACATTTTTTCTTCAGTTTCATTGTTTGTTACAGTCCCCTGAAAATTGTTTGCCCAAGCCTTCAAATTTTGCTGTTTTAGGATTCTGGGCTGATATGATACACCTAAAGCAGAGTGAGGAGTCTTTTAATGACAGTGATTGCTTGGGAAAGAAATATTGGTTTATACATATTATATTTGTCAGTAATGAGCAATATTCTACAATCTGTCATGGGCATGGGTAAACCTTCCTGCTGAGATAGTGGTTTAGAGAAATATAGTATTTAAAGTAATTTAATGCAGCCACAAAATGGCCCAGATCTTTGGTCATGAAAACCAGGATAGTACCACTGAAGTCAGTGAAACTTTAGATTATGACAGGTTAGGTCTGTCTGAATGACTGATAATACCTATTATAATGCACTTGTGCTACCATACTAAGATACTGTTTTCAGCGCATCTGGAAAATGGACTGTAGGTGTGACTGACAGTAAAAAAGTGTAACAGACATGAAAAATTTCTCATGTTTTACTTAAAGCAAGCTTCTCTGTGATTCAGAGTGCTCCTGCCAGCCTGTAATGCTGAAAGTAAAAATTCGTAGTGATAATTTTGTAGAGTACTTCTTAGGGAACAACTTCTTTTTCTTTGGGAATAACCTTCACTTGTTGCTGAAGAATACAGCTGAAGCCATTGACTACATCCATAGATTTTTTTTTTTGAAGTTTTTGTATAAAATATCAATACCAGGAGAATTGTCATTTTTGTCTCACAAAGATAACATGTAGAACAGAATTGCTTTACACAAATACAAAATATTTACACGCTAGGATTTTGTTATGAGTTCTTAAATCCTGGGGGAACATTAATACTAAACTTCATGAGTTCTACTGCCCACTTGGCCACATAACTGACGTTTGCTACTGTAGGCCTTCAACCGAATAGGAATGGCCACTATTATCTCTGTAAAATTACTTAAGAGACCAACATTCTATGAAAGTACCTTAACTGAAAGGGTCCTTATCATGCTTATTGAACACTACTAGGCATTGATTTCTTGATAATGTATTATGCAAACTGAGGGTGGCTGCCTATGTGTTAGCTGACAAGTTGCTGCAGTGGGAGTTGTACAACTGGCACCATCACTCCAGTGACTAGCATCTCACTTCTGTATCATGGTCTACAGTAGTTCAATCTGAGCTGTTAATTTACTTCAGAACTAAAGCATTTCCCACATGGCAGAGAAATTCTCAAAGTGTCATTTCCAAAAAGTGTATTTTGCATTTACAGAATCAAAAAAAAAAAGGAGACAAATCTTGTTATAGCTTTGCATTAGGAAACATCATCTCATTGAGTTGAAAGGCCATAAAATCATATTAAATGATTTTTTGGTGCCATTGTTTCCCCTGGTATTTGGTCTACCTAGTTTAGGGACAAATATATTAAAAAAAAACAGATGACTAAGGCAAATGTGGTTATCTATGCTCACCAGTATATTTTGGTGTTCTAACATTGTGCTTAACCCACTGTTGCTAAGATTATGTGTGAAGTTCATCTGAGTGTAGTCTCACTAGCTAAAAGATTTTGGAGGTTAAATAGAATCATGTCAAATGGATTCATTAGTCTATATAGTTTACAATCCCTGTAGAAATAGAGTTTGCGAACGAGAGCAGAGATGAAGTTGGCCTTACATTTGAACTTTCTAAATCTATTGACAGTGAACATATATTTTAGGGAGATGGGCATCATCTAACTACTTACTAAAATTGCAGGCAAGTGGGAAATAATGTGAAACCTGTGCTCAGGCCCAGTGGAAGTGGCAAGCATCTCTTCTAGTTGTTCTGACACAAGGAACTTGTACAGTTCCTAGTGGAGCTATGCAGCTATTTCTATGGCTTTGAAGTTGCAGCAAAATCTTCTAGCACTGACAGATTATGCTTTGGAGGCCTGTTAAACATTTAGCTGCAGTGAACACTAAATATGCCTCAGCAACAGGTTTATTGCTATATGAGGTACTTGTTTCAGATGGCTAGGTTGTATGTGTAGTATTGATCTCAACTGGTGAGCAGTTCAGTTGATTTAGAACAGGTTATTATATGCATTTAATTTCTGAAAATTGTCTTTGAAGTCTTGCAATGTGGAATATCTATTCTTTTAAGAAATTTTTTCTTTTAACAGTACTCCTTAAAAACATTTTGGCTACATGACTGTATTTTTTAAAATTAAGCTGCAAACCCATTAACATAAGGCTTAAATAGCTGGTGGTTTTTTACTCCCAGTAGTGTTTGACATCTTTGAGGTATTGGAATAAACGACAGGTAACAGACCCAAATCTAGGTGTTTTTTCCACTGATGTCCAAGGATTGGTTAACATAATAAAGTAAGTCTTCTTCTAGTTAATGCACTCCCTTCTTTAAGGTCTTGCAGTGTTTTGCTTTAGTCAGTTGGGAAGGTGCTTATGTTTTGGTTTACAATGGAATCCAAACAAATAAAGTAAAGTTCACATTTTTCATTGAGAAAGAAGAAATTTGCATTTTTCATTTCCAAGAAGAAATTTCTTTCTAATTCAGGTGTGTAATAAAGACAGAGATATGGAAGAGGGCTGCCTACATAGCTATCAAGTGATACTATGTAAAAGTGATCATTTTCAGCAAAAGCAGTTAGTTTAGAAGAAGCACCCAGACAATTGATTTTATACCAGATGATGCTTGTATTTGCTGGTAAAACATTCTGTATATGAAAATTTTTCAGTTGTTCTCTGCTTTGAAATGATTAAATAGAAGTAAACAAGCGAGAAGGCTTCAATTTTTTTTCCTGGCTATGGTCTCCACTCCATTAACTCTTGTCTTCATCTATTGACTTGAGAGCATATTAAGGCAGTGTGCTCTTCCTGAAGCTATGTCTGAAACCTGTTGTAAAGTTCTGGCTAGAACAGAATATTGCCGCCTGCTGCTTCAATGGATTCTCTGCAGAAGTTTTTGATATATACTCCAGAGCATGCTCTAGTCTTTAGGTATTTTTTAACTGCATTCAAGATGTTTATTCTACTGTAAAATCCTGTATTTTTTGTTGCAGATAATTTCTCTAGGCATGTTCTGGCCTGTAAGTTAAATTTAGTTCAACAGATAACTACCAACAACTAGAATAGACAAAGATATTATAGTATCTCATTGTAAAAGACTGATGATTTCATTCAATGTCTCAGGATCCTGGACTTTAATCTCCCAGTGAACCATAGATTGTCTGTCTTTGTAAGTGTAATGTTCACATTTTTATCTTTCTATTGAGTCTTTTTAAAGAAGGAGTGGGTGTCTCTGGAGGCTTGGGGGCAGGGAGTGTTTCTTTTAAATTTTTAGAAAGTTAGAGCCAAATGATGACGCAATTGATTCTTTGGGTGTATTGTTAATCTTTTTAAGATGTCCATGCAGATTTGATTAATACATTTATGTGTTTGTGCATTTAATAAATGCATGCTTTTGTTTAAAATTAAACATCTTTGGTATGTATAATATGGTGTATTTGCTGCTTTAAATGGGACAATAAAATTGTCAACAAACTCTTCCAGACCTCTAATGCATTTATACAAAATATAAATGCACCTTTCTTTTAAATATACCTACGTCAATGTACCTATTGATTTATACTAGTGGTGTTCAGCCTTCTTTAATTTGTGGATCTCTAAAAATTTTCTGATGGGAATGTGAATGTTCTAGAAATATGTATAGATTACTGTATGTCATATTTGAGTCTTCCATGGAGCCTTCAGAACTATTGCAGATTCCTACAGACCACAGAACACTTGTTTGAAAGCCACTACATTATACCAACAAAAAGCTAATCTATGTTAATTCTCTCTTAACCAAATCATGCAGTCATAAATTGAGTGGTATTAAAGAAATATGGATTAGTTCATTGTTGCATTTGAAAAAAATTAAGAAAACTTTGCATTATAAGCAAAGTTATTTTTTTGTGTGTGTGACAGATTTACAGTGTAATTCTATTAAAACTCATAATCGTCTTGGCTGTACTGTTCTGTTTGTGTTGTGCCATTACCTCTGGCTATTAGTAAGATAACAGGAATTTGTACATGGCATAATTCAGACTGCTTCTCCTTTACTGAGTTTAAAATTGCAACCAAGATACAACTTGATATGCAACAAGATTTACTTGAACATGACTGGATTAATTAAACAACAGTCTGTTGCTTACTGTACTATTTATCAACTCTTTCAGGGGCCATCTGTTTATGACATAGTTATGACATGTCTCCTTTTAATTCATCTACCATTCTTATATAACTTTTGGTGCAATTTTTACCAAGAAAACAGATTCTATTTTGTTTTGTGTAGTTTTTGAGGTGGGAATAGGAGGAAAGGTTACTTTCTATGTACATAGAAATCCCAGAAAGGGAATATTTATTTAAAACAATTTGATTTGCATGGAAAAATAAATGAATCCTTAGACAAAAAGGGACCATGACTTAATGATGTACCTGTAATTAAAATTTAAGACTAAATTCCTAACTTGTCATCTTAATGAAAGGTTTTCAGTAGAGGAATATAAGTTTTATTAATGGTATGTGGTAATGTCATTCTCCAGTATAATCAGTCAGAAATGCACTCCATTTCGAAGACAAAGAGAAGATGGGTGAGCTGGGTTTTTTTTCGTTGAAACTGTTACATGAAAGTTAAGTTCTTCATCACTTGAACTAAAGTTTAGAAGACTGAAGAAGAGGTCTTGCAGTTTGGGGATTTCATTTGTTGGAATTTTCAGTCTTCTTAGAGGCTTTGGGAGTGACTTTGGCATAAACTATGTGGAACCTGGAAAGCAGAAGAGAGAGAACTTTGACACTTCCAAACCTCCAGCTAGCTTTTTTCGTATCTCTTTTTCTTACCTTCTTTGTCATGGATCTGCCATCCTTTAAATAGTAATAGGCCAATAACAAAGGAGAAAAAAGTCCACAGATTTCTTCTGCTTACAACAGTGGTGGCAAAAATATTAGTGGCTAAATGAAGATCATCAGCCATAATGGAGTTTGTGTCTCCCACCACTAGTGAAAGTTATAGCTACTGTACCTCTTTGAAACTTTTTCTGTACGTGAAAAAAAAAATATTTTTTTTTTCCTCCAAGATAAGGCTTGCTTTTGTGAAGCACCTTCATTTTCCTGAATTTTTAATGTGGCTGTGTTGTGGAGTGCAGTGAAAGAGTATTATGGCTTCTGTTCAGTTTAACATTCTTAAAAGACAGGTGCTCCATACACCTCTGAAATATGTATGTTGCTAGCCTCTCAATGACATATTGCTCATTTCCTGTGTGATTCTGCACCTTAACAAATTTGTGGACATAATTTGTTTGCCAAAGTAAATTAAAAAGTAGGTGTATGGGTAATTTCTAATTATCCTCATTTTAGTGTCAATTGCATTGGAAAGAAATCAGTAGTTAATAGTACAGGCTCATTGTTCATTTGGGTTTTGGTATTCTTCTGGGTTTGATTCCATGTTGAATTTTACTGTTCAATTTTCAGATGAAACACATAGTTTTCATAATTATTTAACACAGTAAGAGCTATGATGTTCTTGATTATGACTCTGAGAACAAAAGGGCTGAAAGAAAAAACAAAGTAACAGACAGAATTGACAGAAAATTTTTGAAATGGCTGTCTTCAGAAGGCCGGAAGAGCTATCACATGTAGACTTATCAGAAGACAGTTATCTAGCAGTGTCCTGACTGATGTCCTAGCTAATAATGGATTTTTCAAGGTAGGTTCTATGCAGCATCATGGTTTTTTGAACAACAAAAAAGTTCAAGTACAAGGGATAGAGGTTTACAGTAGTAAGCACAGAGTTCTTGGCACAAGTACAGTTTTGGATGAAAAGAAGTTTAAACTTTTTTTTAAACAGTTACTGTCAATATGATTGAAGACAGACAGTGAGGCAAAAAGCAATAACAACAAAATGTGGTGGAAGTCCATTTCAGGTTTGGGGACGTATTGTCTGCAATATAGTAGAACAAAAGACATTCAAAAAAAAGCAATGCTCACAGCTGAGAAAAACAGAGATATTGATCTATTGCAAGGATCAAAATTATTTTTTTACACTACATGCACAAAGGTGTGTTTGATGTTGAAAATTATCTGTAGCAACACTGTTGATATTTCTGAGTAATGTTCACAGAAACTTACAGCCAGCAGAGAGGGAAAAAATACTCCTTTAACTCCTTGAAAAAAGTTTGTCTTGCTTTTTCTCCTCTTACTATTGAAGAAAAGAGGAACTATGGACTTGAGTTTAAATGTCATCATATTGACCTTTTCTTTTTATCTCCTTCATGCCTGGTCAATAGTTTTTGTGAACGTACAATTCAACTAAATAGTAATAGCTTGCAAATTAGGTATAAGTTTGGAAATAACTTACCAACATATCTCCCACAAGAAAATTGCCTTTATATATGCATACACTTGGAATTTCTTGACCCAGAATGTTTAGCGAGGACTGAGGCCCTGTCACCTGTACACCAAGCGGTCTGTAATGGAACATATAGCTGTATATTCCCTGTAAACGCTGTCAGAGGACAAGCCAAATTAGAGTGAATTTATCTGCTGAGATCATGTATCTGGAAATTTCAGTTAGTAGCAGTTTGGCTTTCATTTTCTTGGTCACTGTTGTGCTAGAACTACAACTGCTTACCCTTCTGGATTACAAAACAGAGAATGATTCACCACGTTCTTCCTCATGAAATTCTAAAATTCATGCTCAGATGTATAAATAATACTGAAAGGAATTATTCTTCCGGCAGAAAGAAGCAAATGTTTCTTCAGCCTGTGTGACTGCTTACACATCAAAAAAAGACTTCAAAACTGCTGCAGATGTGCTACAAATAAATTCTTGCCACTCTCTAACAAGATTCCATATATACCACTCTTCATTTGGAAGTTGTTTGAATGTTTGGACCCTTACCATGAGCTGAAATTTGCTTAATTTTTTAGGAATTTTACCCGATAATAGAACAGATTGCTTCAACATTCACAGAAGGATTGTTCTTACAGAAGACAAGGCAAGAGTTTGGACTCACTTATCTGAATGATACCACTGTGGAAGGGAAGGACTTTTCCTGTGACAAAGTGAAACAAAGGGTTTTCCGAAAGTCTCAAATGTAGATCCGGTAGATGTTTCATAGGACCATTTTTAGACTGCAAGTTTTGAACTTTATTAAAGAGTAAAGGTACCAGAACCTGAAACTTCCAGTGGCTGTCTGACTTAAGATTTGTTTCTATGTGACTGTCACTGTCATCACTAAGATGACTTTCACTCACATTGGGTAGTTTATTGTATATATGTATATAAATGAACACATGCAGTGTCATTAAAAACTTCCAAACATGATTGAATAATGTCATATCCACAATTTATCATGGACCTTTTTCTTCCTCCCAAGCTTTATCACAGATAATACTCATAGACATTGCCTATCATTTATGGCAAACATATTTAATATGATTTTCAGACCTGCATAAAGAGAATGTAACACTTCATGTATCAAAAATTGTTATTGCCGTGACAGCACAAACTTTAAAGAAAAGAAATAGCAGACACACAAATAGACTTTATTACTGAACCACGTACCTCCCAGTGTACAGCTTTGGTTGACCTTATACTTGGGCCACAGGTTATATCCCAGTTTGCAAACAAAGAGTGTCTTTTTCAGTATTAAGGCATTCTGCTTTTTGGAAAAATTAGTACCTGATACAACATCGGAGAAATTTTTATCCTCTAAACTAGTGTTGTCTGTATGCATGCAAATTCTTTATCTAGCCAATTTTAAAAAAAAAAAAAAAAAAAAAAAACAAACCACACTTTTACTTCATTAAAAACTTGATTTTTATTTCAGTTTTTAGTTTCTTTTGAACAAGATGTCCTGAATAAATTTAATAGGTAAGCTGTTGTATTTTTACATAACAACATAAAAGGGAAAAACTTCCATGTTTATATTAAGCAGCCAAAAGGAAAAGTAATGCCCACTAAGCAACTTAGATAAGCAGCCACTTTAGCAACTGGCATGGCTGTGCATTTTTATTTTGTGGAAACCATATTTATATTGTAAATTTGGAATTTTATTAATGTGTAGTACTAATAATTAGAAATTATCTAATTGGCATAAACTCTTCTGTATTTTCTGATCTGGTTAGATAAAAATTCCAGATTTTGTCAGAGAAAAAAGGTTCTACTGTGCTAAACTGCTTTCCTGTATAGTTCCCAAGAAAATGGCCTTTATTATTAAGGGAATAGATTAGATGTCTGAATGTGAAGTACACTGGAGAAACACTTCATAAAACAAGTATTTTTCAAGCCCTTAGGAACTTATATTTTTTGTTTGCATTTCATCATGCTAATTATTGTTTAAAGAGTTCCTTAGGTGATTACACCCAGCTAATTTTATGAAGTTTCATTCCATTCATTATACAGGACAGCTAATTAATGCTGGAAATGTTATTATTCTAAGGAAGATTGTGTAACCATTCAGACACAAACATCTTGCAGATGTACTGTAGGTGTCATTATCTGAAGGCAGTTTGATGACTGCACTGAAATATTCTTTGAGAAATTACAGATAAATTCTTTTTTTTAAACTCAGCTCTAGCTGTCATACCAGAATATTCACAACACATTTCGAATATTTAACAGGGAGGATCTTCAAAATTAGTTCCCTGAAAGTAGTTCCTTCATTATTTTTCAAGCTTGCTTGTGATGATTCACAGTATGGAACCTTTTAAATTATCTTCATTTCTTCCTGTCAGTTGTACTCACTTTCAGCATCCAGTTGTATTGATTTATATGAACAAGCTCAGTTTCATTAGTCATAATGAAATTAATGGCAAGTTACATCACTTTTCTCTGACTGTGTTTTCCAAAGCAGAACAATATAACTGCATTGGAACATATTAAATGTTATGTTAACAGACACAAAATCCTGTGTTAAAGTTAATTTATGTTGAGCTGTGGATAGATACATGCTGACAAAAACAGAAAAATGCAAAATTGAGGCTGACAGTCTGTCCTTCCTTGATTGTATAGATTTGTTGCAGCACATGCAGTATGTAACTTCATGCTGTGATTTGAGACCTAAGCAACAATCAGCACAATAGGAAACAGTCAGAGCAGTCTGTCAGCCACTGCATCAAATTTTATTGTCCTTTTTGGATATCTTTAAAGATCTAAAAGATACTTTCAGTAATATACTTTAACTCAGCACTTTTAAGTAAAGTATTACATCAATTCCAGTGTTCATCAAAATAAAATAAATACATATAGATTATATAGAAAAGCATGTATTTCAATCTTATTTTATTTTAAATAAAAAAATGACATAGGTTTACATCTTGACAACGGCTTAAAATCTATTTTGGCAAATACATATGTGATTCTATTATGTATTACTGCACATCCAGAAGGTTAATCTGGACCTTGAATTAGTTGCATGAACCCTCTTTGCACCTTCTTTCATGGGTGTCCAGTCTACTCTGTTTATGAAGACTGAACTCTCCTTGACAAAATACAATGCTTGTACTTCTGCTGATCACTGCAAAGCCTTTAAGAGCAAATGGTACTCCCAGAGCTGTCTTGAACACTCATGTACAAATATACTCATGCACAATTAGATAAGAAGTCTGCACAAGCTTAAGGTCGTAAAATAGATACCATCACTGTGATATTCATATCATCCTGCCATATCCTAGCTTCCTACCTTCTCCTGTCCTACTTGGTTTTACACCATCAGCAGTGGAAATAGAAACAACATTGTTCCCATGATACTTGTACTATATGTATTACTCCTGTATAATCACATTGGCTTCAAAAAACTGTTGCTGGTGATCAGCCTCAGTTTGGAAAGAACTATGTTGTCCTATAGCTATAGCTGTCCAAATGCTTTTGAATCATAGAATCATTTAGGTTGGAAAAAACCTTTAATATCATCAAGTCCAACCATTAACCTAGCACTGCTAAGTCCACCACCAAACCATGTCCCCAAGCACCACATCTGCATGTCTTTTAAATACCTCCAGGCATGGTGACTCAACCACTTCCCTGGGCAGCCTGTTCCAGTGCTTGACAACCCTTTCAGTGAAGAAGTTTTCCCTAATATCCAATCTAAACCCGCCCTGGCACAACTTGAGGCCATTTCTTCTCATCCTATCACTAGTAACCTGGAAAAAGAGACCGACCCCCACCTCACTACAACCTCCTTTCCGGTAGTTATAGAGAGTGATAAGGTCTCCCCTCAGCCTCCTCTTCTCCAGGCTAAACAACCCCAGCTCCCTCAGACTCTCCTCATAGGACTTGTTCTCCAGACCCTTCACCACCTTTGCTGCCCTTCTCTGGACATGCTCCAGCACCTCAATGTCATTCTTGTAGTGAGGGGCCCAAAACTGAACACCATATTCAAGGTCTGGTCTCACCAAATCTAGGTCTTTAGAGAAACTTTCTAAATATAATAGCCATATTAATGTTTGTTCCATAGATAAAAATTTTTTTGTGGCTGAAAGAAGGCAAAATTAGTGTACAGAGTTGCTTTTCTCCAGCTAAATCAGATAGACATTCAAAATAAAATTAAAGTATCTGAAAAGTAAGAAACATTTGAAAGATCACTCGTGGTACACATGAATTATTTTGTCTGAATGCTGTATTTCAGACTTCTTTTTTAATGCTGTGGAAATGTCATAATTATATCTCAGTCACATCACTAGATGTCTATTATTGCTGCTATTTTTCGAATCGCTATTCTAATATAAGCCAAAATATTTCTTCATTTCTTCAATATATTTTGGACTAATTCTACTAATTCTCAAGTAATTTAGACTTTTCTACCACCATGTGAAGCTGAATAATTTCTTCTTTCTCTTTATGGACTTCTTGAATCTCCTCTTTTTGAAATAGCAGCTTTCAAACTGTCATCCTCAGGGCTGTGGGAAGTAGCCATTGGACCACTATTAAACACAGGTCTTTTGCAGAGAAATTTGACAATCAGGATGTGTGATGGTTTATGGGATATATTGAGGCTTGGCATTGAAGTGATTTATTTGTTCACATTTTTAGCAGCTCACTGCACAGCCAAATGATTACAAATGTGCATGGGCCAAGCAAAATACAATGTTTGATGCCAACTTTTTTTTTTTTTTTTTTTTTTAGGAGAAATGGAAGAAAAAAAAAGCCCAAAAGTAGTTATAGAGGAAACATAATGCGTCAAAGAATGATATTCCAGGGCTGTAAAGAGTTTTACTAAAGATGTTAACATTCTATATTATCATATATTCGTGGATATGGGCTGTACAGATGTATGGGCTATACAGATATGTCTATGTATATAGGTGTAGGAATTTTTTCTTGTTCCACATTTTTATTTTCGTTCTCTTGTATGCTCTTCTCTTCTTTCAGAATGTGTTATATTTCACATGATTCCTCACCTTCTGTCCTGCCTAGCCCCTTCATACAGGTAGCTGCCTTTTTATAACATAATCCATAGTGTCTTGAAGTGCACAGAAATTTTTTCATTCTGTTCAGTGCTGTTCTGTCCAGCCTATATTCTGAGTTCCCAAGCATACAACTTCACAAGATTACACACAAATGTCAGTTTTCCAGTCTTTGCTTACCATTTTGCAAGAAGACTAAGGAGGCTGAATATGGACTGGCTGAGTTAGAAGAATAAATATGCAATTCTTCCTGAAAAATAACCTGTACTCCTAAAGTAGAGAACTGTAAATACTGTACCAATATCTTAAAAAGGCATTGGGTGTGTTTCTGGGTGTTAAAAAGTACTGCCCGCATATGTTTGTTGAAGTGCATGAACAGTCTGTCTGGTGTAACACCTCATGCTCTATGGTATATGTGTTTTTATTGCCTGTTACTTTTTGTGTGTTTTGGTGAACAGTCAAATATCTATCCTCTTGCTGAATACAGTTATAGATCAGGAGCTTTGCAGTGAAATCCAACTTTCAGTAGCCATTTTCTCCCATTTTTAGATTGTATACCTAAAATTTTATTTTTGTAAGCAGTTTTTTTCTTCTAGTAGTATTTATTTGATTCCTTTGTCTCCATTCTATTCAATTTTATGTACTAAAAATGTATCTATTTTATTCTATTTGCTGCTAAGTTCATAGAAACCTAAGAGTTGTTATACTGAATCATGGTTTAAGTAGTCATCATTCTCACCATCAAACTGTGAAATTCTTTAGTGAATGACAGAAGTAGCATGCTGACATGCATTTATTAGATGTTCTCCTTCCTCCAGTTTTCCAGTCTTTTTGATGTGTAGTCTTTCAAATTGATAAATTTATGAGTCCTCCTTTTTGAAAGCGCAAAATGCACAATACTGTTGTTCTTCAGCTTAGGACCTCTGTTTTCAATATTTTCCCTCAGTGGCAGAATGAGAATAGACCTCTGTCACAGATGTCATCCTTTGTCTCAGCAAGTATCTGCAGACCATCAAGCACCCTTTTCAAAGTCAGTATTTATTAATCAGAAGAATACAGTAGCTAGAGTCCTTAGGTGAGAAGGACAAAGCTAAATTTGTGAAAGGGTATGTTTCCACATCGTTTAGGATTACTTTCTGTCATTCTCCAATGAGATGCTGTCTTATCTTGGCTGATCCCACAATTGAACAGGCTAAACAATTAAATTGCCTTGCTATGAAAACATCTTCTTCTGTCTCTACCACCTCTGTTACAATCCCATGTGACTAAGAACTAACTAAAATTTTGCTTTTTTGACAATCAGCATCTCAACATCCTGATTTTTATTTCTTCTGTGAATTTTGGACTTGCCAAACCCAACTTTTCAACCAGAAGTTTGGAATAATAAGAGAGAGTTAATAAGTGATTGTAATATTATTAATTATATATACACAAATAATATAGGTACAATTGTATACATATTATTACCTAATAGCTTATAAATTTATATTAATAAATATATTTTAATAAGTGATATAAAGTGAGTTCTCTAGCTTCTGCCAGTTTATCATCTCAAGCTGTTCCAGCAAAACATTAAGTGAACTTTACATCTGGTCTGCATGTGATATTCTGCGTTCAGTGACTGCCTCTATGGCCCCTGAAGCGTTCCAAGATCCAGCTTTTTCAAAGCATTCACAGGAGTTCATAAGCAGTGCATACACCAGTTCTCCAAACAATGCCAGATTTCAGAATAGATTGTTTTTTTCCTACCTCTCTAGTTTAATGCATTGCAGGTACCTCACATGCAACATTCAGGGTTGGAGCCTTTATTTTTAATGCTGTCTAGGTCTGGGTTTTCACTATCATCACTAGTGACTGTCATCTCTGAATGCTACTAAGCTCTTGCATGCAAGAGCAACTTGGAGTTACAGCTTTCATAGGTCAGGTGCCTGTTGTTTAAATAAGCTCAAACCCCATTATCTGTTTTGAAGAGATTGTATTTAAATTTCCTTGTATATCTCTTTTTCCTGTTTTAAGGGGTTCAGGTAATTTTTGGTGTCTTTGTTACCCTGACACAAAAATGTTTCCATCTTTGGACTGGACAAGGAAGCAGTCATCTTTAAGAGTCTATAGCACTTCTTGTCAATACCCTCCTGATGCAAAAAAGAATTGTTTACATACACTTGTCTGCAGAGTCAGTCATCTGACTCTTCGCTGGGTAAAAAACCAGCTGGATGGCTCAGCCCAGAGAGTTGTGGTGAACGGAGCTAAATCCAGTTGGCAGCCGGTCACAAGCAGTGTTCCACAGGGCTTGGTTTTAGGGCCAGTCTTGTTTAATATCTTTATCAATGATCTGGATGAGGGGATTGAGTGCGCCCTCAGTAAGTTTGCAGATGACACCAAACTGGGCGGGAGCATCGATCTGCTGGAGGGTAGGAAGGCTCTGCAAGAGGGATCGGACACGCTGGATTGATGGGACAAAATCATTTGTACGAGGCTTAAAAAAGCCAAGTGCCAGGACCTGCACTTTGGTCACAACAACCCCATGTAATGCTACAGGCTTGGGGAGAAGTGGCTGGAAAGCTGCCCGTCAGAGAAGGACTTGTGGGTGCTGACTGAAAGCTGGCTAAACACGAGCCAGCAGTGTGCCCAGGTGGCTAAGAAGGCCAACAGCATCCTGGCTTGTATCAGCAATAGTGTGGCCAGCAGGAGTAGGGCAGTGATTGTGCCTCTGTACTCGTCACTGGTGAGGCCACAGCTCAAATACTGTGTTCAGTTTTGTGCCCCTCAGTACAAGAAGGACATTGAGGTGCTGGAGCGTGTCCAGAGAAGGGCAGCAAAGGTGGTGATGGGTCTGGAGAACAAGTCCTGTGAGGAGAGGCTGAGGGAACTGGGGTTGTTTAGCCTGGAGAAGAGGAGGCTGAGGGGAGACCTTATCATTCTCTATAACTACCTGAAAGGAGGCTGTAGTGAGGTGGGGGTCGGTCTCTTCTCCCAAGTCACTAGTGATAGGATGAGAAGAAATGGCCTCAAGTTGTGCCAGGGGAGATTTAGATTGGATATTAGGAGACATTTCTTTACTGAAAGAGTGGTCAGGCATTGGACCAGGCTGCCCAGAGAGGTGGTGGAGTCACCATCCCTGGAGGTGTTCAAAAAACTTCTAGATGTAGCACTTCAGGGCATGGTTTAGGAGGCACGGTGGTGTTGGGTTGCCGGTTGGACTTGATGATCTTAGAGGTCTTTTCCAAGCTTAATGATTCTATGATTCTGTCTCATCACAGAAAGGCAATTGGTTGACCAGCTTGGTTTGCACATGGTAGATCTCTGCTGGCTGTTCCCAGACATCTTTTTGTCCTTCAGATCTGGCTTCCAGGAAAGTTGGCTCAATGATTTTCGTGGGGATTTTAGACAGGCTTACTGTCTTTCATTTGCAATCAGACTATATCTGTGCAATGGTGGAAATTACTGCTATGCAAAATCATATAAAGAAAACAAGTTATGTTTTAGTGTCCTCAGGCAAGAAAATAGAGCTGTTTTTAGCAGCTTGGTCTACAGGGGCTATTCTGTCTTAAGACCATGGGGTTAAAAACAGCAGCTACTTCCACTTTTGTAATCCATCTCCGAAATGGGTATTTTTTTTATATTTTTAGGACAGGTCTACAGTCAGAACGGAACCAAATATGCTGTATGCCTTTCAGTTTCCAGTACTAGTACCTTTTTGCATCCTTGTATTGAAGATTTTGGGGCTTTCTTTGTTTTCGTTTGTTTTTTGTTGTTGGTATGCATTGAGTAAAAGATGTTGTTCAAATGGCTGAAATGTCGTGGAGCCTTTTTTCTGTACTGATAGAGATTATTTAAAATACAGATGTATTTAACATTAAATCATTGTTGTCAATGTTGAAATTTCTTCTTAAGCGTCCTGTATAAAATATAACAAACTATTTTGTATGATTTTGTCCCTAACTTAGACTTGTTCATAGGGTGGACTTCTGGGGAAACAGCTTTTCTATGTACCAGCTAATAAAGTTGGCATTGAGTACGGCAGTGTATACTGTACCAGCATAATGGTAACCATATACCACAACCAGACCATAGCAGGGTAACTATATACCAATTACTTTTATGTCCAATACAGAAAAAAATAAAATATTTGCCTGTATTAAATATATTTTATATTAAAAATATAAAATAAAATACTTTTCCTGCATAAAAGCAGTCTCTGCCATCTTTCTTCTCACAGGCGTTAGGTCTTTTCAGTTCCTTGGGACTTTTCTGGCTTCCAGGGTTTTTCTTTAGGCTTCTTAAGGTAACCAATACTTTAAATAATGAGATTTTATTTTCTGAAGGAAAACCAGAAATACATTGTTTTGAAGTATATGTGTTATCTCTTTCAAACATATTTTTAGTCAAAATTACAGTAGTACCACTATTTGAGTGGTTTGCCGACATACTTCCAAATAAAGGTCAAAATATTCATCCAGAGAGAAGGGATTTAACCAGATTTCCTAAACTCTTGGAGAAAACAGGTTTGCTCAAGGGATAGAGTCTGTCTCCTTTTCATTTCCTTGAGGCATCTTATTAGATTGGTTTCCCGGTGTGGTCATGCCCCTATATCTTTCTGCATTTTATTGCAGTCCCATACTTCATTCTCAAGAAATGTTGCCTGTAGCCACATATGCACAACGGTATAACAATAAAATTATCACAGGAGACCTCAAGCAGCCTGAGGCAGGTGAAGACAATAGAAAAAACAAAATACACCAAGTATGTCAAATGCAGGCTTGCCATCCGGAGAGATGATACAGCATTCCATCAGGAAAATTTTCTGGCTGGGCAACTTTTTTTCTAACCTTCTTTAGGATTTACAAAAGCTTAAGTCTTTATCTATTTACATACCCTTCTGATTACTGTGTTCGGTGAGCACTTGCTAGAAATATTAAAATACCATTAGTGTAAAATATTAAAAAAAACACCAGTGACCAATCTCCCTTTTGCATCACTGCCATACTGTGGGGAAAAGGACTTAATTGCTTCCCTGTTTGCTTATTACATGGATGTATGTACTGTAAGGGAAACTAGTTAGGGAATTAAGATTTACATTTGATTATGAGAACAGTGGAGTTCATGGTTACCTCCTCTATTTATGTATTTACTTGTATTTCAAAGGAACTCCTCATACAGTTAAAACCAGGAATGTATTTAAGTGCTTGATTATAAATGGGATTGGCTGAGTTCCCTGGTAGAAAGCCAGTTCTTGTACAAATTCTGTCTCTCTTGCTTTTTGGTATTTCATGGTGGCACTGAAATGTAGCTGTTATGTGAGGTCATGATTATAAAAGAAAAAAAATACATGTCATACTGCCTGTCAGCTGGACATGCAAAAGCCTGAACAGAGTTAGGTTTTTGACTGGGAAACCAGCACAAACTGAAATTTTGTAGTGATATACCCATGGTAGCCTTTATTTGATAGCAGATGAACTACAGTGCTTGATGCATAATTTATATCAGTATACGATGAGCAAACATTTATTTAGTCATCAAAATAACCTTATAAATTTGAAACAGGAGTAGATGAATTTTATAAAAAGTTGTATCATGCAGTGAGTTTTATACGAATGTTTTTCATTTAAGGCAGAAGCAATGGCAATTGTGAGCTATGATTCCTCTGCTGGGTGAGCAAAGTAGCAGAGAACTCAAGCAGTGATTTCTTCAACCACTGTCTGTAGTTATAAAACAGTATGGTTACAAAACATCTTTTGACACATGGGAATGGGATTAGGCATGTACTCTGCACATAACAGATCAGCTAAATTGCAAGACCTCATGCAAATTGCATGGCAGATAACCATCAACCTTATTGATGCAGGGGGTAAACACAAATACTGTTAGTAACATGTGGGCAAAATTATCAGGCCTTTTCTTATGGCATCAAGATTTGCTCTGAAGAATCAAATTCTGTTGCCCTAATTCAGGGGAAAAAAAAATGAAGTCACTGTAAAATTTTCTGAAAAGAAGTTTTTATAGATATGCACTTGTAAAGAAGAGTCTTTTCTATGTATAAGCAATATTTATGTTAATTCAACACTTAATTTGTTGTATACTGTAGAGGATATTATTAACATATATACGTTAATGTTTTATTTTGTAAAAATATTAAGATTAGTTGGCAGTATATTGTTTGTATACTCAACAAATTTTATTTTACAAATGACAAGTGTTTGTGTCTAATTGCGGGCTAATTTATAAACACTTTTCAACAAATCACTGGAAATGGAATATCAAACTAATTTTGGTGACTGGTAAAGCTTCAATGCATTCAGATGTTTAGAATTTATCTGCATCATTTGCATCTTTCTCTTTTATTTCTAATTCAATGCAATAATGTAAATGAAAGATAGAAAAGACTGTTTAAATTGGCTTGTTCAGTCTGTCTTATACAACATTTTCTTTGTAGCCTCTCCAGAGCTTTGTCCACTCATATTTTAAATAACTCAAGCAGATGAGAATAACTCCATAACTCCACCAACAGGAGAATATTTCATAACACACTACACTGAACTGTTAAACCATTTTCTTAACATCTAAATATATAGTTTTCTTTGCTAATTTTATTTTTATTACATCTGCTTATTGCAATTTTAACTCTCATGAACTTTCTCCCAGTCTTTTTGTACATTAGGCTCTTCAGAAGCAAGTAGATGGCTATCAAAGCCACCTTAATAGCTTTTGGCTGTATAATAAATAAAAGATAATGGAAAGTTCCATAAGAAGACTATTACTTGGTAATACTTGGTACACTGATTGATTTCTACTCTCTGTAAAACCCTTAGAGAGGTTGGAAATTTTAAATTCTAATTCTTGCACATTTAAATACTTTTGACATTAATGATAAAAAGAACTTCATAAACAAATGCTAGAATGTTTTTTGCATGAATGCATATATATGTGTAATGCCCTGGTGTCAGGGTGATGTCAATCATAACCAGTTTTTAAAAATATTTCTA
Organism: Morus bassanus; assembly: GCA_031468815.1. NCBI lineage: Eukaryota > Metazoa > Chordata > Aves > Suliformes > Sulidae > Morus > Morus bassanus. Next base: position 26,415,307 of record CM062600.1, read on the forward strand.
TCCAGTCCTCACTGAAGGCTGACCAAATGCAGTGCCTTTTACATATGCAATATGTTAGATGGTGATAGGAGAAAAACAGCAACACAGTTAAACATCACAGAGGTTTGTTTTCAGTTAAATTGAGCTAGGATTTATTGATTAAGGAACTACTCTATTGTGTAGTAGATGTATGTCAATAAAAATATGTTTAATTGGATGTAATTCTGCTTAATACACCAGATTTCCAAACAAATTTATATGGTAAAATTATGCAAAACCTGGAGTATTTGTTTCCAGATTTAATAATACATTAAGATTAAATTAAGAGTGGGGCAAATATCGGTTGTTCATACCAAAGATATGTATGTTATTTTTTCTGTTGAGTTGACCTTAAACTTGGGAATGGTCATGACTAAATTATAAATGATAGATTACTGGGGGGGGCGGGGGGGGAGGTTAACAGTGTAATAGCTGTTTCTGATTTTTTTTAGTGTATATACAAAATCAAGGAGGAAAGCTTCAAGATAATACACTGCCAACTATAGTTTCCCAAAACAATCCTGCAAAATAAATACAGCAGTCTAATCTCCCCCCAGTTTTGTTCAACGTGAGAGCTCAGTGCCTACTTAGATCAGGTCCAGAAGTAGTTTAACCATGACAACATTCACATTGCAACCATTGGTTTCACAGTTTACATACAGTTAAACGGAGACCTTTCCTCTCTGACTAAGGCAGTCATTTCTGCCCATAGCAGCAGATGCATTTAGCTATTTCAATTTAACTTAATCAGTTTAAAATAAAATGAGGTTAAATAACTATTTGCTTTTAATGGTGATGCTCTAAGGACAAAACTTGTTTTATTTTTCCAACTATTCCAGCTGGTCATCTAAAAGATGCTACCTCTGCCTACAAACCTGGTCCTGCCTATGTCCTTTCACCTTCTCAGCTACAACAAAGTACCATTACAACTGGAAAACATTTTTGCTTAATACAACTCAAGGCTGTGGGGGTGGTTTTCCAATTCCAGTTAGACATTACATTTTATCTTCTGCTATGCTGGAGCTGTACATCAGTTGATTTCCATTCCACGAACCTAGCACTGGAAAAAGAAATATGATATCTTCATTTTGCCAGAATAAATAGGAGTATAAAAAATAAGAGAAAAGAATTGGATGCATTGTTAAATATTCACATACAGAGAGATTCATACGTCAAAGCCAGCATCTACATGGTAGATTTTTGTGTACCCACCTCTACTTACTTTCAATGTATCATGTACTTCTGTTAGGTCGCTCACAATGTTTTTAAGCCCAGTTGTCATTAGTATTGAAACACGCCTTTGACTGTTCTTTACTGATGATTGTGCTACAAAGTCCTAAGTCACAGAATCCAAACTTTGTTTGTAAGGCTTTTGCTGTACATTTCCTTGTTAAATTACTGCCAGGCTTTCTGAGAATAGCAATGTGTTCTGATTATTGTGGGTAAATGCAGAGAGGAAGAAAAGCTGTTGAGCAATGCAAACATTTTCTTAGCTGAAACTTGTGGCTTAAAGTATTTCACTCGTACAAGCAGAAGAACTGTGTGTACTCAAGACTTCTAAAAGAACTCAAGGATGAAATAACTGAGCTCCGAACTACACTGTGTAATCCTTCACTTAAACCTGCTTGACCACCACAGGATTGCTTGGCAGAGGTATTTCAAAAAAGTTTCAGGGAAGATCAGAAAAACATTAACTGATAAACCTGACATCTGTATAAGGCAAATAAGTAATAACACGGAGTACGATTAGTGAATACGTGAATAAATATGACACATCCTGGAAGAGTTGTCACAGCTTTTGTTGAGAGACGTTGTGCTTCACAATCATATCAGACAGAGTACTTTGAAGAAGTCAGGAAGGAATAAGGAAGACCTGGTTGATACAGTCTGTTAGAATTTCCAGAAAGCATTTATAAAGGAACTAAGCAGTCATGAAAGGGGAAGTCCTGGATCAAGTTTTAGGGCAGGTTCAAAACAAACAAGGGAAGGTGATTTTTGAAAAAGAAGGTAGCTGAACCATAGGACTCCTTGCCCCAGGGTGTTGTGGAGCCTAAAAGATTTTGTGGGTTACAAGACTGATTAGATGAAGTTACAGAAGTACAGAGGCATAAGCCCCATTTCAGAAAGTCCTTGACTACAATTTTTTTCATGTTAGGAAAGTGTCCTGGGAAAGTATTGTTACATTTACTCCCATTCTCATGTCCTGTCTTTTTGTCCCATTGTTGGGTGCTGATAGAAACTGAATAGTGTATCTTTCCTCTGATCAAGGGTTCACTTGTAAGGGTGCATTTTCACACATTGAAATTTTCTGAAAATACAGTCATTGGTGTTTTAAAATGGCATACCCTCTATGCATTTGATAGATGAACTGTTGCAATGTATGACTACAGTGTAACATTGTACACCCTCATCAAAATATTTGGTTTTCCAGAAAAATGTCTACTAATCTGGGGACAAAGAGTTGCAATGTACAAAATAAGTATGTTATTTTCTACTAGCATATGACAGAATATTGTCAGACAGTAGGTTCTGTAGCGTGAACAGAACTGGCCCACAGCTGCTGGAAAATCATCTCTTTAAAGATACTTGCATTATTTGGATTAAGTCAGTCATTCGTTTTCCTTTTCAGCAACTGCATTATAACTAGAGCTAGAAACTGTAAACATCCTACCCCTTGGCTACATGCAGATGGCTGACTTCTACACCAGAAACCTTGGTCTTTTTTCTTAAGCTGAATTTTTAGCTGCTGAAGGGTGTTGCTCATTTCTGTTAATAAATCCCAACTTGACTTAACAGTTTCCAAGCCTGTATTTTCTGAAAAGTGTTCTAGTCCATGGTGATCAGGGTGCTAGTGGTTTGTGTCCTTTCTGTCGTTCCAGACTAGCCATGTCATAACAGAGCCTTCCCAGCCTGTTGAGAAGCCTCGTGGTTTCTCCTACCTACCATTTTTCAGACCTTTCAGAACTTCCAGATCCTCTTTCCTTTCCTTTTGTAAATGTTCAAGTTTTTGTTTTGATTTCTCCTGGCTTTTTTTTACCTTTTATTGGAAAAGTGTTCATGAAGAAAACATGAAAGTGAGACATATCATTATTACCTCATCAAAATGAACAATGCAAAACAAATGCAACTTAGAATATAGTTATAAAATGTGTGACATAAGATACCTGCAGGGTTTTCTAAAACCATTTGTTTTACTGACATAGAAAATGTCCTGTTATTCTCTGTTCTGTCTTTGCAATATTATTTTGCTGAAAAAAAGTGTTAATAGTATAAAATCAGTTATTTTCTCTGAAGATTGAGGTAGAATTGTTTTTATCCTATAGTTATTTCAGTTTCAATTGATTGATCCTTGATCCTTCTGAAAAAAGTAATTAAAAGAATTCATATAGAATATCTCTGCTAACTGGTCTACTTATCTTGACAGATAGAAAAATATATAGGAAGATCTGTTTATCTATGTGTTTATATGTGTGTGCATATGTGTGTATTCCTAATTTGAAGAGAGGGCTATTTCATAGCTAAAAATGCTGAAATACAATATCTTTTACAAGGTATATGACAGCTGCTTGTCAAAATTTAATTTCAACATCATTTAGTGTATACATAGAACTAAGCTTACCATCTCCACGAGCTATATAGTTTATACCTTTAATATCTTTACAGCTCTGATAGCCATTGGACGATACAGCATGACAATAGAGACAGTGGATGTTGGATGGTGCAAAGAAATCACAGACCATGGAGCCACCCAAATTGCACAAAGCAGCAAGTCTCTCAGATATTTAGGGCTGATGAGATGCGATCAGGTAAGGAGCATTTGCGTAACTGGTGCCTGCTTCTGAGCGCATGTGAGAGTGAGTGTTCATGTGCGTACGCGTGAGTGAGGGAGAGAGACGGGGAAATTTATGTTTTTCTGTACAAACAGGTTTGGTATTCTCTACTGTGGTAACTCTTTTAGTGTACTATGTTCACATATTTAGCTAAAAAAGTACCTAGAGAACTAAAAAGAGCATTATAAATTTTTGCTGACATGGATTTTCAAAATACACCCACAGGCTACACCCACAGCCTGAGGTGCTCACAAAAGTTTTATGTAAAACCTGCCCTCTGAGGGTTTTGAATATTTTTGGCTAAAAGTGATTGGTATGTCATGTCATTACTCTGACAGACTACTTTGTTTTTTAAAAAGAAGGAAAAAAGGATACAAAAGAATAATAAAAATACTTCAGTGTTAATTCCAGAGTGATTTTCTGTATGTCTGTGTTCTTGCTCATATATAATGGTTTTGAAAACACAAGGACAAGGATTTGGATAAAACCATAATGCTAAAAAAAAAAGAAAAAAAATACTGATTTTCCTATTATATAGCTTTCCTACTTGGAATATATTAAGAATGTCTATAAGTTTTAGCATTTTATCATTAGAAGAAAAGAGAACAAGGCAGTCCGGCTCCACCTCACCCTGTATATAGCCTTCAGGAATCATGTCTTTGTTGAGAGAAGAGAGATCAAGAGGCCTGGGAACACAGCAGAAATAGCTGAGAGTCACTGGAGGTTCAGAGTCTCTGATCTCAAATCTTCAAATATAACTGTAGGGATTGTTTCTTTTCCAGCCATCATGAACGAAATGTCCAGCTTGTGATGCCCACCATAATCATGTCTCTCAGGCTTGCCAATTTCTGATTAGATACAGCCTGTGGAACACAGGTTTTTAGTCTAAGAAACCACGCTCAAAACTATTATGTTGCATCCCTTGCAGTACTTTATAGAAGACAGTTACAAAACCCAGTATTTCAAATGACAAGGAATAATAATCTCCAGGTCAGTTGTAAAGTTAGGAAGAGCGTTTTGCAAACCCAGCTTTAGAGGGTTTCCAGTTTGAGGGCAGGTTGAACACTTCGGAAGAATTGCTCTGTCTATTAAAGCTGAGTCCACTTAATCTCCTAAACGTTAGTGTTTTATAAGAGCCACAAGATGAAAAGAGCGTGTGAGTCTGTTTGAATGGTTGTGCTAAGATCATGTACTTAAAAAATGTTCAGAGGGTTACTTGACCTTGGGAATTATATCTGACCCTGAATCTCCTGATCGATTTTACACATATATTTATTTTGTGGATTTAGCTAATGTTGAACAATCAACAAGGATCTAATAAGTCCAATAATTTTATCCTGTCTTCAGCTGCTATAGAAAATCAATGATCTTGATGCTGAAAACAAGTTTTACTACCTCATCAGTTAAACTATATGTACTATAATCTGTGTTTCTCTAATTGCTGGTTAATGCTTTCCTAGTTGTTTACAAATGATTATACCCCATCTTTTGTGTTATGAAAGTCAACTGCTAAAAGGAAAAAATAATTATTTTTTGAGAGAGCTTCAAGGAAGATAGAAAAGCAACGTTGACTGTGTGCCTGCAAGTGTGTGTGTGTTTGTGTGCGTGCACGCATGCGTGTGTGCATGTACACAAGTATTCAAAGTATGGTAGCTAAAACTTGTTAGGAAATGAGTAAATGCTGTTGCAGCAAAAACTGTAGTAGTAGGACTAGGACTACCACTGGGAATTATTTTCTTGCTTGCAAAGCCTTGATGGGAAAAATAGCTCCACAGACAGAATGAAGTAAGTATCCTTGACTTAAGAGTTTTTGGCAGCTAGAAGATGCCAGCTCCCTTTTTCCACTGCAAATGAACAGAGAAATTACTGAACAAAATCACGTCTTCAACTGTCTCTCCCCAATATCATGCAGAACTAATTTTTTCCAGTGGCTGCTCTATTAAATTAAAAATGTCAGTGTCCGGCACATCATTAAAGAGAATTCTTGAGACATGCAGAAGGGTTTATTTACATGCCCCATTGACTGAAACTCTTGTCTTTGGACTATTGTCAGCTTGCAGTGAAGAGAGGGTTAGCAGATTTGCACCTTCTAACCAGCCTTCCTTTTCTAAGGTACTGACTGTTGTGCTAGTACCAGGTAGCATTTATATCTTTCTAGGAATTCCCAAGCATTGGAGGGGAGGTACTTAAACACAGTTACATAAGGAACATATGTAAGTAGACTTCAAATGGTTACCACTAAAATACTGTTTATGACCCAGGCTCTTTGGAATTTCTTTGATACGCAGTTGACATAAATTAGAGGCGTCAAGGGTCCTCCCAAGAAAGATCAGAGAGACTGCAAGCCTGGGTAAAGGCAGGCTCTGTTTTATGCCATTGATTATCTGAGTGCCTTCAGGCAATGTGCTTCAGTAGATGCAGAGCATTATTGATCCACACCATGAAAATAATAAAATTATTCATTTCTCATCAAACTGCTGTTGCCATGACCTTTCTTTTTGTCATGTTTCCTACCATCTCACTTGCACAGTACAGGAGCAAAATGGTCTTTGCCTTAAAATAAATGTCATTGTGTTGAGAAGCCTTGTAAAAAGTGCAGATTTTATCATGAGATCATCATAATGAGGGCAGATATTTAAGTTGTAAGTTTTCTAGTAAGCATTTTAACACTATTTTTTCAACATTTAAGTGTTGCTGAATAGCAACGTAATCACTATTTACAAATCACATAAAAAAGTCAAAGATTATTAAATGCTGAAAGTCCTTCAGAAGTATCCATAGTAGAATTTTGGTTTAGAAAACATGTTCATGCTTAGATACACAAAATCTAAATATTCTTTTCAATGTAAAAATATTAGAGGCAAGGTTACTGAGCAAATGTCTCTTCTTTTTTTTTTTTTTTTCCTAATTTTCCCTAGCACCTCCATGACTTAGGCAAATTTGGCTTTCCCTGCACTACACAGCAGTCTGAGGCCTGGAGAGAACTCTGAACAAACTGGTACTACTGGAAAGGTGCAGGGCAGTGTGGACACACTGGCTAAGTCCTGATAGCAGCTTAACTGCCAAAGTACAGCACCTTGTCCAGGAAAATTAGCACTCAGCAAGGCTCATGAGATACTCTCATATAGATGTGGTAGTCTAGCTAATTGCTTCCATTTCACTGAGTAGCTCAGTAAATGCTAGCTTGATCTCTACAGGGTCCTGCATTGTACAGCATAGGTACAGTGAGACAGATACCATTACTTTTCTGTATCAGGTAGGCTTCTGAGAGACTGTGATCCAGACCTCCAAAAGTATTTAGGTGTTCAGAAAATAGACCCTAAATATTTTTAAGTACCTACATTTTGGACAATTAAGTTCCCCAGTCATCTGCATACAAACATCAACATCTACTTGGAGGCAGCTAGGACCCTTCTCCCTTCTGATCTCTCTCACAGTACAGGGTGTCAATTGTGTGCAAATATGTATTTGTGTGCATATATATGTGTGGGTCTGTAAAGGCACCTGGCAGCACTTAGGAGTGCAAAAGTCTTGTGTTTCGTAAAAAGCAAATGTTGCCATTCCGAGTCTTCATTTCTTCTGAAAGCAGTAAGAGATAAAATCAGTAGTTATTTAAGGCCTCAGCAGGACATTTTAGAGGTTTGTAACTGGAAAAGGCATAGAAGACATGGTATTTTTGTTCTGCATTCTGGTGTTACCACCTATGTTCGCGCTGTGCCCCACTCCCAGGGGCAGTGAGCCAGACTTCATTCCCTCATGTCACTTCTTCCCAGTGCTCTGGCAGCACAGCAAAACCACAAACTTCGAATTTCTCTGCATAGAGGAGTACTGTGTTGTTGTGGGCTGCAGCCCAAGGTTGTGTTTTGGGACTCGATATGTGTGTGTGAGAAGACATAGCTGGTTTGTGTACTGCCAGGGTACAGTGGGGCTCTGATTTGTCACCTCAGTAAATACCAAAGAAAGGCAAAGAGTTGTCTCCAGAACCAGGGGTTATATTCAATTCACCTCAGTTCAGTCCCCCCACAGCAGAAAGAGAACATGACTATCCGTTCTTCAAACCAAATTTTGATTGTAGCTCTGTATCTTTTTATCACAGCTTAGGAAAGTATATATTTTAAAGTATAATTCATCCTTTCATTTAAATACTTCAATTGCTTTGAGAGAGGTGTGGGTAGTTATGGGGTACTCTCTTTTCTCCCACAAACACTGACATCAGGATTCCTAAGAGCCATACTTGCATCCTAAGGGCATAAAATGATACCTACATCAGATTCACAGATTCAAATCTACTCATTTTAAACTTCTGTTTTCTGAACACAATTCTATACATTCCTATCCCTAAACTGATCTGGATCTTGTTTAGTTATTGTAGTTACTTAATTAGTTATTTCTAAATATTTTGTATTTCGTATTTCCAAAATAATCAAAGAAAGAGGACAATGTTCTCTATGCTATTTATTGCTAGATCTCATTTTAAAGATGTCTTTGTAGCACTCCTTTATTGTGCTTTCACAACAACTCAAACAGCTTTAAATAATGGCAGTTTGAAAGCTTCACCTTTGTGGAAAATGGCTGGGTATCACCTAGGAAATAGTGGCTAAAAAACTTGATCTGTTTTTCTGGCTGATAGCTTGGCTGCTTGAACAGTGTGTCAGAATAATCTTCCTGTGGAGTTTGCAACTTTTCTCACACAGATTTTCATATTTCAAGATCCTTTTCCTGTAGCTGTGGTGCTATTTGCAGTGGTTATCAGCAGTGCTACCACGTGAATGCAGGAGACATTTCATGGGAAAATATGCAGAAAAATGACACTGAAAAACAGAGGCCACAAAATTCAACATTCACAGCTATGTGTGAATGAAATGAAGTGAGTCTGACAAAGTTGGCTGTGAATGGATACATAACTTCAGTTAATAAATCATCATGGCCTTTATTCCTTGCTTTTTTTCTTTTTTCTTTTCTTTTTCCTTTTTTTTTTTTTTTTTTTTTTTTGAGAAATTCAGGTTGCTTTTATGAAAATTCTTCTGAAAGCCTGTAGATTATTCCAGATGACTTTCTCAGATTAATTATAGCATGTGTTTCCTATCATAGTTTTACTGAGATGTTAGCACACAGAAATTGATGGTCAGTACAACTGACAAAAAGACAAACTCTTTTATATTACCACAGAGAGGAAGGAAGATGGATGGATGACCCCTAAAAATAAAAATGGTCTTTTAAGAAATCATTTGCATCTTAAGTAAGAATAGGACTTTTAGAAAATCAGTAGATTTTTAAAATAATTGATCCCTTTATCCTTCTATAAAATCTGTTTTAGAAATATTTGTGAATGTATATCCTGTGCAAACTGCAAATAATTAGCCTAACTGGGATGCAGCTCCTGTTGTATATGAGGAAATGCCAGCTTGTGAAAAAACTTACTCAGGGCAAAAAGAGTTTTCCATTTTATATATATATATATAGTAAGCATGTATAGCATACATACTACTGTACACAACATAGTACTACATATGTAGTAAGCATATATAAGCAATATATTTATATATTAGTGAGCATGACTGGAAACATTTTTGGCCTTCACCCACAAACTTTTAATTTACATAGATAGTCTGTAACTGAAGTTAAGTAAATGAAAAAGAGATGAGATCTTGGGTTCTAGGGATACATCTTTAAACTTCAAATACGTTTTTGAGCTAAACTGTTCTTAATCAACAGTAGAACAGTGAGAGTAGAGAACCATGTCTTGTTTTAATATAATTATCACAGCAATTTGCCTTCCACCTTCAGAAAACGCTAACTACCATAATAGCCTGATCAAAAAACCTGACAAATTGCTACCATTTCTTCTTTTATATTTTAAGGGGTTTATTCTGAAATTTGAAATTATGGTTTTGTGATCTTGAAGAGGACTGAAAGTATCCAATCCTTCCTTTAAGAAAAATTCTATAGCACTTATTTTCTCTTAAATCACTATAATTTCTTCAAGTTACATTGCTGCATATTAAAAAGCATACACTGTATTTTTTAAAGTTTTATATCTATAATATAGGAGCTGCTATTGATACATCTCTCTATGAATGATGAAGATTTTAGATTCATAAAATCTGTGAATGCCATTAGAAGGAAACTACAGTTATCCTTGCTAACCCATAACAAAAGAAAAATAGCATTTATTTCACGTTGGCTTTCAATACAATAATTTTAAAAGACTGAACAATACTTTTTTTTTCCTCTAGCTAACTAGGATAACAGATCCATTATGTGTGTGAACGAAAGCATCTGTTAAAATATAAAAAAGAATTCTTTATATGGATTGAACTTTTTGTACTTCTAGTTTAACTGCTTTTTTACCAAAAGATTTTTATCTTCCAGGCTGATAGTTCAGCAACAAATCCAGGCAATAGGCTCAAGATGAAATCTTCCTGAGTTAATGAGCCTGTCCTTGTTTTTAAAAAACAACCACCTGACCATGTCATACTGCAATAGAAAGATGGGCCCTCAGGTACTGATCAATGATTCAAAATCAGGATAAGGCCAACTATTAAAGAAAAATGCAATGTGAAGCAGTCAGCATTTTTATGATAAAAAAAAAAAAAAAAAGAAAATTTTTAGAAGCATTGTCCCCTGGAACTTCCAGTCATTTTTGCCAGCTGGTAACTTTTGAGAATGATTTCTCTGTTAGTTTTACAGGCTGTCATTTTGACAAGTATTACAATAATGTGCTCAAATTATTGTTAATGTAGCAGAATAGGAAGGAAAATATTCAATGCTATTAACTCAACAGGCAGAAAGTAATCTGAAAGAATATTTTTCACTATATAAATAAACACTGTCATTTCATTGCATATGGGTCTTTAATAAGTGCAATTTTTGTAAGTAAGAACAAAGCAACGCACAGAGTTTAGTTATAAATTTGAAATGCTTATGATACCGGTAATATTCTTATCTTGAAATCTTGTATAGGTGGACTCTAGAAGAAGTTCGTCTGATTGAAATGAATAGAATTAGCAAAACAACCAACAAGCCAAACTAAAAGGCTCCTTTAGAATGGTTTCTCTGATATAATAGAAAAGTAAACCCTCAAAATGAGCAAAGAGAATTGAGAATGAAAACTTTATCACTTATACAACTTTAATATTCAATATTGGGTTGGCAGTAATAATTAGGACAGCAAGCATTGAAATGATGGCTCTGCTAGAAAACTATGTAAGCTCACAGAGACCTGAAACGGATTATTTTGTTAGTTTGCAGTAATGCAGTGACTGCAGCAATTGTGCAGCTTGGTAGTTCAAGGCAATAGCATTCACCTGTGTAAACAACCACGACAATGAATTTCATCCCTCTAGGGCTCAACCTTTCTGTCAAGATTTAAGCAAAGAACTGTAAAGGAGCTATACTACACAAGCAACCTTGCTACATTTTCTGAAATCCTTCCTGAAGTGCTACCACTGAATATTAGAAAGTTTGTGTATTCCACTTATTTCACTTCACACAACAGAAAATAATACAGATATTTCTGTTTACCCGCTTCTTCCCCTTTCCAAATATAAGTGGGAAATTAATTGCTAAGGTTTAACACTATTAAGTTGTCGAATGTCATGATAATAATAGTACATCAGACTGTGCTTGTCAATTTCATTATTTATGAGTCCACAAATACAGTGTTCGTATGTGCATGCATGTATGTTTTGTTTTGTTTTGTTTTTTAATAACAGCATCCATTAAGTCAAAATACATTCTTTGCTGAAATCATAGGGGATTTTATTTGGACTATAGGATATTGTGCTAATATTGATAGTGCTATTATTTTATTAAAGTCCTAAACAAAGATTCTGCCCCTGGGCATGAGGACAGTCACTGAAACTCTGTGGAATATGTCTGCCTTAGCTGATCAAGTGCGCCTCACACAAAACGTTTCCAGAAATCTTTAATTTTGTTATGGCTACAGGCAACAGTTATAATTGGGCCACCTGAGAATATAATTCATTCAACTATTAGCAGAAAAAAAAATCAAACGAAGTGCACTTTTTATAAGACACTGACTTGAGGAAACAAACTACATCTTAGAGAAGAAAAAGTGTATATGAAAATGTGTTTCTTAATAACTTCAAGTGTTTATATTTTGCATTTTATTGTTAAACATTAGAGAAACTGGAACATAAAATGTGTCCGAAATCCATCATTATGGCTACGCACAAAGGCTGTAGAGTCATTTCTTTGTCCACTACGTACAAATTTGGCTTTCACGTAATACTGCTCTATGTATGCTAAGACAGAAATGCGCACAAATTTCAGTACTCCTAATCCTGCAATACCACTCCATAAGCAAAAATGTCAATAACATGATAAGAAAACCCTTTTGGAACAAATGAATTTGCATTTCTTTTGTGTAAATTTGGTTTTGTGCCCTGTTAACCTTTATTATCAAACATCATCTGTATGGCAGCCCTCAAAATCTTTTGGTGTGAATGTTACTTCTGACCTGCTAACATCTCCCTAAAATTCTTCACAAGTACTAGATTTCTGAAATTAAGCTAGTAGTTCTATATATTATTAGTGCCTTTCTGCACAGATATTGCAGACTAACCGTATTAGAGCATGGTCTGTTGTTTTTTATTAATGATTGGCTTATAAAGTTATATAACTGAAGATACCTACCTGTATTGTCCTCAGAAGGAGCGTGCCCATGATGTCAGCACTCTCCAAAATCAGCTAGCCACATGCCTATTCCAAGGGCTAGGTTAGATACTATGCAAATATTATTTCAGCAGTCCATCCCTCTATGATGTTATGAACCACTGAGAAGCATAGGCAAGTTTTCCTAAGAAGTTCTGGTCTGCACCTTTGCACTAATCCAGTTTTGCAAGTCTGGGTTTTTTTGCATGTGAACCTAGGTTTGGGGAGCTTGGGTTTTTTGATATGGCTGCTTATTGATTTAAGTTACTAACTTCGAATGGAGATAACTTTTTCTTACCAATTATCAACTGAATTGGATGTTACCCTGAAGCTTTTCCTTACAGAGGAAACCTTTTAGATTAACAGTGAATTCTTCTTCACTGTGTAGAGCAGCATAAGGTTTGCAGTTCAGGTTATGACTCTACTCTCCCTTTTCAGTATTGCTCTAAATGACACAACACAGACATTCTTGGGACATTTTAGTAGCTTTAGAATCAGAACTGCATTCTAAGACTGCCCTTTATACACCTATAGGAGAAGTTTTTGAGGTCAGTAAGCTGTCTTACAGTTCTTCTTAAAAGTATAGTAAAGGAGTTCTCTCAGTTAAAACCAAAGCTTTTTAAAGCCCCTTTATCCAAGAGAAGATCTCCTGGACATGATAGCAACTAAAGGCAAGTTAACTAAAAGTAAATAGGAAAGTCCTGTTTAGGAAAAGTCCTTAAATGACTGTTTCTGTTCCTTATTTGTGAATTAAGCTATCAGTCTCATTAAAAAGAAATGCCTAGTTTGACTGATGGTTTCAGTTGTAAGCCCTAGTTTATCTTAACAGGATAGGGAAAACTTGACTCCCTTGAATTTAATAAGATCCGTCCAGGGAACATGATGAAAGCAAAACGTAAAGAAAAATAGTCCTTTGAAATCATTTGATATCTTTAGAAATTCCTGATTTTAGAATGTAGAAATGAAAGAAAACAGTGCTGAAATTATGACTAGAATTCTGTCAAATGACATGGCACATTTAAAATCAAAACCTAAGAATTATCTAGTAACTGTTCAGGCTTGCAGTTTGAATTTTTCATGAAAACTTGTGGAAGGTGGCATAAAAGAAATTACTCATGGTGGTCCATGACAGATATAAGTGGTGTATCAAATCAGTAAAGACTGGCGATCAGACCAGATAAGTAAGTCTAGCATACCAGATCAAAAATCTGAGTGAATATTTTTCTGTGAGTAGCTTATTAACTGAAAACTGTAGTTTCAGTTTATCCTGAACCTGAAAAATCAGCTCATAAATGCCAGTTAGTTTATTCTGGAGGAGTTTTTCAAGCTTTCTGTTGTAGGTAGGTCATTTTACCTAAAGGAAAGAAAGAGTTTTGAACACTGATTTCCCATTTTTCTCAATATTTCACCTACATTAAATGTATATGTAGCAGAGTGAGATTAAAGTCCTCCAAAGAAGCACTCCCAAAACACTTTTGTGAATGTTCTTCCACTTCACGTGGACTAGATGGATATTCATGTCCTTTCCCAGATGAATTCCTAATAATCACATGAGGAAGTATTCTTTTTCTCTAGTGCAGATAATATTTAAATACCCTCTGCACAACGACACTATCATCAGAAGAAGAGATTAAGGAGGTCCCACCTCAGATAACATTTGTCACAAAGTCCAGTATATTCTCCTGGGAAGTGGGCAATATGTGTTCAGGTGTCTTTAAGCAAAAAGGATTCAAATTTGTGACTTCTAGGTAACTGCTGTAATTGAGTTACAAGGAGATTATATCACTTGGTCCTGCCAGTTTCATTAACCCATCTTGTCCTTTGTTTTCTTTGAATCTATTCTTTGGCCTGGAATGATTTTTTATTTTGGCAAGAAAAAATAAGTTTCAAACCAATCTTTGTTGTTATTTTCTTTTTTCTGTTTGATGACCAGGATTCACACAAACTTATTACTTTGACTCTTAATGATAAGGACTGCATTCTTTCATTATGTGCTAAAACATAATTGAAGGGCTATTCAAATTCAAAGGAATGATTATGTATTAGATAATATAACTAGTTTATCTTCAGACAGTAGTCTTTCTTTTGACAACTCAAAAGATGAAGATTGATGAAAGTTCTGTAGACAAAAATTACAACATTTTAAAGCATAGTAAGATGTGAAGATTTTGGGGTTTCATTCATTGAACAAGACTGTTCCAGCTCAGAAGGGAAAATTGCTCTGTTTATGTAATGAATTTATTTTGGAAATGGCATTCAGTACTATTGTTTTATCATCAGCCGGACTGCGTCTTAACGAAGGGAGAGAAGCTTGTGTTCTAATGGTTAGGCATAAGACTTCTTTTCATCTTAATCCTACCATTGGGGGAACTGATATCAAGAACACTAAGGGAGTTGACTTAGATATTATTTATCTCATTCATTACCAAAGAACAAAATTTTGATTTCTCTATTTTCCTACCTTTTAGATAGAGCAGTTTTAGTCCAATACTACAGAAAGTTTAAAATACTAAAAATTTTACACTGTTTTCGTATTTGACCTGACTTTTCTCATGGTAAAATAAAAGCTCTCAAAATCTTATGATAGAGGATCATTTGTGGCTTAACAGTCCTCATTTATTTCTTATCCTGGGATCCATTTAGCTTGTCCCACTGCCAGATAGGATCCTTTTTCTCCCTCTTTCATTATGTAATCTTACATTGAATTTATTTTGCCCAGCATAATCTTTAACTATTTGCTGTTACTTTCATAGGATTAAAAATATTTTCACTTAACTAAAAGTTACATATATTTGATCATTTATCAGGAAGCTTAGCAGGATAATTTCTTCCTCCATCATGAGAGTAAACTCAATTTTAAAAATTCAAAGTAATTTCTTTCTGTAACTGTTAGAGTTCCAAATATGTACATAGGCTTTGTTGTTACTTTGCTGCTTAATACCACTCAAGTTATTGCATAGGATCAAACTAATAATTTAAAATATTCATTTAACACTCCAGCAAAAATGCAAAAAAACCTTCTACGTTTCAGGTTTTGGTCATAAAATAGCTGATTTTGTCAGTGTCACTTCTGCAATGGTTTTACCTGCCTTCTGCATGTTCATATTTATTTTGTAACTGTATTTGGCACTTGATACCAAAAGTTTCCCTCTCCTGTTTAGTAAAGTACTGATAGCAATTAGTAACGATTGTATTAAATATTATTTTGTCCAGTAATAACTGTATCAGAAAAAACTTAAAACAAATGGCTAGTGTTAGATGGTTTACCATAGATTTCTTCGTAGGTTTTAATACTAAAAGATACCATTGTAACATCATATGTCTTCCTGAGTATCATGGGACATGCTATTTTACTTAAGTTAGCTAGACTGTAGCTTCTGTAAATGTGTTCCATCCTGAGTCAAAGACACCAGGACATGGAGATCATGTCCTTCAGGACATGGAGATCATTACCTGTCTTCCCGTGTTTGAACATCATCTTTTTAACAGATTTGCCTTATTATTTGTTTCCTGTAACAGAAAATCTGCTTTTGATATTGGCTCTAAAGCCAAAATATCCATGGTGTTCTACCAAATAAAGCCCAACAGGTATGTGTCAAATCATAATAACCTCTACTAGAAATATTTGCAGATATCTAGTAGATAAACAATATCTCTTCTTTAAGTTTCCCATTAAGAAAGAGCAGAATGAGCAGCTGTCTGTGGTAAGCATATTCATTGTGGCTGAGTTAACCATTAAGAGAAGTTTCTGGTAGCATGACAGGTTCCGTCGTGGCTCTCCACACCACAAATCTAAAGAAAAGAGGCTTTTGAGTATTTTTGAATAGGCAAAAAGTCACAAATACTGCTATTTTAGGGGATTCTTCCCTTCCTAGCAATATTTCTATGAAGTGTTGCTGACAGTTTGAATGTATGTATTCAGCTATAAATATCAGATATTTTGGGGTACTTGTGCTATCTCTGATTTCATTTTAATTTATTAAAAGTCACTTCCTATATTTTCAGCACTGGAAGATGTTACTGTAACATAGTCATTTGCCAAAAGAGTGCAGTTTGTGCTATGAAGGGAAGTTAAACCAGTTTTCTGTCCAAGTCAGTCTAGCTAGATGAAACTTCCAATGAAGATTGAGTGTTTCTATTATCAAAGTAGAAGAAATGGATATTAAACCTTTCATTTATCCTTGTCATTGGGTGCAATCACTGTTCAGAAGGATGCGCTCCTTGTTATCTTTTAAGGACAAAAATATTATTAGATACTGTGGTCACTGTGCTTTAAAATATTATTCCCAAGATGGATCTTTGTAATGGTAGTAAACAGTATATTCTAGTTTTTTACTTCTAGCCTTGAGTGTGAAACACCGTAGGGAAAAAAGCAAATGATTAAATCAGCTGTACCTCCTACTGATCTAGGTGGTTCAGTATTTAAATGGAGTATCGACGCATTCTAAAATGCCCAAGTGTTCAGCAAAGATTTCAGAGAGAGAAGTTATGGTTCTTAGGTTAATCTTTTATTTATCTAAATGCTGAAGAAAGCTGTCTACCTCTGTGATATGAACTGCAATTATCTTAAAAATAATTGACAAATTAATCCCCTCACAGTGCTGCAATTGTAAAGGTGTTAGGTTTAGCTAGGCTTGTCTGATTGTCTTGTCTAATCAAGAATAAAAGTGCTACCTTTGATGTCTAAGATTTAGGAGGGACATCCCAGACCCAACAAGCTTGTATGTTTTAATTATTAATCCCGCCATTTCTGCCCACAAAACCCTTGGTGCAGTGTTAGCCTCACACCAAAAGGTTAAAATAAAAACTACCAGTGATCTGAATGGACATGCAGGACTTTTAACCTTTGGAAAAGTTGACCTATATTGGTAATTGGTAAATTGGTAAATTGATCTACCTGCAATATAGAATAGTTTGCATTCTTTTCCCCATGTTTAGTCATGTTATCTCTTATTTTTCATTGCAACCACATTGATAGCTACCATACAGTGCAAGTTCATTTCAGTAGGGTTAATTGTGGAGTTACTACTTAGTATGTGTAAAGGTATCATAACTGTGCCATAAACTAATTAATAGATGTAATCCATTTTCATTTTCCAAAGCCAAGAAAATCTTACATTTCAAACTTATGTCTGCTTGAGCAAGTTTGAATAAATATGCTTCTATTTCGAGATAGAAATCTGTTACTGTGGGCAGCACTTTGTTAAACGTGGTGGGTTTTCTTTGAATAATTAGGTTTGGGGCTCTGTGAGTGGCCAGCATAGTCAAGCATGGAATGAAAATAGTTTAATAGATTGTTAAACATTGTTGCAGTTTTCTAAACAAAACTGTTTTCAAATGGGGACTGTTTGTCTTTCCTGTTCGCTTACAATCACAAATAATCAAACAGTATTTACTAGAATGTTATATAAAACTTCTCTCTTTACAATAAAATCAAGGTGTATGGGTTTGGTTTTTTTTTATTCTCTAACAGAACATTACGTTCTGTATATTCATTTTGTAATAAATGCACACAAACCTGTAGTATCAGTGCAGAGCCCAATCCTACAAGTCCTCCCGGGAGTCCAAAGTTCAATCATTCATTCAGCTTGCATAATGTTGCCCTTTTTATTCACGTTGTGCACATCACAGATTCTTTCTTCAACTGCAGGTGAATGAAGCCACAGTGGAGCAGCTAGTCCAGCAGTATCCACATATAACCTTCAGTACTGTACTACAGGATTGCAAGAGGACGTTGGAACGGGCTTATCAAATGGGCTGGACACCCAGTATGTCTACTGCCTCTTAACCTCCTATACCAACATGACAGTTCCACTCTGCTGCATTCAGTAGATCTAATGGGGATTGCAGAGGGTTCACAACCTTTCATATGATGCAATATAATTGTGAGTTTACAGAGGTGACAGTAAAATGGCAAAAGCTGTACACTGACTTTAATGTACTGTACAACTAAGTACTAATATTGAAGCAAAACTTTCAAAATGCATCGTGGTTTTGTTTGCATAAAAGATATAAAAGCCTATGGCAGATTTCTTGAAGTGGATTCCTAGTTCTCTGGATAGTTCGAGTTATAGATGTTAAGCTTGTTTTCCTCTGTTTACTTTACTTCGCCTTTGTCATGTGTGTTTCCTTTGATTTGTAAATGGTAACTCAGTGCTAGCACCAGTGCAGTTGATCAACAGACACCTGTGTTGAAACTGGGAGCTAAATTTGATGCTTATTATTTAACTAAAGCTACCCCAGGAATTCTAAGATGCACGGTAATAAGGAAATCTACAAAGAACAGTAATTTTCTTATAAATATTTTTATAATTATACAAATTGTTATTTCAAACAGAAATTTAAGTAAATTTTAACGATAGAATGGATTTTTAATGGACAATCTTACTTATTTCTGTCATTTGGCAGAATTGATATCTTCTGTCATTTTGTTTTGTTGAAAATAAGAGATGCTGTAGAGATTTCCAAATCTTTCCACCTTGCCATTTTTACAATAAGTGAGTTAACAGTGCTTACCCTAACAGAGATAATCAGTCCCCACTTCATAAAGTCAAACAGTAATTGAATACGATAACTATCAGAAATAAGTTAACAGACAATGTTTAAATATCTGATTGAAAAAAATACTTTTTTTTAAGTGAACTTGTATCCTGTGACTACGCTGTTGTGTTGCTAAACTGAGAAATTCAGATGAATAGGTATAAGCCAATAACACAATTCCTCTCATTTCCTGTGTGATTTTTATTTTACAACACAACTTACAATGCAAAGAGTGCTTACCTCGAGAAGGCCATCTAAACATGAGTCCCATAGTGGGTATCATTTTGTAGGATCAGATGCTTCATAATACAGTGTATGCAAGAAAATACCCAGAGTAAATACATAAAATGATTAATTTTCTGTGTTTCACATTGCATTCCAAGAACTTAAATTTGACGAGGCGATAGTGAAAATACAGATGTTGCAGCTTCAGTTTGAAGTTGCATTAACCTTTAGAGTATTACTATTCAGTTAAGAATGTTTTCAGGTGTGTAACACTGGATATTTGTTTTTCAAAGGTTACAGCATTTTAATCCAAAGTATGAAATACTTAAGCTTCAGCTGAAGAGTTGCCATTATTGTCAAAATGTTTTGCTAATCCAGAAGGTCTAATGCAGCATAATTTAGAAGCTTGTTTAGTATGGCTGTATAACTCTCTGTAAAACTGTTTGTTGATTTCCATAGCATAATTTTTTACAACAGAAACATCAGCTCACAGTAATTCCAGTGAGAGTGTTGAATGTTTTCTTATTAAACTTTAAAAAATGGGGATGAACTAATTTCTCTGGAAAAATATATAGTAAAGTTTTTTGCTCTAAATAAGTGGTAAATACATGTGAACATGTGTAATGCTAGGCTTTTTATTTACACCAAAACAGCAACAATATTTTCAGAATAAAGCCAATGGATTATATTGCAGATATAGTACTGAATCTTAGTCATTTTCCATTTAATGTCTTTTTATGAGTGCATTAAAACTGTTCACACAATTTGTAAGTTTATATTTTTTCGTGAAACTTTGATCTTGCAATAAAAGAAAGCAGAAAGATGTCGTGTCTCCGCTTTATCTGTGTTGCTAACTGTACTTAGACTATGATAACAGAAAGACTGAAATCTCCATCGTTGAATATGCAGAACTCATCTGGGCATGGTCCCAAGCAAACTGATCCAAGCTGACCCTCTGGTAAGTGACAGAGTTTGACTAGATGACCTCCAAAGATCTTTTTGAATCTAAAATACTCTATAACGCTAAGGGGTTTTTTATATATTATGGATCTAGTTGGTCATCTCTCTTCACTTCTGCCATTAAGTCACTTCCAGTAGTTTTGCCTTTTACTGCCTATTCATCTCTCTCTTATTTTTCTGAACATATTAATATTTATAGATCTCAGTGTGGCTAATTAATTTTCAGGGATCTTGGCATTTACATAACTTGGAAATTTATGTGGTATAAGAATTCTAGACAGAAATACGTTCTTCTAAATGCAGTGTTGTCACAGATAGCTCTCTAATTTCCTGATAATAAATCAACGTTTCCTAAGTAGTTTTATATGAATAAATAACAATGTTGCACACTCTTTAACTTTTGAAATGTCATTTAGGGGAAATCCCATTCAGGGGAAAAAGAAAAGCTATTGCCACTTGTAAAAAGAAAAATTACCCCCATGTTCTCTTACTCAAAACTTAGAATGGATTCAAAAACTCACAGGCAGCTTACATGCTGGATTTCTTAGGTTCCAACAGGCCTACTTTACTGATAAAATGTCTTTGTTCCTTCAAGATCTTTGTGGGAACCTGCCGTTAAGGTGGGTAACCTGTGGCTCAGCATTTGTCTTACCAGAGACATTTCTAGGCCAGATGAGCTGGGCTCATTCAACCTGCAGAAGAGGAGGCTAAGGCAAGGTCTAAGTGCTTTCTTAACTAAGCAATAGGGGGTTGTAGAAAAAAGACAGATAACCTTTATTTTCAGTCACTCACTCCTCTAAATTCAGGTGTAATTCTGTTTTAATGCCAAATAGTTCACTTGGTGGTCGCTCTACCCATGTCTCACCACTTAAAGGTGATGTGAAGGGAAGTGTCCTCACACAGTTTGTCCCAGCAGGGGAAACGGCTACCATGGTGTTTCACATGCAGATTCATATTCACTCTGGCCAGGCTCCCAGGTTAGTGGGAAGTTTACAGAATTGCCAAATCCAAGCTGGCTTACCCCGCTTCTCGACAAGGGCTCTGTGTAGCACTAGGCAGCTTCTAGTCATCTTTAAGCATGGACAAAGTTAATTTCTCTGAAAAATATTATAGATAAGGATAAACTGATTGCAGGATGGCCACAGGTGGCTACTGGGAGTGACTTTTAGCATTCTCAAAACCATTACCCAAAGGTCTTCTGTGCTACTCCTACAGCAACTGACTTTGCTTAACCGTCAAAACTCAGCCATGGCCCCAGAACTCACAGAAAACATTTCTTCACCTGTAGGTCTTGCAAAAGAGTTTGAGCCATCCTTGATAGTTTCCTAGAACTATTAAGTTTACCAATGTATCTGACTGGGTTTTCAAAAACAGTATTTGGTAAAATAAGTTGTAATCCCTTTTGAATGAGATAATAGCCCTACTAAGAATAATTAACAAACAGTTAATTTTTTCAGGCACTCAGCTGGCTTCCACGTGAGCTCACAGATGTCCACCCAGATTCTCAAGAAAGAAATATGGCCTTGCTGATGTTTAATAAACTGTGGCATTGACAGAAACACAGTCAAGAATGGCAGCAGGTCACATACACAATGGTTACATGAAAATGGGCAAAAAGCAAGTTTTTCAGGAGGCTGACAGGGCCTTCTTCAGGTGATGTGATCTTGAACAAGGAAAGAAAAAGGACTCTTGAATCTTATAAATAACATGGATAGGATAGGATAGGATAGGATAGGATAGGATAGGATAGGATAGGATAGGATAGGATAGGATAGGATATTTCAGTTGGAAGGGACATACAATGATCATGTAGTCCAACTGCCTGACCAATTCAGGGCTGACCAAACATTAAAGCACATTATGAAGGGCATTGACCAAATGCTTCTTAAATGCTGACAGGCTTGGGGCATTGACCACCTCTCTCAGAAGCCTGTTCCAGGGTTTGACCACCCTCTCAGTAAAGAAATGTTTCTTAGTAAAAGAAAAAAGCATATGTAAAAAGACTATGATGATGGCTGATCTTGTAAATATTCAGATTTATATTTTAAATTAGGTGAGTGTTTATGCTGCTCGTTTATGAAACTCCATATTAACAGAGAGTGACTTTAAAGCAGGTCCATTTAAAAAGTCCATTAAAATAAAATTATTTAAAGTGATGTTACTTTTTTCATCCCGTGGTTGTTTTTCTCCCAGCCTTCTCCATGAGTGACCTGCTATATTGGCAGTATAGGTGACAGATTTTTTCTGAAGTTCTGAATGCAGAATAAGCCTATTATGGCTGTCTTAAATAAAAATGTTGAGTTAATGAATTCATGTGACAGTTCCCATATATGATATCATTATATAAGATTATAATGTAAACATTTACAAACATGAACTTCTTTTTTTTTTCTTAAATTTCACTGGTTACAGAAGTCTGCTGCCACTTAAAACTGCGATTGAGTCATCTGGAGGAAAAGTAGCATTAGCTGTTTGATTACCATCCACCTGTTGGTAACATATTTTCTTTGTACAAAAGTATATCTGAAATTATCTTATATCAGTGTTGTACTAGATCCTGAGACTACAGAACAAGATACAAGTTGTTTAAAATAGGGTCTTTCTGGTTTTGAGAATTTTTTTATAAAGGGTGGAAGGTTCAAGTACTGTTTTCCTTTTTTTTTTCAGTTTGTGTAGACATTGATCCCAAGACATTTATTTTTCTTTGAGAAATATGTGAAAACTGTGCATTTAACTGGTTTTCAGATTGGAGGAGAGGAGCTGGAAACAGCTTGGTTTTGCCCAAATCTTGGATCAGGTTTGCAAGCTAAAAAACCTCAGGTCTACTTTCAGTAGGTTCAGGTTAGGAACAGAATTTATTAGTGGAATTGCATGGTATTTTTTCTAGTTTTGCTTGGTATGTTATAAATAGCTATACTTGTTAAATTGTCGGTAGTTCTGCTGAGGAAAAGAAATAGACATTTAACTGCAAAAGTCTATCAAAATTAAGCTAAGGATTTACTGATAAATATTTGTTTAAGCTCCCAAATCCCTGTAATCTCTTATGCTTCAACTGTTCTTGAGATACTACATCATCCTTTCTCTGATTCTAGTCAGTCTTACCCTGGGAAGTAGCACTGAGCTGAGAAGTGGGTGTTTGCAAAGCAAAACTTTGAGCTTTACAGACAGCTGCTTATTGATCAGACAACTGCACACTTTCTTTTCCTTTTTGGTTTTTGGTTGGGTTTTTTTTTTTGAGAAAGAGACAGAAATGCAAAAAGTATTTAATGCTGGGCATCAAGTCCAAAGCCCCTGAAAATACTCTAATTCCATGTAATAAAATAAAAACTAAAAAATAATTTTTTTAGATATCTATAAATTATTTTATCTATCTCATGCTTGCATGGCTAAATTCAAACAAGAATCAAATAAAATGGTGTTTCATAACTACAGATCAGGACGATTAGGTAATGAGAAGAATTTTTGAAATTTCACTTCTGAGTTGTTTATTCTACAGCCAAGAAATTTTGGCCAAACTGACTGCCTCCACTAAATATCTTCAGCTAAACTACAGGCATTAATAACCTCCAGGTAAGAAACTTAAACTTATGTCAAATATCCACACTTCGAATAAATGGAATGATTCATTTGCTATTGTATCTCTGTCACCTGGAAAGGTGATGGAACAGTTCATTCTGGAGATCATCTCCAGGCATGTAAAGGAAAAGAAAGTTATCAGAAGTAGTCAGCATGGATTCACCAAGGGGAAATCATGCTTGACCACCCTGATAGCCTTCTATGATGGCATGACTGGCTGGGTAGATGAAGGGAGACCAGTGGATGTTGTTTACCTTGACTTCAGCAAGGCATTCGACACTGTCTCCCATAACACCTTTATACGTAAGCTAAGGAAGTGTGGGCTAGGTGATTGGACAGTGAGGTGGATTGAGAACTGGCTGAATGGCAGAGCTCAGAGGGTTGTGATCAACAGCGCAGGGTCTGGTTGGAGGCCTGTAACTAGCGGTGTTCCCCAGGGGTCTGTACTGGGTCCAGTCTTGTTCAATACATTCATCAATGACCTGGACAAAGGTACAGAGTGTACCCTCAGTAAGTTCGCTGATGATGCAAAACTGGGAGGAGTGGCTGATACACCAGAAGGCTGTGCTGCCATCCAATGAGTCCTGGACTGGAGAGCTAGGCCGAGAGGAACCTCATGAAATTCAACAAAAGCAAATGTAAGGTCCTGCACCTGGGGAGGAACAACCCCATGCACCAGTACAGGTTGGGGGTTGGCCTGCTGGAAAGCAGCTCTGTTGAGAAGGACCTGGCAGTTCTGGTGGACAGCAGGTTGACCATGAGCCAGCAATGTGCCCTTGTGGCCAAGGCAGCCAACAGTGTCCTGGGGTGCATTAAAAAGAGTGTGGCCAGCAGGTCGAGGGAGGTTATCCTCCCCCTCTACTCTGCCCTAGTGAGGCTACATTTGGAGTCTGCATCCAATTCTGGGCTCCCCAGTTCAAGAAGGACAGGGAACTACTGGAGAGAGTCCAGTGGAGAGCTACAAAGATGATCAGGGGACTGGGGCACCTCTCTTATGAGGAAAGGCTGAGAGACCTGGGTTTGTTTAGCCTGGAGAAGAGAAGACTGAGAGGGGATCTTATCAATGCTTATGAATATCTGAAGGGTGGGTGTCAAGAGGATGGAGCCAGACTCTTTCCAGCGGTGCCCAACAACAGGACAAGGGGCAACGGGCACAAGCTGGAACACAGGAAGTTCTACCTGAATATGAGGAGAATCTTCTTTACTGTGAGGGTGAGAGAGCAGTGGAACAGGCTGCCCAGAGAGGTTGTGGAGTCTCCTTCTCTGGAAATATTCAAAACCCGCCTGGACGTGGCCCTGTGCACCCTGCTCTAGGTGTACCTGCTCAAGCAAGGAGGTTGATTGAGATGATCTCCAGAGGTCCCTTCCAACCCCTACCATGCTGTGATTCTGTGATTTCATATTACAGCATGAAATACTTCATCCTAGTTTCTCATACAAATGAAATGGGCTGTTTCTCCTTTTGGTAGAGAAAGAAGAATAGAAAATGGGAACAGTTTTAAAGTTAATTACAAGACTTCACTGGCTGTTCATTGAACTGTGTTTATACCAAGAGTGTCTGTCCTGCTTTTAGCAGACAGCTCATTATTTTATGGTTTTTGTATATTTCCAAGTCTTGTTTTACACAAAACTGAGGACAGTAAATGATCTGAGATTCCTTACCTCCCTGTGCTTGGCTTCTTGCATGTATTGTTCACAGACGCAGTCACTGAGGATGATCTGAGTTGCTGAAGAACAGACAAATGACTCAGCTGCTCCTCTGCATCTTTGTCTGCATTAGGCTCAGATTAACAGGAATAAATAGGCTAAATCCCACCACTGTGGCTGTGGTTGCTTGACTGGAGACACTTTCGTAAGCTGGAATAAGGTAGCACTGAAATAAAGGTTTTTGTAACAGTTGCATTTCCACAGTTGTTAAAAAGGAACTCAGGCCCAAATTTTTTTATTTAGGTTTTGTGTTGTTTTTTTATAAAGGCTGTCAGGACTGTGTAAGGTAAATGCAAGTGTTCCAGCTTTATAAAGTTTTACTAATGGGATTATGTTTCAAATTTATTTATGGGAAAAAATCAACAGTAACAGCAAGCTGAACTGTTTCCACTTCTGCATTCAGGCAGGTCTCTCTGTATGTAGCTTATGAAAAGCGTTTGTGTATAATTAGGCTTTAGAAGTTTTAAAATGAAAAATTTTGCAACCAGGATTATTGGGCCTTTCCATCTGCTATGAAGTTAGGAGGGCTTCCGGACTGAAAACTTTGTAATCTCATGCTTTCATCATGTACCCTATGGCAGAGTGCTACAGCCTTTGGTGTTTTCAAAATACTCTTAGAGAAAGCTGCAAGAAATTTCTTAGTAACACTAACTCCCAGTGAGCACAGTTAACTTGTCCCAGGTGCTTTGCTCTGACTTCTCCTTGAATCAAGATGAACATCTCAGTCCTTATCTTTGATGGACTAAAAGATTGTCTTCATGCTGTTGTTTCAGTCTATGGTCACCTCCCTGGACCACAGTAAAGCATGTTATGTGAGGCATGGTCTCTGAACCAATATAAACTGAATAATTCTCTGCCTTAAGGGATAGAGATTTTTTTTCTCTAAAATAGGCAGCAAAGTAATATTGATATACAAAACAAAACTCTTCATATCCTTCTTTTCTTGGAGACAGATGAGAAACAAATGTAGTGAATGTTAATCACCTTGCTTGATGTTTTGAAAGCTGCTCAAATACTGAGGTGAATGAGCAAGCTGAAAAATAGAAAAAATCTTTTTCTTGAAGAGAAACTTGCTACAAAGGAACATTTCTGATTAGGGAGCAAATGCACCTGGAAATCTTTAAAGGCAACCAAAAAGGTTGCAGCTAAAGAGAAATTACTTTTTAATGACCCTGCAGAAGTGTGAACAGAATTCTAAAGTCCAAATGCCTTCATGAGCTTCCCAACAGAAGAACAAGGGAAGGATTTGTTCATTACGAGTTTTCAAATTTTACTCTTTTTATTAAAGAAAAATAGTGGCCCAGCAATGAATGAAGATTAGTATAATATTTTTGAAGCAACAGAAGTTGTGACAGCAACTGCAGAGTGTTCAGATCAATGTAGTTTAAAAAGTTGGTAAGACTGAACTGGAGTATAAAACAGGTCTGAAAACCAGGAGATAGAGCTTCAGTCTGGTGGTGGCCCTTGACTAGGCACTGTGTATTTTTCAGCACGTGACATTAGTTTCTGTGGCTACACTTCTCCTGATACCATGAGCAGTGCCAGGAGCACTGCTGGGCTGTCAGATCACCCCAGCAGTCACCAGCACACTCTTGGCCTGTGACTACTGACTGTATTAAATAAGTTCACTGTTAGCAATGCCCTGTAGCCATCTTAGGCTCCCTGGATGCAGCCACTGTTTCCTGAGGGCAGGAAGGTTTAATACCAGAGGCATGCATTGTCCAGTACCCATCAGCCTCTGCACCAGAGAGCTGTCCTGGGCAAGTCCAATTCACTCATACAGACATAGCCTGCATGGCTCATCTGTTATTGCAGCTCAGAGTTATCTATCAGAAGCTGCTCCTCAGTGTCATGGGTCCCAAAGCACAATCCTGGTCCTGTCCAGCACTGTGCCCCAGACCATCAGCCTGCTGCTGCAGTGGGTCTCACTCACTCCATTGCAGGGCAGCAACCCTCTCCCAGCCACCCAGTAGAGAAGAGGCCAGGGAGAGCCCCTCACCAGGCCAGGTGCCAGGGCCTTGCTGCACCTTTGGCACATGGGTGACTGCAGTCCCATCCTGCCTCTCTCCCTGGCTGCCAGTCAGTCAAGCAAGGGTAACTGCAGGATCGGATGAGGCAGGGAAGGTACTAAGGCAGGCTGACACGAAGAGTACAGTGAGGAGGAGGGGGCATCACCATGAGGGCTCCTGGATTCCTACAGAGGAGGAAACTGCTGGTAAACTGAAGCACATAACTTCATCCCCACAGCTTGTTCATGAGTTGAGCTTTCCTTCTCTAGAACAGAAGTTGTCACCAATTTCCTTTATGAATGAATTACAACTTTTTAGAAAAATTTTCTGAAAGCAGAACTTAAGGAATATTTCTGTATTTAGTGCTTCCTGCAACACTACAGGTATTGAAGTCTTTTGCTAGTATAAAGAGCAAATGACCTGATGGAGTTTCTGTTTGACTGTATGCCATTTCCTTTATGTTCTCTTGTGTGTGGCTTCAGAAATAGTTAACAGTAGGAAGACTATTTGTATTGCATTAGCCAGAGATAGGAGAAAAATTCATTTATGGATCAGAGTAATCCAGTCATTGGTTTATGGTTGCAAAGTCCTTCAGGGACTGTCACAAATTCCCAACTGTCTGTGAGTGCTAGATTTTGCAATCACATCTCCAAGCTATCTGCAAGGCATGTAAAATCATATATAGCCAGGCAGCTCCCTGTGACTTTGCATCTGCAAAAGCTTGAGAACTATTCCAGCAAGGATGTGCAGTAAATTATGCTCAAGAAATTTGCCTGTGAAAAATTTGCCTTTGGAAAATAAAGATCTTGGGTAAATATTCCATGGGTGGAAGCCTCTTTAGCAGAGGTAAAGCTGAGAAACTGCAGGCAGTTGTTAAATACTGAAATTGTTACCAGCCCTCACAAACTTATTTTTCTGACCTCTGATGTTTGTGTGTGTGTGTACACATAATTTTTTAAATTAAGTTCTGTTGATATTCTTGAAAACTGGAGAGAAATTTTACATCTGGATCCACTAAGAAGAACAAATAAAGCCATCTAACTTTCTTAAATTTTCTACAGTTCAATATTACCATGACATAAGGATAAGATTTGGTACTTGGCAGAAACAAAGATGCCTTGTGTAGGATCTTTTCCAACATGACAGAATATGTTTGGGAAATGGCAGGGGCAAGATTAAAGGAAGAGAAATTCTCCATAAGTAAGATCAGCCCATCTGTTTGTTTCTAGTCTGGGAAGTTGCCCAGTATACTTGGGGGAGGAGAAAGGTGTATTTCCATAGTGTGAACATGTGAGGATAAGAGAAATACATGAATTAGAAAACAAAACAAAAAAAAAAAAAAACAAAAAAAAACAAACAAACAAACAAACAAACAAAAACAAAAAAAAAAAAAAAAAAAAAAAAACCCTTGGGACAGGTAATGACCATAATGGTAACTCTTTGCATCATCAGAGTGTAACAGACAAGAATCACAGATTACTACTGGTATTAGACAAAGGTCAAGAATTTCAAAAGCCTCTGCATAACTTAGGTGACTAAGCCCTTGAGGCATTCTGGGAATTTAACAGAAGATGCCCAAATATTATTATGAAAAGGGCCATAGAATTTTCTCTCTTGCTCTTCCTCTTTGTAAGTCAAGCCTGCATCAAGAAAAGCAAAAATAAGAACTTCCTAGCTGCATGGACATCTGCACTTCCCTCCCCTTGTTTGATGATGTCTAATAAAGGGGCAATTCTTTTCCGCTGCCAGAAATCACAAGTAAAATAAATAAACAAGTGGTATGTAGATTGTGCTTCCTTTTAGGATAACTGCAAAACAATCAGCCTAACTTGCTGACAACTACATTGCAGACTGTTTTTTAACCACAGTCTTTATTGTTTAAGGCTCAGTTTCTTTATTGTTTAAGGCTCAGTTAAACCCACTTCTAAAGCTAATGTTACTATGTTAACATTTTTATATCAGTTACCTAAAACATAATATGAAGGACGCTTCATTGTCATTACATTAATCTATGTACTTATATATGTGTTAATTAGATTTATCATCTTAGTTACACCTTGTTCTTGACCCTTTGCTTAGAAAATACTTGTATTAAGTACTAAGTACACAGCATTACATTTGTACTAGCATTAGTATTAGTGCTAATACTCAGTAATACTGGAAGTCACAAAGCATTAAGATCCACCAAAAACTTCCATAAAAGAGTAGAGCTGCTGCCCTTCTAATTTGGAGAAAACTTTGACCTTAGCCTTTTAAATAAAAATGCCATTAGACACAGAGGATAGATCTAAAAATTGTGGTGTCTATTGTCATTTCTGAGTAAGTAATACGCAGGAGCTAGCAGCTGGAATCTCTAGCCAGTAATGTGCCACTTCTACACTTGGACTAATGGATCAGGCTTGAAGGAGTGGTTGAGAGCTAACCATCTAACAATCCTTCAAAATGGAGATATCATGAATTTTGTCCCCTTCAACATCAGTTACAGTCTTAATACTCACACCACCTTGGAACTTACCTCCTTACTCCCCTAGGTCAGAATTTGTTCCTCTCAGTGTACACAGTCTGAGCTGAGGACCTAGACATTGCCAAAGAGCATTAAAAATCCACAAACATTAGGGTGTCTGCTATTCAGTCTAACTTGAGTTCTGTCAATTTCCACAGACTCTGAGGAGGCTGAAGTTTTTGAAGCCTGTGAAAAAGCTACTGGAGAGAATAAATAACATTTTCTCATTGAAAAGCACAGCTTTCATAAAGTGCTTGGTGTTGAAAAGAGCAACAAGGTCTTCCTTAGGTCAGTCAGGAAGTGAGAAAAGAGTTAATACTACTTTTTAACAAGTTTCCAATGAGACTTAACAGTGGCTTATACAAGAGAAAACATTTAGAAATTATTTTCACTCCTAAAATAAAGTTATCTCTGGCAGCAGTGCAAGACACAGTAATAGAGTAGGTATGTAAGATAAATTATAGTTAACCTTTACCTTAAATCTTCAGACCAAGAACATACTATTAATTGGAATGGAACTTTTTTAAGTGCTATCTATTTAAGCAGTTGATTGTATTTTGTTCTATCAAGAGCTGTTGATGCTACAGTGATGTTAATACTTCTAACAAAACTAACAAGAAACCTTCTAGATTTGATGCTTTTTTGTATTTTAAGTGGATACAGAAATAAATATTCTTCCTTCAAGTTGCTCTAACAAGCACAGTAGAAAATAATTTAATCCCTTCTAAATTAAAAAAAAAAATTTTTTTTTCTTCTGCCCTCTTCCTAGATGCAATCTATTCCCAGTGTTCATGCTCCATGGACATTTTTTTTTTCCCCAAAAAAAAAATCACTATCATTTGTCTTGGTATCCCATTCTTCATTTCTTACTATTTCAAAATGAATTTTTGTTTCTCAGCTTTGATCTGTTCAATAGAAAAAATGAACTATAAAACAGACAAGGAGAAAAGAATCTGGTATAAAACCTAATTCCACCAAAATCAACAAGACCAAGAATTCACCAGCAAGCTCCATCACATGACCCATACCCACTCCAAATCAATAGCAGACAGACTACTGAGACATTCTCTATGAGTTTGCTGGTTAAGAGAAATCTATGTTGCTGCTGGTATTCATGCATTTACTGAGAATTCACCTATTAAATAATATTGCTGGGCACTTGCACTGTAACACCTATCAATCTAAATGAGTCTTGACACTTGAATTTAATTGATAGGCCATGTTCCTTGTGCTCTTTCTGCTAGGTGTCAGAGTCCTTCACTTCAGACTTCAAATATAATAGATTTTGGGAAAAATGAATCTTTTGTTTCAAAGCTGCATTTAATAAAATAATGAAGAAGGAAAATTCTCTTCTCTGGCCACCTGGAGTTCAATCTCTCCCTCTAAAATTCTGCTCTACCTATCTTCAAAGTTAAATTTGTTTCAGCCCTTGGATTCTTTAGCATCTTCCCTTCCTATCTATTCCTGCTCCACTTCCTCAAGATAAAAAGCCAGGCATTTAGGGTCAGCTCAGTACAGTAATATTTCTTCCATTTCAAACCCTTCTCTATTTCACTTTGTGGCCCGTAGCTCTGAAAAGGGACAGAGTTTCATGTTCCTAATGGAATAAAAATGATGGTGTGCTGGTTTTTTACTACGATTTCTTCATCCCCCAAAACAGAAAAATGATAGACCTTTGCCTCAGAGAAATTATAGTGGAGACGAATTTGGCCACATGTAATAAGATGAGCATTTTTCTCTTTTTAACTGCAAAAACCTTCTTTCTTTCCAATCAAAATTTTAAACTGATCTTTCTATATCATTTACATTGATAAGCAAGTAGGCTTTTTAATAATTTTCCCATGTTACTGCAAAGGTAGGGGGAAGGACTGGAAGTTTAAAACACGAAGGAGAAAAGTTAATTTAAAGTGATGTTTGGTAAAAAGTCCCTTTTGAGATCCTGTTGTGTAATTGAACAGATTAAGAGAACTGACAGTAACCACGGTATGCCTAAGTGGAGGTCTCTACGGGTCAACTCTCGGATCTTGTGCCGACACGTTAAACAAGTTTGTCAATTTTCCATCAGATTGATTTTTCTCACAGGTCTGGAAGCCTCGTCTCATTTCATCTTATTTCCACAGGGGTTCTTAACATTGCAAACTGCCATTTACTTTTGTCTCAAAGTGTGAGGAATGATTTTTATCTCTGAGTGGCAATCACGGCAGGCAGCTCCAGCTCTGCTTATTATGTTGCACATTGTCCTCCCTCACCAACTGGGGTTTCTTTTGTGTTTTTCCCTTCTTTGGGAATGATGTGGATTTTTAGAATACATTCAAAATAATTATTAACAGAATGTACTTAGGGCAGATGTCTCTAGTCTCTGAAGTGAACAAAAAAAGCAACAGAAACTGTGGGTTTTTTTTCTTTGCCATTTTCAGCATAATGAGGGGTCAGCTTGAGAAAGTATGATGTCTCTGGGAAGGTCACGGGGAAGAGTATTAACCTCACTTTACATTTCCATGTCTATTATCCCCTCCTGTTAATGTCAAGGGAAGTTATGTGCACAAAATAAAGAGAGAGCATGCTTCTGAATAGGTGAATGCTTCTGAAGAATATAATGGTATATATTTGGATTAATTGCACTAAAAACAAGAACCTACTCTTACTCTACACCAAATCAAACAAGGGCAAAATTTGTCTGCAAGCCTGTGGGACCTGATGAGATTGTCATATGGTTGCACAGCCATGCGGTCCCCTTGACTCAAATTAAGCTACTTTGAACTTAACCACTGGGTTGACCTAATGACCTCTTGCTCGAAGATGACTGCCATTTATTTCAGTGGTATGATGGTAAAATCACAGCGTTCCCCAAAACCCATGTTTTCTCTTGCCTGCAGCTCTGGTAGTCATTTCCACTTGTGAAAACTGGCTGTAGTCAATCATTAAAGCCATAATCACTGTCACTGTGTTTGTAAGAATTTCTCACAAGAATCAGTATCTCCATCAGATACAAAGCAATGAGCCTGATTCCTACTTTCCTTAGTGCTAGTTACATCGTTCTGCCAATAATATGGAGAGACTTGTCATCCTTTCTTTTGGAGCCTTGAACAATGTCAAAAATTTAATACAAATGTAAATAAGGTCTGTTATTTTGTTCTCTGAAATGTGATAATCTTGACCTAATTAAGTGATCAAAGACAGTGTGAAAAGTTAACAAATCATTTGGTTATTATCAAAGTTTTAAAATATTTGCCTCAATTTTAGAAATTTATGTAAAAATATATTAAAAAAAAAAAAAAGCAAACTTGTAGTGATGATTTTTGCCATCAGCATGACTAGAAAGCAAAGCAAACCTGAAGGCAGGGACTGTTGAACTGGTGAACTGGTGGCCCATGGGGCATTTCCAGCCCATGAGGAACCACTGGGTGCCAGTCCAGCCCTGAGCACCTGGCATGAGATATACTGTCCCCTGCCAAAAGTCTTTCCATGGAGCAAGTGTGCTTGTGGCCGTGCTGGTTACTCAAGGTGTAAGGAAAGAGGTGGGTAACCCAGGAAAGGCCCAAGAAGCCCTGCAGTTGGAGCCACACTAGATGGCGTCCAGCCCTCACACTGTGGAAGAGGTCGTGGAGACCTGGCCACCACCTGTGGGGAGAGATGCTGCGTGGGGAATGGCTGGGGCAGGACTGGGAGATGTCCTTGAGTTCAGTCCCTGGGGTATGGTGGTGGGAAGGCCAGGGCAGAGGGCTGGGACCCAAAGTAACACTGAGGATGTGATGGGCCGGGGAAGAGTGGGAGGTTGAGTGGTTCTGCCCTTCCTCCCTCCTTCCCTCCTTCCTTTCTTGTCTAACATTTAGAGGACAGTAATGATCCAAGGGTGCTTTTCCTAGAAGAGTTCTCACTCTCTCCACAACCTGTGCAGTTGTAGATGTTCTAATGGAATTGACTTGCCAGACACAGAAACGTGTTTAATGAGTTAACCTTAAAAAAACTGTGCTGAATATTGCAAATAGCAGAAAGAAAGGGATATCTAATAGATACTTTTTTTTCTTTTCCAAAAAAAATTGATCTTTCTCTGGATCTATTTCACATTCTTTGGTTACACCTAGTAGGTGCCCTGCAAAAAAAAAGACCTGAGCAAAACTCCTTCATTTCCACATTGTATGTGAGTGAGTTACTTGACCATAATGAGGGATGACCTTGTTGTGCCAATGGTCATGTCCATACAGGTCAGTTTGGTTTCCACAGGTCAACTCAGCACATGTCATTTTTTGGCAAACCCTCTGGATAGTCTCCTGGGTAAGCACTTCCTTTTTGCCTGGATTTGCAAAAGGAACAGACAAACTGCCATCTTGCCTTGTTACAGATTAATATGAAAATACACAACAGTAGACTGTGTTAATAGAAATGCATGTAAACAAGTATTTACAAGGTTTGATCATGGTGTAGATGCCCCCAACAACACTGCTTGAAATGATAATCTGTCGCAGAGATAGTTTAGTGAGATAAAGTGAGATAGTTTAATGAGCTTTAAAATATAAAAATAGTTTTTTTCAGCTCTTATCAGTTTCTGTGTAAACACTTCTACAAAGCTGAGCCTTGACCATGTAAATGAGGAACTGCTTCCATTGCAGTCAGCCTGGCAGGAGGATGGGGCTCAGCAGGGCAGCCCAGATCTGCCAGCCCTCCCCTGCGGCCCAGCGCTCCAGCTCACCTCCCCTCTCCCACCTACCTGGTCACCTTTGCCCAAGGGAAAAAGCCTCTTCCCCTGTGCCCATGCAATGACAATAAGAAGACACTGTGCCCAGGCCCTGGTTTGGATTGTAAGAACCAGATAAGTTTTTCTTTGTGGACTCCATATGTATCCCAGAAAGAGGAAAATCACAGTCTTCTGGTTATTTAGGCATTTCAAACCTGGCACAAGTGTTTAAAAACCTTATGAGAAGTTTACTGCAAAGTTACCTTAATAGACACTTCTCACAATTAAATATTTTAGACATCTTACATTTTCCCCATAATTCTATCAATAATTAGATCACAATTTGGATTAATTTCTTGTCACATCCAATTTGTAGTGGCAAGATGTTTTGAAGGAGTGGAACACAAAAACAAGTTACTGACATTTGTAAACTCTCCCTTTTGTTGTACACGTAAACAAAAAATAGCTAACATTTGGCTCTTCCATCCTTCCTTTCCTGCTTGTTCAGTGTAAATATTATCCAGACAGACATGTTAAACAAATATCATATTATCTACAAACATGAATATATAAATCTCATTGCCCTGGTCAGCAGCTCAGGACCAAACTATCCTCCTTAGTAAGTCTGATCTGTAAGTGACCTTGAGCTAATTGCTTTCCCACTCTGTTACATGAAGGTCACTATACTTTCTAATCTCACAAAGTTTATTTATTTATGGGTACCAATACTGCATCAATACCAAAAAGGTGACTTCTAAATTATATTCATATATTTTTATGGGGTGGAATTGCAGGATGATTTATAAGCAAATTCATGATACTGTTTTCTGGTCACTGGAATTGTAGAAACGTAATCAAGCAATAATGAGTTTTTTCATCTATTTTTGGAATAGAATGGAGTGCTGAAATTGGCAATTTTCTGTTTAGTAGCAGAACTACAACCTCTCTGAAAATTAGCAAAAGCTATGCCTGCTAAAACTCCATACTTCCCAGTGCAAGTGTACTCAGCAGTGCATTTCTTCAGAATTTGTGTTTTAGTGCTGTCATCTTAAAAAATACTGCAGAACAGTTGGCTAGTACCAAAAGTGTCTGTCCTGTGCATTCATTGCTGAATACTAAATGCTCCAGTCTTTCAAGACCCCTTTAAATGAGAATGCTGCTATTTTATGCTTTAAGATTTTTGTTGGTATGTGAAAACATGAATAACCAGAAAAGCTTATGCTTTGCTTTAATGACAAGATGCGCTAAGTAATACGATGGTCTCTGTGGTGACTTCTGCAAGCAATGTCAATGCTCAGCATATCCCAGGATCAAACTTCTCATGAGAAAGAACTAAATTGATTCACTGGTTCCTGCTTTCTTATTGAATGCTTTTGTTTTCCTGCTTTCTTATTGAATGTTTTTATTTTCTTTCATAAGCAAGTAAAACTCCAATCATATAAAATGAAGAGGTTATGGAGAAATGGCAGAAGTAGCTAATTAGAAGGGCCATTCTCCTCTGGGAGCTGATTCTGGAAGAACGGTACACTTTAAGGCCCTGGTTCAGGGACATATGTCAATACTCTGGATAGTGCTTAATCATGAAATCAATACTTCAAATTAAATGCACGTGCTTACCACTTGGCCAGGCGTGAGTTTGCAATAGCATTTCCATACTGTGTAAGAACACAGTGCTAATGTCCTTTGAAACATTTTCTTATGGTCTTATTATTCAGCTCCCTACAGAGCTGCTTTCCCCTCATGAGCCTCAGTAAAATCTGAAGAGATTGTTACTATTTGTGACTTTGAACCACTTGGAGAGAGGAAACCTTTGGCGAAACATTTAGTTGTGAATGAGTTTACAAGATTTGACTTCCAGACTCATCCTTAGACTAGACACTGGTGACAGTGGAGGATTCTTGAACATGTTTTCTTGTGGGCAGCAAAACTGACCAGGACCTACTTATGTTTGGGATTCTTTTTTTTGCTGTTCTGATGGTATCAGTAGGCAGGAAAACATAATGTATATGTTTGGCTCACTTGGGTTTTGTCAGAGTCTGGGCTGTGCAGCTAGTGTGGCAGGTTAGCCACAGCACAGGCAGAGACACCAAAGCAGACTGAAAAGCTTTGAGCTTTTGCTAATATCTAGCCTGCAACTGCAAAAAACTGAGAGGCAAAAAACTCTCCTAAAAAAACAACAAAAAAAAACCCCAACCCCAAACCTATGAGAGCAAAATAGTTTTGGATGCTGAAACTGGCCTTTAGAGATCCCAAACTGGTCCACTTTGCACTGAAGCTTTCTTCTTACCTTGCCAGACTTTGGCAGCCTCCAATACCACACCCATTGTTTATCCTGCAAGCTGGCGACCAAGGTGTTTGTGCCAAAGCCATTGCATTTACTCCATCTTGGAGATGTTGGTCTGACCTTATGCTGGTCAGGAATCCAAGGCACAAAAGTTTCACTGTAAAAAGTGTAAGCAGACTGTAAAAAAAAAAAAAAAAGTGTACACTTTTTCTAATTCTGTGCTTTGGTATAGATGTGACGGAAGTTCACCATGTAATAAAATTTGTCTAAGATAAATATGTGTGCGTATAAAAATATAGGAGGATAAAGGTACACACCAAAGACAGGACAGAGGTCTGATGTCTGAAATAATGAGGCACAATAGTTAAGGATAGAAGTAGTGGTAAGAGAAATACTTGGACTACAGGTAATGCTAGGAGAAAAACACTGTTCTTATTTCTTATGGGCAAAGCTGTTTTCTCTTAATAAATTAATCTTTTCTCAGATACACTTGTGCATGGAAACTCTGATAGCATGCAGTTTAAATGATATATTTTATGGGTCTCTGTAGGGCAGTTCCTCTTTCCCAAGCAGGACAGTTCATTTTGAAGTGGCCATTACAGGAAGAGCACATGTAACTGACTTGATATTCGTAGCATGCTTGCAGTATGTGTGCATGTGTGCTTGCTCTCAGTAACCTGACACTGGATCTGCACCTTCTGAAACCAAAGCTGATTCTTCACATTTGCTTCAAAATTAACAAGTCCAGCGTGCTAAAAATGGCAGAATACAAACCTGAGGACACCTGGAGCAGCATCTTCTAGAGCTAAATGCACCATATGTGTTAAACCCAAGTCATGATCTCACAACTCAGATAGTATCAATGGGGAAAAAAATTAGGTTTAGCTGACATGCAAAGCCCACCCAGAAATAGCAGTCTGTGAAAAATGTCCCTTGCCTGTTTCCAGGGGCATGGAGCTGTGATGAAGTCTTTGGCATAGCCTGTGAAGATGTCATATTATTGGCAGCCTACCCCAGCCACTTGTGGTCTCACCACTTGGAAATAAGCTATGAAGACTCCATGCAGAGATGTTAACTGCTTGGTTATTATTGGTTACCTGATATTGTAGTCCTAGTGTCTTTGTCACGTTGCTGTACATGCTTACATGCTGGAAGTCAAGGAATAGTGCATAGATCCAGTGAACTGTATTTGTGTAGTGGAGTGGGGCTGCAGGGCTGACTATGGGGTCAGGTGGCTGTAGAGCTGTGGTGGGCTGACCTCGGCTAGCTGCCAGGTCCCCACTCAGCTGCTCTCTCATTCCCCCTCCTCAACAGGACACAGGAGAGACTCTAAGACAGAAACACTTGTATGGGTCAAGATAAAGACAGGGAGGTCACTCACTAGTTACTGTCAGGGACAAAACAGACTCAAGTTGGGGAAAATGAATTTAATTTATTGTCAATTAAAATAAGTTTGGAAAGTGAGAAAGAAAGACTAAAACTAAACCACCTTCATCTCCCCACCCCTTCACCCAGACTCAACATCTCTCCTTCATTCCCAACTCCTTCACACCCTCCGTTCAAGTGGCACAGGTGGATGGGAAACACGGTTGCAGCCAGTTCTTGACATCTCCTTTCTGCTGCTCCTTCCTCCTCAGGTAGGTTTCTTACCTTCTCTCTGACCCAAGGCAGGCCCAGGGTGCCTTTTTGGCCAGCCCACCTGAGCACATAAGGAGGCTGTGCAATGGCCCTGCCGGGGAAAGAAGCGTGTGCCTTGCAGACAAAGACTTAATAAGTGTCAGTACTCCCAAGACCTAACAGGAGCCTAAAAATGGATGTGTGCATGTTTCCTACCCTTCTGGGTTCTGTGGGACTGTTTGCAAGCAATTCAGAGAAGTGGGGATCAGACCTCTAGTTAGCAATCAATAAAGCAATCCTTTAATATTCCTCTGACTGGGAAAAAGAGGTGTGTATTATAAATTTGTATTGAAAGGACGCTGTTACCCCTCCTCTGAGGAAGCGCCTGTGATAGAAAAAGATGGATAAACAAATAATCCTCTGGTTTTAATGAATACATCCATTATATCAGCAATAGTTATGGCAACAGGAATTATGTACTTTGAGGCAGCATCTCTTGTGCCTTGTAAACACCTCAGCCTTCTGTCAGGGCCCCCGCTGGGGCTATTTACAGCTTCAATATTACAAGGCAGCTACTGTCTAATTATACACAATTGGATTGGTTTCTACCACTCAGGTCCTTGGTTAACCCTTAATAATAA
Source organism: Morus bassanus (assembly GCA_031468815.1). Lineage (NCBI taxonomy): Eukaryota > Metazoa > Chordata > Aves > Suliformes > Sulidae > Morus > Morus bassanus. Next base: position 26,454,568 of record CM062600.1, read on the forward strand.
TTAATTTTTTACTGTTATGCTGTATATCAGCTTAAAACTTTCAAGATGCTAAGGTGTCCCAGTAGAGTAGAAAACCTATTAAGATATCAAGACATGCATGCTTTGCAACTTCTGTTTTCGTTAGTGGTAAAAGACCCCATAAAAGAAGAAAAAAAAAAAAAAAAAAAAGAAGGAAAAAAAAGAGAAAAAAAGGGAGCAGCACAAAGTCATTGGAACTGGGACTCAGAGCTTATACAACAGCATTTGCATTGCAAGAGGCCTGTTGTCCTCATTTATTTTAGGGTTTTTTTTAATGAAGAGTTAGCCTGCATTCAGGACTTGGTTCCAACATACAAGTGTTTAGCCACATCTACATTAGGCAGCCAGTAAGTGACATGCAGCCCTGGCTCAGTTAATTGAGTTATGCTCACTGCTAATCTTGGAGGGATTTTATTTGTCCTGTCAGTGGGTCTGCAATCTTTATGCGGGCATTTATTTAAGTCTTCTTGTAAACAGAAATGGCCTGCTTAGAGGAGATGAGGTGAGGGAAAGGGAATATCTGCTAGTAGCATAGCACAGTTCTTCATAGTGATGTGCTTAGAACCAAATGATCAGAATTACTCTCGGGTCCAGATGAAGAAGGCAGTTAGGACCTTCTGCTCAACCTGCACACACAGACTACACTTTTACACTGAGAAAAGGTGAAGCAGTAGAAAAAAACCTGTTAACCTATTTCTCCCAGCTTTCCTCCCTTTCCTCTCGTAGCATTTGATTAAAATAATAGGCTGAGCTCTGCTTTGTCACAGGTTGTAATCAAGGAAATCAGGGAATACGCATTTCTTTCAGTCCAGGAAACGTTCAGGGATACAGAAGAACAGCTGGTGAGAAGTGAATGTGGAGCCATTTGACAGGAAGGAAGATCTACCCCTGAGAGCAATTCCAGAGGAAATAAACATCAAAATGAATGACTTACAAGGCACTGTAACCTCATTTGTTGGCAAATTGAATACTCTTACCACACATACAAATATTCTTGAGATCTTGTGGGCTTACAGCTACTAAAACAGCACAGTTTTAATAGTGTGCAAGGAGAGGTTGAACAAACGCCTTAGCTGTAAAACTCATTAATGAGCCATCATAAAACAGTACATTTGAGAGTATAAATACTAGAAAATCAAGTCAGGTCTCACAGTATTCATACGTGGATGAACAGAGGAAAAAGCAGGGAGAAGAGCACCTCAGATGGGGTGAAGTAGTTCTGCTGGGTAATCTGTAAAAGGACAGGATGCTCCTGCTGTACAGAACAGGCCATAAGTGCTTTTCAGCAGGAGGCAGCCACAAGAACGATGAATCACTCAGACCTGAAGGGTTTGTGTGCAACACACAGGCCTTTTGGGCTGATCACTGCTGCAGTTTGATAAGCTAAGAGTACAACAGGGGGATAATGACCTCTACATCCAAAGCTGAGAGTAGGTAAAAAACAGATGAACTGGTAGATTCATAGTACTATACCCAGAGTGGGACTGTGGTAGATATTGGAATGAGAGACTGCTAAAACAAGAGGGCTCTCAGTTTCGCTTACATGTGCCTTCAGGCTAAGGTTGACAAGGTGTGTTTTCCTTTATCACCTAAAGGGAGAGGAATTAAAGGGATAACACCTCATTTTGGGTCTTTCCAGGAAGAGAAATACAGATTAAGAACGTGGTTTTGTTAGCTCTGGGAGCCATTTCTAGAACTCTATATTTTAACCAGGAAAATTATTACATTATTAAGTAAACCTTTGGGTATTCAAAGTTGCTTTTCCTCCTTTATGTTTAAAGCTTCAACAGCTGTAGCAAACGCATGTAGATGTGTGTGTCAGCCCTGACAATGCAATTTACATGATGCTTGTGTTGCATCCTCTCTCTTTAAACCCAGGAGAGAGGGCTGTGATTAATTTAATGGTAAGGCTTCCTGCATTTATCAAAATTACTAAAGCTAGGGGGTTTTCTGTGGACATGTGAACACAGAATGTTTATTGTCATGTTTTCAAAGAGCATACTTTTTAGAGAGAATAAAGTTTTCAACATACAGTTGCTGCATTTCTGAGCTTAGATCAGATAACATTAATTGTGCAGTTATTCATTTGCCCATGCAAATGTGGCCACTGGATATCTACACTGGTGAATGAATGTGATTGTATGCAAAATGGAAACCATTACAAATTCAGCCTGATGTACCTGAAAATATATAAGAAAGAACAGCTTTTTTTACAACTCTGTCCTACTGATTTATTCAGTTTTTATTTCTTTCATTCATTATAGGGAGATACTGCAAGGTTTATGAGCCTCTCTAAATTTGCTAATGGACTTACCTGCTAAAGCAGGACCTTGAAATATACATGTTCATTTCCCTGAACTAATATTCTTTGCCATTTTTTTCTTTGCAAAACTGCATATAACTTAAATTTGTTTAGCTAATTTCCAAAATAATTTTGGTTTTATATTAATTTTTTGTTTGTATAATGTGGGTCAGAGGTGACAAGAAATAGTTTGGCTGTCCCTAAATATTACCTCACAAAATTTTCAACCAACATACCAAGCAAAAGGCAGGGTAGAGGGAAGACTGGGACAGAAATAGCAAAAAAACAGCTCCAGAGTGTCTGGCAGTGATACAGTGTGCAGCATTATAATGCCATCATACCCTCTCAGCATGCTGCTTTCTATAAATTGAAGCTGTTTTTTCACCTTCTCAGTTGCAACTGACGAAGATAAGAGAGTGTATGGTAGAGTCCTATCTAACGTTTAAATTCAAATTTTTCCTGTGAAACTCCTTTTTTTACTTTTTGGCAGAAAATCTTCAGATGTTGCCATTTTAAATATTTTTTCTCCTTCTCCTCCTACTTTTTCCTTTTTTTGCCTATGCCTAAGCAGGCTAGTTTTTAAATATTTCTGTTTGTACTTTTATTTTTCTCCACCTTTCCATATTTCATACATTTTCATGCTTAGAAAAGTTACAGAATGACAAAAGAATGGAGATACTGCAGAATTTTTACTCTGCAACTTGAAAACACTGCAGAATACTTGAAAACTGGCTGAGCAGAAAGAAATGAGATAAAAACAAAAATGAAAAAACATAATTTATTTTATACAGAGGCAACAGAGGAAAAAAAAGACAATAAATAGAAATTTTGGTTTTGTTTTCAAATAGTACAAAAACAATGTTTCTGTTCCCAAATTTTTCCGAAGTCCCTAGGTAAAAATCAACCATGACATTTATAAAACAAAATAAATCCATCTCTTAAAAAAAGTTCTGTCATGAAGGGAATATTTGGTTGAAAAGCCTTGATCCTTCCTACTAAGACCTCTTATTCCAGGCACTAATACCTGGATTTTCAGTCATGGTCCTATTTCTGTGGCCCCACTGTAGGTACTGATCAGAGGTTCAGTTGTCAGTAGAAACCGTATCCCGTTTGGTATCTACTGGTATGGTGGTGCTCCATCACCACTATTATAAGTGAATAAACTGTAGACCTGAATTACCTTCCAGAAAAATCAAAGAAAAACTGACTGTATAGTCTAATAAAGTGCCAAGTTATAAATTCTAGAAGTGTTTTATTGCTTTAAAAATTTATTTAGTCAAAAAAATCTCTATAGGCAGTCAAATAATTGTCAAATCAGAGAGTTATCATATTACAGAGCTTGCACTGTAATTTAAGACACCAGCTCAAGATTCAGGCATTCTAATGTATGTGTGTCCTCAGGTTTTGTACAGGGTTCATCACCGCATTTTGTAAACTCCACTGGGTAATCTCTGTGTGGGGCAAGTCAGGTCAAAACAAAACACAACTCAATATCCTGCCACACATCATGGGCCTTCAGCTTCGATGGGCCCTTGAAAGAAAAGGCTTGTCTTCAGGAATGTTTGGGAAAACAGAGAAAGGTTGAATAGCCAGGTGTTCATTAGAAGACTATTTCAAGCACAGTACATGCATCCATGAGTAAGCTTTGGGGCTAGCAGGTGGCACAGGTATGGCATTGCCCTGCTGTCAACCCAAGTTAATAGTCAGTTTGGCAGCCTTGCTTCTCAGTAACCATGGAAGAAATCCAAGCCCCACAAAAGTCAGTGGTAAAACTCCCACTGGCATGAGTAGGAAGGGGCTTAGGTTATGCCTTCTGTGATGAAAGGCCAAAGTCTATACTCTTACTGTACTGACTGGAGCTGGGAATGAGATGCTTGCATATCTACATTATGTCCTTGTCCTGGGATTCGTCTATCTTGCTGTCATAGTCCATTCATTTGTATAATAGGTGTAAAATTGTCTACTTCACAAGGATCTTCACTACTTAATTTTATACTTTGGGATTAAAATGGTTCTGTAAATGCAAAGTAATAATACTCATCTGAAAATTTCAAATTCTGCCCTCAGTGTTCATATTTATGTAGCAGCAGGCTGAAAACATCACAAAATAAAAAACAAATATAGACCTCCAGAAGTCAGTTTAAACCCCCAGCCAGTGCACTCCCTAGCAATAATCCCCTATTGCTCTGCTGGGTGCTATCAAATGATGTGACAATAAACAGAGGCACTGGAAATGGAGCAACAGCAAAAAAAATCAGGAGCTCTTCATTGCCATAGGAAAAACATCCCCCAGTGTTTCAAATAAATTCTCATCTCATTGAAGTCATCTTTCTATGAGATGTTTTAATATATTTCAAAAAACAAGCTGTCTGCCACACTGCAAGTTCCTTGTTGACTCATTTGGTGGCCCCTGACAGCACATCAGGAGAGCTTTATTTGGAAGGACACTGGGGAGGGGGGAGGGTGCAGATTAAACAGGCTTCTGACTGCATTCAATTTTCTCTAGTTTGGGGAGATTTTGCACCTTTCTTGGAGACTACCAGTTGGGATTAACACATTCCATTTCCTGCACTCCTCATAAGGCTGAGAACTAAAGAAAATTAGAATAAAGATCAGCGAACTTGGCTATGCTTTTCTCTTGCTAAAAATTTGTCCATATGTTTGCTTCTTTTTGCTTTGATCGCATCTTGTTTTGGCAGGCTATACATATGTGTGCATGTGTAGAGCTTTCATGTTTTCCTGTTCCACTGTGCAACAATTGTGTGGATTCATCAGGATTCAGCCTATCTTCATTCACCTTTGTTTATGGAAAATATTTCTGTTTAATTTTGCTTTCAGTCTTTCATCAAATTTGCTTTTACTTAATGATTGAGGATAGCTCAAGGTGCCCCTTTTTTTGGCTTTGAGTTGGCGGTGCCCCCTTGCCCCTCGCCCCTCCCCCAGGAGAGATGTCCTTTCCTGCCTGGGCTGCAGGGCCACACTGTCCTGCCCGTCCTGCTGTGGGCGCACAGCCTGCTGTGGCACATGATCTGCAGTGCCCTAGAGACACACACATACATACTCCATGAGCTTACTTAGCAGGCCCGGTGCCAAAAGTGCTGTGTGGGAAACCATATAGAGCCTCTGTGGGAATCTCCTTTCTGCCAGCCTGCAGTGCTAGCAGTGGGATTTTGGGGGCAGGACATTTGCCTCTTTTGTTCTGGACCAAAGGCACCAAACCCATGTCACCCAGCCCATCAGTCAGTCACTTGGAAGTTAATTTGGGTCATTTGAACAGACTGGATTTAAATCAGTAAACTAATTGTCGCTACCAACTTCATGAGCCAACTGTTAATCTTTTCATATTTATACACCTGTTTTTTCTTATCATAGTTCTGAAAAAATACGCAGAGGACTTTTTTTTATATACCAACACCCACCTCTTGGAACAGATCTGAGATCAGGCCTGACAGCTTTAAACCGTATTTGCTGGCTTAGGTACACCCTGTGGAAACCACATGGCAAATGCATGAACAATTTCTATTGAGAAGCTTTCACCGTTTAAAAAAAAAAAAAAAAAGCACAGGGCAGAGGAGGCAGCTCCTCAGCAGTGCCCGCACAAGCCAAGGGGAGTGAGTGAGCATGAGGACCACCTTAACAGCCACCCACAAAGCCTATGCAAAATATTAATCTCAGGGCCCAGGATCATAGCACACTTCCTTTTGCTTGCCTGCAATACACAATCCTTGCCATTTAGTTGTGTGTTCAGAGGCTTTTTGCCAATTCCCCATTAGTGTATCATAATGAGGTTCAGCTTCTGCTAGATTTCCACAACGAGGCTGAGCAGCAGAGCCTAGGAGAAGTCAAATAAGGGCAGATACTTTATGCAACTGGATCGGAAGTATGGCTGAGCTCAACTAAACCTGGAGGGGACAGCAAAGAGTAAAACAGCTTAAACTGGTCGGGTCTTAGTGCTTTTCCTCCTCCTGCCTCTAATTCCACGTTCTAAGCATCTTGGGCCTACAAAGAGATTTACAACATATGTCATTAGAGCTTCTTTTAATTTCCTTTTTTCTTTCTCACTAATACGCTTCAAGTTAATTTCAAGCCAAATCTCAATAACTCTGAGGCTGCCAAAGCACCTCTGCTGTATTGCTCTGTGTGGAGACACTTGCTCAAAAAGCTCTAACTTGTCACCTTCCCATTTCACAGTGAGTTCAGGCAAGTGCAAATACATGGGAGCACTGTTCTCTGGGATATACAACACTACCTGTAACTTGTAGCACAATAAACCTTGGCAACTACCAAACATCCAGCTTCCATGGCTACAATTCTTGCTTCTTGCTTTATAGTGCAGTTCAAGTGAGCAAACTAATGCATGAATTTGCAATCTGTAATTCCTGCTTAGCTAAGAGATTAGGATCAGAGTGAGGGAGATTTGCAGGTATTATGGGCAGAGAAAATGTTAAATATTTGATTAAGTAAAATACGTAAATGAATGTATTTAGAGTTTAGGGCTTTACTTAATTTAACATATGTCAAGAATACTTACCAGTCAAAATCCCTGTCAGCAGTTCAGGGGTCCAGTAAGAACCACTGAAAAATGTACTTCAGTACTGCAGGAGATTAGGAGCAGTTTGCAGACATTTTATACTCAAGGTCTACTTACCCGCTTCCATTCATGGAAAACCTGGCACCAGGCTGAGCACCATCTGTGAAGCTCTGCATGACAGAGATCTGGTGAGGCACTTGGGAAGAGGTCTATTTCTCATCACATGTGTAATTTTTACTAGCAAACAGGCTGTGGGGAAACCTGCAAATCATCAAAACATATGCTACCAGGGGAAGGCAGGAAAAAACACTGCCCAGGTTCTATTGCTCAGCTAGCCGCTCTCCAGCTGTAATCTGGAAAGAGAGGTGAATCTCAAGGGGTTTGCTACCTAAAGCACTAAGTACTGCAACCATGAAAAGTAAAGCATGCATACAATAGAAATGGACCGTTATCAACACACTGTTCAAAGCACTGAGGCAGGATTGGTGGTGTAAATGTATTAGTGATCAAGAATAAAAGAATAAGTAAGAACACTGAGGCATTTTCATTGGTAAGAATGGCACTCTGAGACACTTCAGAGGACATGACAAAGCTAAGACAATGAACAAATTAAATTAGCTGGTGGAAAAATATATACTGGGAAAGAACTTTTGAAGCACTTGTGCTAATTTTTATGTTTTACAACAGCAACACAACACATCATTCTGAACAGCTCATCAAAAACCTCTGGTTATACAGCTGTGGAGAAAAAGCCAGACTTAGAATATGTAACAAATGGAATAGAAACTAATATCTAAAATTTTACCATGTAACTCTATACAGCAGCACTGAAGCACCTTCACTTGCTATTCTGCTCTGCTCATTTTCCTGTGGCAGTTATACAGCAGAAATTTATTAATTAGGATTCAGAGGCTAGATATAAACTAATACGTAACTGTCCTGACACTTCTGAGTTCAAGTGACAGGCTCTCCTTTTGACTTCTTGGTGAACTGATTAATGTAACTATTAATGAAAAGAAAATGAAGCTGAGCGACAAAAGGGTAATGTCATCTCTCTCTTCCTCATCTATTGAAGAAATTATGTCTTCAGTTACATAAGTTAAACTATGGTCACTTCTTTTCCCAGGTCAGCGAACACCTATGTTACCTCCTTCTCCCCAGTCTTCACGGTTCAGAAGGAACAGAGCACTGAAAAAAATCATATGCTTCATATGCCCCTACAATGTTAAAAAGTCACACTATAAAAAACTGTGTTCAAAAAGCCACAGTTTCCACTGTGGACTCATATGATGGCCTGCAGCACGGTCTTGGAAAGGGTGGCAGAGAGAACCTGGGTAATTGGAAACTGTGACGTAGATGATGGCAGTGATGCTTGCTGCACCACAGTGTGCTAAACTCATGGCCTTTAGTTACCACAGCTCTTGAAGAATTTGGCTATGGCAATCACATATACCGGCAAGCTTAGTGCAGCCAAGAGATATATAGGGCAAACTGGGTGCAGATCAAAGGGTCTTTTGTAGCGTCCATTCACAGGCATGGGCAGACAATGGCTTGCTAAGTAAGGACATGGTAAGGCATGTGTGAAAAATGATCTCTCCGGCCATAATTCTATCAGTGACAGATAATCAGAAATTTAAATGTTATTCTCATCTTCAGAGAGTTCCTAAAATAAAGGAGGATGCATAAAACCATTTGTATTTGAAGAGAGAAGCTAAATAATTTAATATTACAGAGCAGGATGCACAGCACTGGGCAGATAAATGATGAAATCCCAGTGCAGTCTATCTTGTGCAGTTGCCACACTAATTACAGATCAATTACTTCCCAGTTGTTTGCAACCTTATCAAAGAATAGTAAATTTACTGAGAGCAAAATGTGATAAGATGTCTTTTCATTATTACAGTAGATTTGTTGAAACAGCCCTGACGTTGAGATTAATAAAAGCTTTCCCAAAGGTAATATGATCTGTATGTATATAGTCAGAATTTTAATGGCTGAATATTTGATCCTAGGCATTATCATAAAATTTTTTGCTTCTATTAATTGTTATCATGCAAACGTCCCTAATACAGAAGACGTGGAGGAAAGGAGAAAATGAGTCTGATGATAAACTGAAGGCTTGTTATAAAAATATAAATATACCTTTTGCCTTCCACAGATCAGATAATGAATGACAGTAAAGTACAAAAACCGAGAAAATATGCAATTCATATTTTAAGGAGGGTTACAACACTGAAAAGGGTGTGCAGGGAAACAAGGGATGACTTTTATAGACTATTAGCATGGAGAGAAGAAAGCAGTGAACCTACAAAATGTCAAAATGACTGAAATACCGATCTGTACTTTGAGAAGGCCCATTACATCAAAATATCTTGACTTTTTTCGCCAGAATTTCCACTGACTTGCTGTGTAAATCCTGAGACCTCTCTCTGCACGAGTTTGCATATCAGCAATATTAACTTACACTCTCAAAACTTGTTCTGGAGGTAAATTTATAAATATTTACAGATCCCCAGTTTTGAGATTCTGGTGAATTATTATGATTGCAGTGTTACTATCTTTCAGTTCTTCCATAGCTCTTTGGAGGGTTTTGGTTTTTTGTTTGCACTTTTTTTCCCCTGCTAGAATCAGCCAGACTTGGGAGAAAATAGAGTTTAGCCTGTAGATATCTGACCGCAACAATTTACCGTTTTTGTCATTATGACAACTGTTTAAAATACCGTAGCTGTTACTTGTTGCTGTTCTGCTCCTCTGGGACAACTCAGGCACTCTTATCAGGAATGGATCCTGCTATACCATCTATTACTCTAGGACAGGTTAATGAACCAGTGAGTTCAAATGAGTCTGAAGCCTAATTTGTACACTCTCCAGTGGGACCATGGATATTGGGCTGCTAGTCTAGAGAAGCTGTAACTCCGGTGGTGTTCAAAAGGAGAAGACATACAACCAGCCCTGACTGCTTTCCTTCATGAAAGGGGACAACTCTTGGGCTGCTTTTCAGCAGATAAACTTAGGAACCTTCTGTGCTGTGTGACCTTCCTAAGTCTTGGCTTCTGGAGGAAAGACTTGGTACATGGGTTGAAATGGAGGTGGACTACAAGGAGATCATGATCCCATGGCTCTCTGCAGCAGTTTCTTATTACTCAGACTAAACATCTTTGAGTGTCAATTCTCCTAAATGGAAATAGTGGCACTCCAAGATGAAACAACGTTTCAGGATGCCAAATTGCTGGTGGTTCAACAAGTCCAGTTCAGATAACAGCAGATTTTCCCCAGACCTCTTTATTGTTTTTTTTTTTAGCCGCTCAACACTTTTTTTCAATTCTTCCAGTCATAATGTATACAGTGGAGAAGTACAGGTTTACTGATTTTTATTGGAGTTGCATCAGGTCCTCTGTTAAGAAGACTCTTTCCATTAACTGACTATAGAGATGACTTGTATATTGACACTAGCAATCCTGAATACCATGGCTCTGAATGTTCAGAAAATAACAAAAGGATGATTAAGATTTTTTTGTTCCTTGGAACTCTGCCATTTATGAAAGGACAATAAAAATTAATTTGTTAATGATGGTAAAGTGTTTTAAAACAAAAAAAAAAAAATACAGTTTACATATGATGTATTGAGCAATGAATTTTTGTAAAGAAAATTAATTAGGAAATAAAATTACCTATTATTTTAGTTAACATATATGCCAGAAAATAGAAAAAGAATAAGGTTCAATTTAGTGGGTAATTTTTTTTTAATAAAAATTGCCAAATATGGCTTAATAGGCCATAAATTTATGAAGGAGCAATTTCATCTCTTCAGTAAATACAGCTTACTTTGAACTAAATTAAAAGAATTTGATACAAAGATTCAAAATCTGGGAACCTTGAAATTCAGACTGTCCAATTCACATGGCTCTGACTGTATTTTATCAGGATGTGTGGGACATGCTAGGAGAGTTTGAAAGAGACTTCAGGGTGAACCGTAAATTAATCCAGGTCCCTGCAATATTCCCCAGCAAATCTTTCACAGAGTTTTAGAGCCCATTCTCAGGTGCCTAATTATTCCCCTGCACTTAATTCGAGCTTGCAAGACAGGATTTAACCCAAGAAAATACCTGGGCTAAGGTTCTGAAAGATTGATTGCTGATATGTGCCCCAGTCTCTCCTGTGGATCTATCCCCTAAGGATCTGGTAAGGTAACCTTATGAAGGTAACCTTATCAAGGTAACCTTAACCTGTGATTTCTGTTGGTGAACTGTGAATTTGAAAGACACTGTGCAGTCATGGTTGAGATGTTGTTACTAGGACTGCAACAACCAGTGGCAGTCAAGACACTTGTGACTCTGAAACAGGTGAAAACTAGTATTATAAATACTACATCATTGTGCAGAAAAGGTTATTTTTCACATTTGCCTAGCTGTGGAGGATGTATCTTACGTCAGGTATTCTCAGAAGTATTAATCACCTTTTGGGAACTAGAGCTTGTGTAAGGAACTGGGACTGGTAGCTTGTGCCAACTCTGCTAAAGGACTCTGAAGATTCACAGTAATTTCAGGGACTTAAGGAAACCCTTGTGCTGTCCTAATTAATTTTTAAAGAGCAGGTGTAACTATTGACAATTTTCATGGCTTAGGATCACTCTTTGGTTAAATTTCTTTCTTGCTTTAACTCCTACTTATAGTTTGGAAGCTGAGATTTTTTGGAGGAAATGTGCAATTCTGACTCCAGAACTGACACCAGTGCTTATTGAACTGGTTAGAGCTGTGTTGCATCTGGCCCACAGATGCTAGTAAAACTTATTACAAAAGAGAGCAATAGCAGGAGTTGCACAAAACGTGAGACAGACAACAAAAACTGTTGAAGGGATGGTAAGACAAGAGAGGAAATTGCATAGAGTAAGATTGTTTAACAAGGCACGAAGAAACAACAGTGAAAACATGAAGGAGTTTTTCAAATAACTGCAAGGCATTTATGTAAATTATAGTAAAACAGGAAACTCTTTTCTTTACCTTTGCCCTGCAGTATGATAGATTACAAGGAAGTACAAATGCACTCAGAACACAAACAAGGAAACCTTGATTGTCCCAGGGAGCAGCAAGTCTAAAGAGTTCACTGATGTGGCAGGTCCCCGAGTTAACTACTCTGGATATTTGAAAGATCTTTATAAACTTATGACAGCTCACAATATTTATAGTTTTGCAAATTAGAACAGCAATAAGCATAGTATAGACACTCTGTGACTCAGAAAATGCTTTCTCTTATGTTCAGTGCATTTGGGGTATGTACCCTGCTTGCACACAGGTGCCTGGAACTTCTTCTGAAGGCTCTGGTGTGGGTTGTTGAAGGAGGAGGGAAACCACTGTCAGTGGAACTGGTGCCATGATCCAGCATAGCAAATCCTGTGCTGTTTAATCAAGGCTTTAAAGCGATTTCTCAGTATTCAGAGAGGTCTTTCCTTTTCAGGCAACAATGGAAAATAATCTGGATAGACCCTGACCCTTAACCCACAGCTGTGAATGTCTCAAGCATGGTACAACGGATCAGAGTTGTTCTTAGTGCCCTTTGCCCTTTGGCATGTCTGAAAGGCAAACTTCTCACAGAATCGCAGATAATCACTCCAGAATGCTTAGCACTCCTGCGGTTTCAGCCTTAGAGCATGGGATGTGGAAAGATGACCTCCTGAGGACCCACCAGCCCTTTTCCTTATAATTCTATGACTCAAACTGTCAACCAGAGGTATTGCAGTGAATTTTGAGCTGAACACAGGATGAACATGACTTACCAAAAATATTGCCCAAACATTCTTCATTAGATGTAACTTCTATTAATGAGCCAAATTTTTTTCACTGGTTTTGTCACCCGATGTACTAGAAGCATCTCACACAGCAGATCCTGATTCTGTGTGTGGGAGGGCCACTTCACACCCAGGGCACTGAAAAACTAAAGTTGTCCGGAATTCTCTAAAGTCTTTCATGATAAGCAGATGACTAATAGTTCAAAAGTCATAGATCTGATTAAACTGTTTCATACATATTACCTATTACCACATTGCATGCAATCACCCTGCCCCAGGGTTTGTTCAGGATTTCTGGAGTTTCCTAGGTATGGGAAGGCCAGAGGGAGAACTATTTTGTATGGGTGGAGGCCAGTTGACTGCCAAAAGCAGTAAGATTGGTTAGCCTGCATTTCATTTCTCTTCTGCAGTTATTTTTTTTGTCACAGTGCTCTAGAGGTCCTCAGTTTGGGGTATATGAGGAATAACATTTATAACTGAGATGCCCTTTTGTGATAAAAGAAAACTAGACAGGGCAAACACACACCTAGGGCCTAATGATTCAAGTCTCCAGAGGGCTGCTGTGCTGGACACTCTTGCTTCCCTGCTGGCTTGCAGCATGTCCTGCAAATGATCTTCTGTAAGCAAAAATCTAGTCAGGAAGAAGTTTTGTAAGTATAAGCATTTTTTCTTCACTTCTACGAAAATTAAAGGGCCTGATTTTACAGTATTTAGTAGTGCAGTTTGGCATGGTACTAATATAGGAGGGAGGTTCCTCCCCTCCCTTCTTCCCAGCCCTGCTGTAGGTGCTTGTCAGATATACATCACTGCTGTGATTGCTCACTCTGGAGTGGATCACGGCTGCTTCTGGCAAGTCCTGGGTGTATACAAGGGAACTCCACTGTAGCTCTCCATGCTTCTTTTCTAGGTGAGCTTACAGAGTACACCATCAAAACCTGAAGAATAGCCCTTTTCTGCACATTTTCACAAGCAAGTTAGAAACCTATCTATTTTTTTCATCTGCTTGCACAAATATCTTTCCAGATAATGGCTGTACTCTTTAGTGTGTCCTGTTTAAATATGGGAGCTCTTAGAAAGTTGGTCTCTTCAGAATTCAAGTCTTTAAATTCTGCCTCTTTCCTTGTGAGAGGCAATGGGAAGTGCTAGGACCCTCTGACAGTCTCCAAGGAGTAATTCAGAGGACCTGCATGAAGCAGTGAGGGTAGGTTCCCCCCGAGATCCTAGAGATACAGGTGGGATTTGAACTGTCCCAATAGGACCAAAGGCTTGTAGGGTTCATTATCTTGGGGTCTGTTGCTGTGAACTTTCACTCTAAAATTTTTTTACCAGAATGAAAATCACTATAGGATTAATGTAATGTAATTAGAAAGTTGAATATCCCTCAGCTCTCTACATTAGATTTATGTATTAAGTTACTGAAATGGACCAGTGTCCAGTCAGGACAGCATTTTCCGGACTCCTGACTCACTGGCAGTCTGCGACTGAAGTGAGCTAAGTAATATTGTAATAATTCTTACAAATTATTTAACAAATATTAAATTATTTTCTTGAAAGGCTTCTTCTGCCACTGCTGATTTGTATCATGGTGCCTGAAGTGCCCTGCTTCCTTTTAAAGCTTTTTGTGCCTAAGCCTCTGCCTTCTGCTGCCCTACCTGTCTTGATCTTTTTGCAGCTCCCACTTCAGAATTTGAAGATAAGGGGCCATCTATCATAGCAGCATTTTTTTTTCTTTCCATGGCCATTAATGTTTTTTCTTTTTTTAGTTCTTTTTTTTTTTTTTTTCTTAAAAAGCTACCTTTGTCTATAGCTTCCTCCTACAACTTCAAGGAAGAGACATTTGTCTATTATTACCTTACTGCTGCACTGTGAAAGTCATGAATTATGCTCATCTACCCAGATAGATTTTCACCCTGCTTTCAGTAGGTCTCCATTAACCCGCATCTGCCAAATTAAACTGACAGGTTTAGAAAAACTTGACACAACAGATTCTAAAATTAGGTCTGCTACAAAAATCAGAGGGATTGAGACCATGGTTTCCTCCCTCTGTGCAGCTTTAGTTGAATCAGAGTGACATGATAATACAAAGAGGTAAAAGGAAGAAACAATGTTTCAGTCTTCCTTTATAGTAGGGTTTTGTTATTCTTGCTTTAAATTTCAGTGACAAAAGTGGTTCAGAAATCACTAACAAGAGTTTTCTGACATAGATGTGCCTTGTGTTCCTTTACTGGGGGCTTTATTCCTTTCTTTTTTTTTTTTTTTTTTTTTTTTAACTATTCTGAGGACTTCCAAGGACAGTGTCTAGAGCGACTGTTGGGAAGGAAGGGAACATCATTTTAAAGAGAAATTGCCAAGCTTAATTGGCTAAAAATTGACATGAGCTAAAGTTCCAAAAAATGAAATCCCTACAGCCAGTGTGCATTCACCATGAAGTGCAGTCAGGGAAATCAGGAATAATATTTTAAAAGGACTTTGGCCACAGTTCCCAAATAATCAGCTGTTTTAGCTGAAGTCTTGGCAGTGAATCCACCAACAGGCTTGAAAGCCTTCTGCATACTGAGAACACTGGGGTGAGCTGCATGCTTGCCTGGTGCATGGGGACCTAGGGCAGGAAGAGTTCCTGGGGTCTGGTACAACTCTGCTGGAGGTCTCCTACTGCCAACCAGTCAGAAGTGTTGGTCTGGTGCCTAAATATTTTAGGAAAGTCTTAGAGGTCTCAGCTCTTCTTCCTTTCAGCTCCCCTTTGTAGGAGTTATTTGCTTCAAAAAAAAAAAAAAAAAGAAAACTGATTTTGGTGAACTACTTGAACTGGAGCATACTGTTGTGTGTTGAGCGTAGCAGTGTGTGTTGAACATGAACTTACACTTCATTGTTGTGAAATATCAGGTCACCTCAGAGAGATTTTTTGCAACCATGCAAGAGGGAAACAATATTATTAACTAAGATTTACTGTCTTCAGAAACTAAAGGAAACAGGGGGCTGGCATAGTGAAACCAGGCTACCCCAAGATTACACACATGATTTTCTCTGTATTGAACTTCCTGTCATAAAACTCTGGAAGAACTTGCTTGATAGGAACACTGGAATAACAAATGTATAATGCCAAATCCTGCCCTTACTCAACATCTCTTAATTTTTACCACAGAGTTCTTTATGGAGCTCTACTGCTGAGGAATCCTCCAAAATCCTCAAGGAAATGCAAAAGATGAATAATTTTTCTTTTCTGAAAACTTGGCAAACAATGAAACAGGCAGCACTGACTATCTAGAAATTAATATTTAATACACAACAGATGACTCTTAATTTTCTTTTCTGAAAGTGAAAGTCAAAAGCAAAGGAGAAAAAAGGGAAATTTGCTATGTCATGAACCACAGTTTGAAATAGAATTTCTAAAGGAATTTTTTCATTAGGTGTCCAAGGAAGACTCCCACCATACAGCGCCTGTTCCAGTTTGCAGAAAGCTGGACCTGTTTGTTGTTTTGTTGCTTCAAGGACTACTGAGATTACTAAATCCAGGGGACCCAATTCAGCCTCCGCCTTCTGATTGTTTTCTGGTGTTGCTGTTTTACAGATTCTAGAAAGGCTGGGACTTGGGAATCTTGGTACATCTACCTAGCAAATTGTTTGGCAGGTTGTGTTCTTGTGAAGGTGAAATCTGTCACTTCATAGACAGCCAAACTGAAGCTGCACTTTGGAATAGGGAAAATACCTTTGTATTCCATAACACCGCTGCTTTCACTGAACGGCAGTCTTGCACTGTTCTTCACTTGAGGTGATCTGTAATGCACTGAATGTCAATATTTTAACATGTTTATATTTTGTATTAACTCACTGTCAATGTTTAGTTAGTTTTACAGGATTTAACATTTTATAGCAATGACAAGACCTCATGTTACCCTGTGGTTTCCCTGCAGCTCATTGATACAAAAGTCTGCAGCCCAGAGATTCTAGTATTTTAAAATGAATGTAACACATGTAATTATAACAAGCTATCAGAGTGATTTTAGGTTTCTTTCATCCTAAACAAAATATAAAACTGAACTATCTGGTGGTTTCTTTATCAGACACCAAATGAATAACAGCAGCATTGAGCAAATGAGTTTTATGTTGATATATGCTGCAACACGGTCTCACTGGACTTGTTTCTCTGGGATCACCTGTAAATCTACCATTTTCCCCTGGGTATTTCTAAATACTAATAAAATCATTCAGAGTTCTGCCTGTCCTCGCAGAACTATGAGAAATTTTGTTTTTAAAACAATAAAGCAGACTGCTTTTTGTTTGGGGTTTTTTTCCAAAATAAGTAAGGACTGTATTGGAGATTTTATTTTGGTCAGAGATGAGTGCCAAAACCCTAGCAACTTATTATAATAATGAAATCAAACATCTTTAAGAGCAGATTGTTCTGTGTTATCTTTCTGAGTGGCCTGTCACACACCATGGTACATAATAGCACATGCAGATCTCAGTATGTCCACAGATGTTTACACATAACTTGGTCTGCATAGATGCGCATGATTTACCTGTATTTCAAATGGGGTTGCACAGGACCAAAAGTAGATCTTTTACCAAGAATACGTTAACAACCTCTAGAATAGTTGAGATTCAGACCTGCTGAAGCCAGAATTCATGAAGAGGGATTTTTTTGTTGTATAATATGTATCCCTGTATTATTTTGTGGTAAGGACACCTTCCTATAGCCTATAGCATTTTTTTAATATTTTTTTTTACACAGCAATATTTTCCTGTGCAAATATTATAAAAGCTATATACAATAGGTTTATTTTACTATTCAGTTAATTTAAAACTCCTGTGTGCTGGTCCAATTTAAACAACTCTAGGAGATCAGACTGAAACAAACAGAAAAAAATTACTTCCTCTGATGTTGACTTTCAAATTGGTTGAAGGACCCCAGAGATTAAACGATGGATGTTTGGTATCTCTCTGTTAGGATCATTTTTTATTTTTAATAGAAAATTTCTGACTGAGACAAAAAGGCTAAGCAAGTTAGTGCCTAGCAAAGTATCTCTCATGTGGATAAGGCAATAGGAAAATAAAAAATCCCAAGCATCATACAGCACCTCAATACTTTTACATGAGCCAAGCATCTTTGAAGCTAGTAGTAATTCATCCATCTATGGATCTACATCTGTTAGCTTAATAGGTGACACAAGGCTGGATTTTAAATGAGTCTAACCCAATAACCAGACTTATGTAATAGGCTTTTCAGGAAGACAGAGCAGGAAGCCTTAATGTTAAGAAACCCTAGCTCAAAGTATCAGTTCCAGTAGCTCCAATGGCTAACATTAAACCTTCTTGTCTGTCAGTATAACTTTCCTTTGTGTTTGCTTTACTCTGGCTATCATGTTTGCACTAAGGCTCCTTTTGCCCTGCCTTTAACCTATGTGAATGCACAGGTGTGCGCATAATAAATGAACAAAGAAATACTATTGTTTCAAAGAATTTCTTTCTCATGGTTGTTGCTGCAAAAAAATGTACATCACATGCAACTGCTTTTCTTAATTACTCCTGAAATGTTACTGATATTATGTGTCTTACTCTCTGTCACTCAAACTACATTAAAAAGCATAGTAAGGAGTAAGTTTCTCTAACTTGGTTGTACATAATAAAGTGTGTATCTTGTTTTCTTTTACAGGGCTGACCAGACAAAACATGATTTTCTCTTCCTGTATGCTGGTCTAACTCCACTGACTTCAGAAGAATTACTCTTGATTTATGCTGTTGAGAGGTGAAGATGCTGCTGATTTTCTACCTTAGATGAGTTGCTGGCACAACAGCAGAAATATTGTATGTGTTGGAGAAAAAAATATGGTGTGCACAAGCAGAATGTCCCACACAACTCAGTTAGTTTAACTTAAGAAATGTTTTCTCTCAGAAAATGCCAATAAACCAGAGCAACATTTTATTTAATGGTGTGGAAAAATTCCACAATATAGCCATATGAGAAATGTATTTAATTTTCTTTTTTTAAGCAAGTCAGCAAGTAAGGCAGGAGTGCATATTACTAAGTTTGCTAGCACAGCCTAGAAGAGCATATTGAAAGATCCCCTGTAATGCACAATTGGATGCAATGCTAAGATGGAGTGCTTTGTACAGCTGCAGAGCACTTTGCTGAACTGATTGGTTTCAGATGCTGTGAATCTCCAACCTTGTTATTGGCAGACATTAAAACAACAGTGTAAACCTTTTGTCTCTTATTCTCTCCTGATTATACAGGACATGGTAGGACAGAATAAACATAGCAAGGCATCTTTACATTGGAGATGGTTTCAGTGATAAATACAACCCTGGCACAGAAAGGCACAACTTTTGTTGACTTCAGTCAGTGCTATGCTGGATTACTCCTGGGATGAGTTTGATCCTCAGTCTCTTTCTAGTAATGAGTGCTCTGGCAAAAGCATTAAGCACCACAAGCAGACAATTAGCAGCTCCAGTATTATCCATGTTGTCAAGAGACATGGAAAGCAAGCAGAAAACAGAAGGAAAATATTGTGTGTACTTTACTAGTTTGCAAATATACACTGATTAAATCAGCAGCAACGCACTGACAAAGTTAGGACATTTTTCTGCTCCCTTGTAATTGTACATAAATAATACATATTTAATACAGTTTAAGGCATTTATTTAGAGGCATTAACTGCAAGGAAAAGGAAAAGTAGGTAGTTAGACAGTGAAGACTGTAAGAGGACTCAATGTGATGCTATCTTTGAGAGGTATTCACAGTGCTGAAAGACATTTCATATATAAAAGTTTCAAAGCAGTACGTATCCTACCTTGAAAATAGATTGTCAATATCTTAACATGAATAAGGAAGCTCACATTGCAGTACAAGAAGTCTGGGAATGTTTATGTATGTTCTTGTTAAAACTGGTGTGTTTAATTCCTGTCTGAGCTCCAAGTAAAGCTGTTCTGTTCAATGTGATTTTATTTCATGACAGGGCAGGGAGGGCTACACTCTGAAAGAAAGGCCTAAATTTGTAATAACCTCCAAATAGAAAAAAAAAAAAAAGATATTGAGACAGAAAAAAAAAAGCCAGCAGCAGGCATTAAATCAGACAGAAAGAAGTAAAAAAGAAATTGGCAGCCAGAGACAGGTAAGAAAAGAATAGTAACAGGCATACCAGGTTTTGAGAGACACATCCTCTCTCTTTCTCTTTTTCTCTTTTCTCCACACTTACCAATGAGAACACTTGCAGCCAACACTCCCCCTGCTCCTGGTGCATCCCTCCGGCCTGGGTCCAGTGGGACTTGGACCAAGCTGGGGGTCAGAGGGAGGCACAGAGGAGGTAGCTGAAAACGTGCTGGCTGCTTCCCCTCCTCTCTTGAGTGTTCCTTCCCCTCTGCCTCATGTCATGACAAGTGGCTGTGCTTTGCCTGTGGGTCCACACGAGCCGATGCCCAGGAAAGGAAAGTCTGGGAATCCCACTTGATCAGAGTTGTCAGCTGGGGAGGCAGCACCTGTACCACCAGGCCTTACCTCCTGCCGCTATGCCAAACAAAGCTTAGTCCCAGAGAGACCTGTCTTTGAATTTTTGTGCCTTTCTCTGTCTTCCTCCCTCTGTTCTATTTTCTCTTTCTTCTTTTCTTTTCCTATGTTTCTTAGAGCATGGGCCTGATCTTTTCCCCACATTTCTGGAGCACCAGACACTTGTTATGTTGCTGGATAAACAACAGTCTTCCAAAAAGTCCTTTTGTGGAGTGTGGAGGATGGCTTGGATTTTTTTTTTTTTTTTATGTTAATCACACATCACCCCAAGTTTTGAGCTTAGATAACTATGAAAGAAAACTGAAGACAGCTGTTAAAAGTCTGTATTCTAGCTATGTATTGGTTTCTAATTGAAGCTCAAGGAAATCATATACTGAAGACAAAGGCCATTATACATTTTCAGACAGAGAGACTATAGCCCTAAGGTTTGTTGCATGATAACACCTGAAAAGAAAGGGTCTTCCAGCCAGTAAAGGTTTGTTTCTGAGCTAGGTGAAGCTATGCAAGCTATAAATGACCAATGAAGTCTTTTTGGTATAACTGCACTGGGAAGTTATTCCAGGTGTGTCTGTGGACTCAGTTTTGTGAGTTTATCTGCATGAGTGGTTTGTAGAAATAAATGTCACATTCTGTGGTAAAATGAGAGATACATGGAGCTTCTATTGTGAATAATGCAAGCTTATCAGAGATAAAAGGACTGATGAATTATAGCTATAGTTTCCATATTTACTACTGAAAGCTCTAATTTTTTATCCCATGAACAAGTAAACTGTGAAGGGACAGATTGATTTCTGATAAAACAAGAGCTGATAAAAGCCCTGGTGCAGAATGAAGTATACTTGGGTTGTTTATAGCATGCAATTAGTTTTTCTCCCTAATCTCCTGACCTTTGCTGCTGTTACTAACTCAAGACTATCCTCTCAAATGAAGTGACACTGCAAAGCAGAATATGCACTTCTTCCTGGCAAAGGTGATATAGGACAAACCAACATGAAAATAGGTTTTATCCTAAGCTATAGGTCTTCTGCCAAGTTACAGAAGCATAATCCCCTTGTGAGTCTTTCCTTTAAGGCAAAGCAGATTTAAGGGAACACTCCTGAGAGTAGCTTCTGAGGTTCATCTGAACTAGTCCATTTTGATGCAGTGGAAATCAAACAACATACAATGTGTGAAGAAAATTATATACTTAACCTTGAGGTAGTCATTGATTCAAAGAACTTTTGTTGGAAGATTCTGTGGACGTCATCTAGTGCAGCCTCTCCCCTGAAGCAAAATTATCACTAGCTGTAGATTAGGTAAGGCATGACTTTGCCTAATCAAGTCATGAAAACCTCCAAGGGTGGAGATCCTACAACTTCTCACTATTCCAGTGCTGCACTTATGATCTTTTTACAGAATTTTTCCCCAATATTTAATCTGAACCTTCCAGCTGCAGTAAGTGTTTATTGCTCCTTTTGATGTTATTTTCTTCTAATGGAAAGAGTTTGACTCCATCAAATCATAAATTCCCTTCCAGCAGTTGCAGGCTGCTATCAGATAACCTCCATGTCACACTGAACAAATGAACAAGCTTATGTCTCTCAAGTTCTCCTTGAAGGCTATGTGCTCTAGGCTCCTACCTATCTTGGTAGCTTCTGTCTGACACTCTTTCTCCTTACCCCTCTTGATCTGGAACCCAAAAAACTGGATACAGTATGTTAGGTGCAGCCTCACAGGGACCAAGAAACAATATATAGTAACTCCCCTTGATCTGCTGACCAGGCTCCTCTTAATAGGCAGTGTGCACCTTCCCTTATTTATGATGTGATTGCAATGCTGACATATTTTGCTTGGTATTTACTGCCACTGCTAGGCATTTACATCAGCGCCGCTACCCAGCTAGTCAGTTCCAGCCTGTATATGTGCATGGGTTAGGCTTTTATGCCCATGCACAGAATTTACACTTCTTGAACTGCATAAGGTGTCTGTTGACCAATCTTCAAGTTTCCTGAGGTCCATTAGGACTGAGGTTTTACTTTCCAGCTTAATAAACTCTTCCCTTTATTTACTATCATTCACAAATTGCTTTCTTAGCATCCAAGCTACTGATTAAATTATTGAAGCATATAGGCCTCAGTTCCATTTGTTCCAAGCTGCCAACCAGATACCAAGCTATTGATTGCTACTAATTAGGTTGTCTTCCTTGTTCAACAACAGGTCCATGTTTTCCCCAAACTGCCTTTTGCTACTAGTATACCTACTAAAGTCACATTATCCTTTAAGTCTAGACCTGGGTTTAGTTCCACCTGAGCTTTGGCCTTCTCCCTAAGTACTTTAGCAAACAAATCTTTTATTTTAGCCAATCACTACAGGTGGCTGAGGCATGTGATGTATTTCTTCTAAACTGTTTTCCCTGTTATATCCCCATAGTATCCCCAGGGTTCATTGGTCTTGATCTAAAGACCATCAAAAGACAAGCCTCTGATTTCATACCGGAGCTGTACCGCCAAGAAGCTCCTTTATACAGGATGTAATCCTTCCTCCTCTTCTTCTTTTCCCAGAGAAGCCTGTGCCTATGGTGCACATGCTATTCCACTCAATCTCAGTGATGTGCTCACAATGTTATCCTGCAACCAGTCATGAGCTTGCAGCTCTTCCTGACTGTTGCTCAAATTCCATACGCTAATGTAGCGACACCAGAGGTAGGCCTCAGAATGCATTTGCCTCTGAGCATAGACTTGATTCACTGACCAGCAGACTCTGTCACAGAAATACACCAGCTGTGGCAAAGCAAATCAAGATGATCAAAGATCAGAGGCTTGATAGAGAAACATACTAAAGCAGTAAAACAATCTGTTTTTAACAGAGAACTCTGACCATTCAGAAAGTCATTGGCCCTGGGTAATGGCCAGTCTTGATCCTGCAGAGATGGAAAATTTTGTAATGTACCCACCACTAATACTACAGGTTACTGAGGCATAGGACACTTTTTTCTAACCTCCTTCCCTTCCCCCTTAAGTCTCTATGTGCCAAAACTTGAGAGCAGATTACCTATCTCTTGGATAAACATAGAGTTATCATTAAGTCACAGCATGAACTAGCCCTACCTTGTGTCTCGGTTTCATTTAGTGACCCCACTCTGACATTGAATTCTACAAGTAGAATATATAAAGTACAAAAGAGTTGCTTCTTCTTTTGCTCTGTGTTTATTGGCCATTATATTCAGCTTCCTCATTGGTGTGTCTACTATTTCACACTTTTATTTCCTTTGGTACTCTTGGCTGAGTTTTATCTGAGCCATGTGATTTGCTGTACTTTAATTAGAGTACCTGCTCCCTAGGATTCACTGTAGCAATATGTCCATCACTCTGGTATTTGCACACTTGTCTGCCAAGACCTTTACTCTCCAAAATCTATCAGACTCTCTCTTTTTTCTCTATAACACTTTTGGCTATCTGTCTCATTGACGGTGCTCCGTATCAGCATGTCATTGCAGCCACAGTATTCTCCATGGTATTTTCTCTGTGTTGCCCTCCAGTTTCTTCACAAAATCTGTCAGGATGGTTGAGGTTTGCTCTGGTCTACACTGTCTCGGACAGACTCTCTAACAACTGTTTCATAATTATTAACCTTCAGCCCAATCCACCAAGCACATTGTAAAGAAGAACAACCTCTACAAGCATTCCTCTTCCTCAGACAAATTGTCCAGAATTGCTGCTTTTTAGTCACATATTCTGTAAACTTAGCCGTATCTGGGGTCTGCTGCCTTGTGGTTTTTGTCCCACCAAAAAATAAATGAAAATTTGCCTGACTTTAAACTGTTAACACCTATTCAAACGTGATCACCCAGCCCAACTTAAGTAAGTCTTGGTGAAGACTTACTAGACACATGTCCATTTAAACAAGCAAACAAATCCTTGAAGTAGTTTCTTCAAGAGCTGTTGTCATCACTGCTGTGGTTTGCAGATTGATTTAGCTGCTATTCATGGACTATTGATGTTCCTGTCTAGATTGCATAAAGTTATAAACAGGAGTGTTATCACCTTATTTTTATCAGGCAATCCTCAGCGGTACTTAGAGGAATTATTTCTTTTTAATGGGAACTCTGGTAGAAGTACACAAACCTCATCTTTTTCTGGCATCAATTCTTCTACATTAGGTTGTGAAGAAAGCTTCAGCTTGTGTCACATTCCATGGTGCATCACAATGTATCAACATGGAGGAAGTCCCTGGCAAGTTTATACTAAGTTTATAAGTAACTTCCCTTACTATCTGCTTTTTGTTATTGACAGAGACAAGACACTGTGCTAGTTGGTTTGGTCTGATCTAGCAGGACTGATTTAATCTTCTTATGTTCTTGCCTTCATGATTCAAAGTAGATCCTAAAAAGTTAATGCAAGGGTCTTGTCTGCTACATACACTCTGTCTTACTGTGGGCAGCTACTTGCAACCTACTGGGTTGTGCTCTACTTCCTAGGTAATCCAGTTGCTCTCTGTAGAATTATGATTTTATGAGGAAAAAAAATCTGTGAATGAGAAGACAAATTTACTCTGACTGTTTTAAAGGTGACTAAGGCCACAGTAGGTGAAAAGCTGCAGAACAGGGGAGAGTGGCTGCAGTGACAGAAAATGGCATACATTGTTCTTGTGCCCATAGATATGGGGGCAGTTAGGGAAGAGGCTGAAAGGCAGTGCCCTTTGGTAAAAGGGTGCTGTCAGCATGATCAACAGCTGTAGTGACAATCCAAACTCCTGTGGACTGCTAGCAACAAACACAAACTTTCTCCATTCAGATAAATTCCAATGAAGATAAAGGGTTTGTTTGGCTTAAAATACGCATTCTTCCTATTTCTCTGCACCTCTTGTGTTGTAATAGTCATATCCCTTCTTATTTTGTGGCAGTAAGGCTTTGGGACTAACTGATCAGAAGACTATACTTCAGGTACAGTATTCTATTGTATTCAGATAAATTCTTTTCCTTGATACCCAGATATATTGTCTTGGGGAAATAGGACTACTTGTAAAACATAAAAATGCAAGCCAAACAATTTCTTCCCCCATTAACTTGAGAGGTGGCTGTCGGTCCTCAGGTTTTCTTATTTAATATAATACTGATTTATTGCTTTATGAAATGCTTATGTTCTGACAGTCCTCCCCTATGGATCGTTCTAATACATATCACAAAGTCTGCTTGGCTTTTGCACTGTGTTCGGGATTGTCCTTTTATAGCAGAAATAGGGAGCATTATTTGTGCAATGGAGTAGCTCATGCTTTATGATGGTTTAGGGTAATGTGGAGTAAAGGTGGCCCAACTATAAAACCATTCAGTTATCTGCTACAAGGTAGTCTATCATATGGTATGTTGCATTGTCAGCGTATTATTGTTTTATGCACTGAGCTGACTGTGCCTACCCATTCTAGCAAGATATTTAAATACCTATACAAAAACTGGTACGTTTTTGTATCTTAACACGCCCCCTCCAACTACAAAACCTTAATATTCTTTACTGTGTCTTCTCTTAAAATACCTGTAAAATGCTTACTGGATTTTAGAAACATTAGATCAACAACCCAATGACCTATGTTTAACTACTGAACTGAACAAGAACAGCTACTGAACAGACAGAGACACTATGAAATGTTGGATTTGCTCATAAGAGGTGACCCGGAAAGCCTGTACAAGTTTCCAACAGTCTGTATGCACTTCCTTTTGTCTTGTCTACCTGGAGCAAGAGCTCTTTGTGTGCTACTGAACAGCTGATGCAGCTGAAGACTGACTTGGATTTGATTCGAGCTGGTGACCATTGCCTGTGAACATTCACCTTCTCTCTTCTAATGCAAGCTACAAGTCAAAACTCACCTGGGGTCAGTTTTGAAAAGAAATCACTTACCCTTTCCCTGACTTGGATGTTCTTTAGGATTCACAGCACTGCTTTCTTCTTTCTTCCTGACTGAAGGATATTAGTAGTGTGCTGTGGAGGAAATATTTCCTACCTCTGTATTCCTCTGTAGATACATAAAGGGGTGCCAGCTCCAGCTGCCACCTTCTTTAAGTACAAAATCCTTCAGGAAAGGAAGTATTTTTTTTTTTTTTTTCTGTTTTAACAAAGAAGCAGTCAGCTGATAGCTGATAAACACACAGCGGGCAAACAGCTGCCTCAGTGTACCAAGACTCTTGCCACCACAGTAGCATAGGTTAGAATGTGCAAGGGTATATTTATTCACTGTGGCTAGGAAGAAATTAGTAAAGGTAACAGAGAGACTCATTTTGTGCCTGGTATCTTTTTTGTTGCTCTCTATTATTGACTATATCACATTGACTGTGACGCTTCAAACACTAATTCATCAGACAGATGCTGACTAGATACTCGTTCATTGTTTATTTATGAGTAGGGAAAGATTTCCAAAGGTGTTCAGATAATTTAGAACCTGGCAATCAATACATATATATTTTTTTAGGTTACAAAATAATAAACCTAAATTAAATTATATTTTGTTGTACAAGAGAGAAAAAAATGAACCCTCAAGGGGCAAACAAAACTATTGTTACTGAAGGAATTACCCATTCAGGATGGACTCAGCTGCCTAACTCCTCATTAACTATTTATCAGTTCCTTGGAAGGAAAAATCTACTATAGAGTGAATTCCCATCAATATTTAATATAGCAGTGCCTGAAGCGCTGGACTGAGTTTCTCACTTGTGCAGATGGCATAAACAAAGTGTATACTGCCACATCTCTTAATGGGGGAAATCTCAGTTAAATCCCAAGGCTTCTTTCTTTTGTTATGGTTTACTTTATAAACTTCTTAGAATTGTTAATGACCTGTTGCTGAGCATTTCTGCAGGGTTCATGCCAGTCTTTTCCTTTCACACACACTGCAAGTGCACTTATTGATCATCAAGCAGTTTCACCTGAAGGCCAAAAATACACCATATTGAGTTAATGCTACCAACTTCTGCTTTGGACAGTACCTTTGCTAGCCTCACTAGTTGTCCATTTGTTTAACTTTTTTTGATATGATAAAACTGTCATATCTGAGGTTCTTTTGCCTTACTGCCCTAGTTTTGGTCCCTGATATACAAAACACACACTATAAAAATAATTGGGCCACCTTCATTAATATAATCTTTCAGTTTCAGAGTCATCCATCAAAGTCAGAAAACTTCACCAAAAGCTTGCTAGCTCTTTTGCTATTTCTATACCATCTGCCTGCCTGTCCAGTTCCTAATTATAGATATTCTGCCACCACAGTCAAATTTACAGCTGCCAGATTGCAGCTAAATTGGTTTTCATCACACTTCTAGCCAAACCTCAGTTCTCAAGCTCTTCCATTTTTCACTGTCCAGTGCCAGTTCCTGACCTAGTGTGACACTGCAGCAGGGACAAAGGAACGTATCAGTGCTTTACTCTGACATTGTCATATCTGTCTAACATGTCCTGTAACAGAAGTGTAGGAACTTGTTTTGCAGTGCTTTCTGGCAGAACGTTGTAATGATATTTGTCAAGTGGGGTGCTGCCTACTGAAGAACACCAAATGATCTTGGTCTCAGTACCCACTGCTATGCTCAAGAAAGGTAGTGTCTGCTCAAGGCAGCAGACACCGCCATGGATTGGCCACAGGTGGAAGAGAAAGAGTCAAATGTGAAATTTCTAAAAGACTAAAAAATTTACTCAAATTGATACTATTTTAAGGTTACCCAAACCACCTATTATTTTCTTACTTACTCTGTCACCCTGTTCACTGCAATCTAATGACTCTGCTTTGAACTGTCTGCAAAAATACCCTGCTCTGAGCTGAAGATAACCAAAATATTCTTCTTCCCAACAGACTTGTACACAGTAGCATATTCATTCCCACTTCGGCATGAAGTAATCTCTGTTACTTAGCTGCCACAGGTGGCAATGAGGCAACTGACCTAAAGAAAAAAAAAGTGATTTGCCTGTTCTCAAAGCTATCTGTCATACACAATAATCTGCTAAAGTCTTAACAGCCAATGGTGATGAATTTGGCCCTTTTGAGTTGATTTCCCTTACAACCTCAAAATGTTTTGGCTTTAATTCCTTTTCTCTGGCTGCTTATATTGCTCCATGATGATCATGCATTCTCTCCTTGTTTCATTTTCCAGGCATTTGGAAAGACAGTGGCAACATGCCATGAAGATCAGGCTTATTCCACTTCATTCCACTTCCTCGACTGTTCCATTTCATTCTTTAGTGTCCTCAAGATTTAATAGAAAGTTTTATCTTACATAGTGCCCAGTCCTTCTGCCAGATGAGCATGGAAGCTCTTAAAACTCCAAACAATCTGTCTGTCAGAGGAGTTGCCAATTACCTTTTTTACAATGTTGTTGCCCTGTTAATCGAGAGCTGTCACTCAGAACGCAAAACTCATTGTATTTCTGGTAGGAGATTCCCCAAGAGCCTATGGTTTGACAAAAATGGCTAGAACTAATGAAACACATAAACAACTTTTAGGTTACTATTAAAAATAATGGTATGTTACAAAATTTTCAAAAATTAGTTATGGTATTTACTAATTACTCTAAGTTATTTTCAGATAGAATCATAGAATCTTTTAGGTTGGAAAAGTTCATTAAGATCATCAAGTCCAACCATTAACCTAACACTGCCAGGTCCACCACTAAACCATGTCCCTAAGTGCCACATCTAAACATCTTTTCAACCTCCAGGGATGGTGACTCCACCACCTCTCTGGGCAGCCTGTTGCAATGCCTGACCACTCTTTCAGTAAAGAAATTTTTCCTAATATCCAATCTAAAACTCCCATGGCACAACTTGAGGTCATTTCCTCTTGTCCTACTACTTGCTACTTGGGAAAAGGAACCAAGACCCACCTTCCTACAACCTCCTTTGGGGTAGTTGTAGGGAGCGATAAGGTCTCCCCTCAACCTCCACTTCTCCAGGCTAAACAGGCCCAGTTCCCTCAGCAGCTCTTCATAAGACTTGTTTTCCAGACCCTTCACCACTTTGTTGCCCTTCTCTGGGCATGCTCCGGCACCTCAATGTCCTTCTTGTACTGAGGGGCACAAAACTGAACACAGTATTTGAGCTGTGGCCTCACCAGTGCCGAGTACAGGGACAAAATCACTGCCCTACTCCTGCTGGCCACACTATTGCTGATACAAGCCAGGATGCTGTTGGCGTTCTTGGCCACCTGGGCAAACTGCTGGCTCATGTTCAGCCGGCTCTCAACCAACACCCCTAGGTAATTTTCTGCCGGGCAGTTTTCGAGCCACTCTTCCCCAAACCTGTAGCATTGCATGGGGTTGTTGTGACCCAAGTGCAGGACCCAGCACTTGGCCTTCTTAAACCCCTTACAATTGACCTTGTCCCATCAATCCATTCTGTCCAGATCCCTCTGCAGAGCCTTCCTACCCTCCAGCAGATGGACACTCCCACACAGTTTGGTGTCATCTGTAAACTTACTGAGGGCGCACTCAATCCCCTCATCCAGATCATTGATAAAGATACTAAACGTTCTGTGGCCCCAAAACTGAGCCCTGTGGAACACCGCTTGTGACCGACTGCCAACTGGATTTAACTCCATTCACCACAACTCTCTGGGCTCAGCCATCCAGCCAGTTTTTTACCCAGTGAAGAGTACACCTGTATAAACCATGAGCCGCCAGTTTCTCTAGGAGGATGCTGTGGGAAACGGTGTCAAAGGCTTTACTGTAGTCCAGGTAGACAACATCCACAGCCTTTCCCTCACTCACTAGGTGGGTCACCTGGTCATAGAAGGAGATCAAGTTGGTCAGGCAGGACCTGCCTTTCATGAAGCCATGCTGGCTGGGCCTGATCTCCTGCTTGTCCTGCACTTGCCTGCTGAGCGCACTCCAGATGAACTGCTCCATAATCTTTCCTGGTACTGAGGTCAGGCTGACAGCCCTGTAGTTCCCCGGATCCTCCTTCCAGCCCTTCTTGTAGATGGGTGTCACACTGGCAAGCCTCCAGTCATCTGGGACGTCCCCTGTTAACCAGGACTGCTGATAAATGATGGAAAGTGGCTTGGCAAGCTCCTCTGCCAGCTCCTTCAATACTCTTGAGTGGATCCCATCCAGCCCCATAGACTTGTGAGTGTCCAGGTGGTGCAGCAGTTTGTAAACTGCTTACTCCTGGATTATGGGAGGTTATTCTGCTCCCCGTCCCCACCTTCCAGCTCAGCAGGCTGAATACCCTGGGGATAACTGGTCTGACTATTAAAGACTGAGGCAAAGAAGGCATTAAGTACCTCAGCCTTTTCCTCATCCTTGGTGACAATGTTCCCCCCTGTATCCAATAGAGGATGACGATGACTGTATATAGAATCTATATATTCAATAGAGATGATGACAACGATAGAGGAGATGACGGACTCGACTCAGAAAGCTAGTAATGCTTACATTGCTTTTTACATAGGTCTTCTCTGGGGAGAATACAGTGCATATCCAGCAGATAATTCAAGCCCTCAGATGATCATGCTGTATCTTACAAATCTGAGTTGTTGGCTGGAGAATTCTGGATCCATAAACTTGTGAAAAGACTTACAGTCACCTATAGACAAAGGGAAATCATTTGAGGGTATTATTACCAATGTCCACTTCTACTGGAAGTCTCCTGCCCACTTGCATACCTATCTGCTAACTATGGTTTATAAACCAGACCTTATATTTATATATATCAGTTTGCCTACTTCACAAAGACATTTGCGTATTAATGAAACATATGTAATCATATATAAAATGTTATTTATGATGCAGATTAAACATTTGCTCATCTTCCTATCTTTCTCTCGGACAGTGAATTAAAATGAACTGAACAATTAGTTTTCATGCATGGCTCACTAATTTGGAAGAAACTTGAAATTATTGGCCTGGCTCTATTATTTCAGATAAACTATTTTTCATTGGGTTTTGGGCTTGATTAACAGTGTGAGTTTCCAGTGAGTATTCCACCTCTTAAGAAACTAGTAGGACATTTCAGAATGGAAGTTTCATCTTGGAATGAATCCTCAGAAGTGGGCAGCCTGTAGGCAGAAGTGTGGTAAGGAGCAGCAGTGATGGGACACCCTTCTCTAAAACTATACTGCATATGAGGTGTGGGGGAAGAATGAAAGACCTGTGACATGGTTTAAATCATGAAGAGTGGCTACACTGTCCACCCATCAAATACCACCTGACTCCCACATCTGGTGTGTACAGCTGGGAAATTGAGAAAACCTGCACAATGTGCTACAGGAGGAGGATGGTAAGCAGTAGTGGAACGAGAGGGTCCTTTTTTATCTGTGAGGATTCTTGCTTTTTCGTGTTCATCTGTGACTTATTCTGTGTCCAAGAACACAGCTTTTTAGCATATATTCACATAAATGTAGATAGACAAATAAATATATTGACAAGTTTACTTTATAATACAAGGTTATAACCTTGCTGCAGTAGCAACTGTGCCTAGGTGTGTTTGTGTACCACTAATTCAAACAGGTATTACATGTATGTGGTCTGCTCAGGTCTTCAAGTCAAATGTAATAACAGTATTATGTCAGAGTTTGGTGGAATAATTCATTTAGCCTATTCATGCATTTGTAAAGCTATTAGAATAATTCAGAGTCAAGCGTACTTCCCAGAGGAATACTGTGGCCTTAGATTGGTATTTACTTTGAGATCTTTGCCTGAAAGGAGTTAAAATAAACCTTAGCTGGGTTTTAAGCATATCAGTCTTGGTTTGTTCGTCTCTGCTCTTTAAGGTAATTTAAGAAAAAGGGCCATAATCCATTTAAGGAATGTATTTCTTTCAAAAGATTTTTGGTTTAAAACACTTTCAAGTTTGACTGACACTGGTTAGTAGCCCTGGTGATGTTCCTATTGCATTAAGAACATAAGAACAGCTGCACCAGGTCAGACCAAAGGTTTGTCATGTCCAGTGTCCTATCACAACAGTGTCATCAGGGACACTAAGAAAAAAAAAGCGGCAGGAAAGGATAAGCATAAAAAAATCCTGGATGGCAAATGCACTCCGACCTGGCTGCTAGAAGTACTTAGTCCAATGTATAGATCTCAACTGTATTTTTATTACGCTATCAGCTTCTTCAGAATGGTGTGATATGCATATAACAGCCTGTGCCATCCCTACTGTTTTCATTCCTCGTGACCTCACTAGCACATTAGCTAAATACATGTACCTTAACATAATTGTTTTCCTCTCTCTGTGGAAATAACTGCAAAATCACTAAGGGTCAGGTCATGTCAACTGTAACTGATCAACAAACCCCCACAACAGAAGAAGGCTCAGAGGAAATGGGCAAAGATATGTGCTCATGAAGCTCAGGGAAGAACACAAGGAGTGACCACAGCTGTTGTAAAGAAACATGAACTTATCACACAAAGCGGACATAGAACAAAAGGCCTTTGGTTTAGACCAATGGCTCTATCAGTTGAGTGGATCAACTAGTTGTGTAAATGGCCTTCCCTGAGTTAATCAAAAAGGTGTGAATGTCTTCCTAAGCCAGCCAGATCAGCATGGGAGAAGTGTACAAGTGGCTCAGCCCAACATAGAGTATAAAAGCTGAGCAACCAATAAAATGAACTTTGAAGACAACAGCAGGCTTGACCTGGCTTCAACCCATGTATTCCTTCCCAGTGACTGGGGATGCCCAGCACCATGACGGTAAGCATACAGACGCTGGTAACAGGAATCACATTTTTATTGTTGTTTGTGTATTGCAATCGCTTTATTATCCTTGTGTTATGATTTCAGTATATTGCTGAATCATTCCACTGAATCAAAATCCCATGTAACATAAAGTATCTTAAAATAACTAAATTTGGTATTAAAACATGAAAACTCCTCATGCAGAATATCTAAAAGAACCTGGTCAGAGAGTACTGGACACTAACATTGACCTAGTCCAATAAGACATATGCAAAACTAATTTTCATCATTTTGATGTGAAAAGTCTTTTAATTAAACTGAAACACATGCATTGCAAGATTGTAAATCCCATGAAGGAAGAGCAATTCTTTATGGAATCAGCTAGCAAGGATGGCATAAGATTAAAGTATAAGGAAATGTAGTTTGAATGTCGGAATAAAAATCTTCATGGTCTACAACATTGGGGAATAACTTCTGAAGAGAGGGTGAAGACTCAACGCTTGGCATTTGAAACTCCACTGGCAAAGTCACTGGGTACTATGCCAGCGGAAGTTTGTCCATCTCTGTTTTCTATAGCATGTAATTTATTTCAAATCTACTGTATATGTTTAGAATACTGCTTCTTTCTAACTCTTACTACAGTCTTTGGTTTTCTTGTCACTGACGTCTTTACCACTACCTTAAAACAGGACAAAGAAAGTCAAGAATATAATTTACGTTTTTAAATGGGAAATATATGTTTTCAGGTGGAAAAATCAGGCTACAGTGATCTAACAAATGCAGAATAAAAAGAACTTCATAAAATGCAGTTTACCCATTGTTCAGATGAGTATAAAGATGGAGATCCCAGAGGAACAAAGCAAGGAAACAGTGTTTTAGGGATTGTTCTAGTCAGTTTGAAAGAAAGCAAAATGCAAGAAAGGAGCTGTGCTGGTTTTGGCGGGGATGGAGTTAATTTTCTTCATAGTAGCTTGTATGGGGCTATGTTTTGGATTTGTGCTAAAAACAGTGTTGATAATACAGGGATGTTTTATTTACTGCTGAGCAGTGCTTACACAGAGTCAAGGCCTTTTCTGCTCCTCACCCCACCCCACCAGCAAGTGTCTGTGGGTGCACAAGCAGCTGGGAGTGGACACAGCCAGGACAGCTGACCCCAACTGACCAAAGGGATATTCCATACCATATGACATCATGCTCATCTATAAACTAGGGGGACGCTTGGCCAGGGGGCCACTGCTCAGGCCCTGGCTGGGCATTGATCGGTTGGTGGTGAGCAATTGTTTCCATTTGTGTCACTTGTCTTTCCTGGGTTTTATTTTCCTGTCTCTTTGTTATTTTCCTTCTCATTACAATTTTTTTTTATTTTATTTTATTTTATTTTATTTTATTTTATTTTATTTTATTTTATTTTATTTTATTTATTAAACTGTTATTACCTCAACCCATGAGTCTTCTCACTTTTACCCTTCCAATTCTCTTCCCCCCGCATCCTGCTGTAGAGGGGAATGAACAACTGGCTGTGTGGTGCTTAGTTACCAGTGGGGGTTAAACCACAACAGGAGCAGTGGGGAAGCAAAAAAAGGATCTGTGAAAGAAATTCTTGCAAGACGCAGTTATTGCCTGGGGATCACAGAAGTTCTAAAGCGTGTAAAACTACAAAAATATGGTGCATTGGAAGGCTACTGACTCATACCCTTGGTCTCCCAAAAATTTAAAATGTATCCCTGTGATAGAAGGACACATAGATTTTTACGTGTTACTGCTATGAATGAAGAGTCTGATATTTCTACGTACAATGCTTGAATGGATTAAAATGTAGCACAGCATTCATTTATGCTACTCTAATGTACAAGCAATGGAATAGAGAAAAGAAAACATTGGTCATTTTGGCAGACCAATAAGCTAAAAGGCATCTTTAAAAGCCACTTCTTTTCTCTTTAGGGTGAATAATCAAGTGCTTACAAGCCTCTTTATTTATTTGATTCAACTTTACTCATAGAAATAATGCAATAGTCAGAGGTGTAGGTACAGAAATACTTATCTGTGAGAAACGAGAGAATCCGTTACCTTTATGTGGCATGGTGAGCCCATTTGCATCCAGTTCTAGTATCCATGACAAAAAAATGCTGAAAATTATGAAATTGTTCTGTGAAGTACTACAGAAATGTATTGAAAACTGAAAAGCAGGTTGTTATTGAGCTCCTAGAGTCACTCAGCTGGTCCAGTTTATCAAAGAGATGTTTCAGTCAGAGGGTAACATAAGCATCAACTAGAGGAGAAGATCCAGGATAATAACAGTGTGCTTTTACATAGGAGACAAAGGCTAGATGAAATCGAAAGGGATAAAAGCTGTAGCTCAGCAAATTTGATCCAGTTGCATAACAACTAATTTTATAGTATCACCAGATTACAGCTGTCTAGGGATACCAGATTGTCCATCCCGCAAACTTTTTAAATCCAAAACTAGACATGATTTGAGGAGAGAGACTCTTCAGCAATTACATAGGCCAAATGCATTGAATTTATAGGTACTCTAATATTTAAGATCAGATTAATTATTACAATAGTTCTTTCTGGCATTTAAAATTCTGAGCCTAAAAGTAGGTTTGTTCATTTTTTTTTTCTTTTTTATTTAGTGCCTTTCATCCAAGGGATTTTAAGTGCTTAACACACAGTAATTAATTAATCCCCTCTACACTTGTGAAAAGTAGGTAATTATTACTAAATCTGCTTTGCAGATATGTAAGCTGTGGATCAGAGAGGTTAAATGATTCGTCAAAACTTGTGCAACAAGCAAATATCAGATCTGGACTGCTGGAAAATGTAGGTGTTGAGTACTCTTATAACTATGATAACTGTATAATATTCTGGATAGAACAACGTTGATCTTCTAATTTCTTAGCAGTCAGGTGGCATTAACTAAGTATTTTTAATGCTAGAGAAACAAATCTGAACATAGGAGGTGAGGGACTGGAGTGCTGATCTGTGAAGCTGAGAGGTTAGTGAAAAGATACCAATACAAAAAGAGAATACAGTTTATTTAACAAAACCCAAAACAGCTGATATTACTAAAGTCCGGGGTGCAGTGCTTTTTCTTTGTCTAAAAAAGATGGTGGAACACATTCATAAAGATTTTAAAAGGCACTATTTATTGAAACTACTCACCACAGACAGCATGCTCTGACTTTCCACTGCCTATCTGATTAAATACAGCTTGGTGCTGCCTGGTATCAGCATGCAGGGTGTTCATAAATCCTGGCCTGGATTATACTACATTAAACTGGGCAAATTTCTGATTTCACTGAAGTCAGTGGTAAAACTCTTCCAGACTTCAGTCTTTTAATTTGTGTTGCTTCGAACTCTCACTCTAAATTAGAGTTTTCACTGCTATTACATTTTATTTCTCTCCTTATGCTTGCCTGGGGAGTAATTTCTCCCTCTTGTTTGCAGCATCCTATTAAACTGGCCCATGGAGAAGCTGTGAAAATGGAATGAAAGCTCTAAGGCATGCCTTTCACAGTGTTTTCTCTGCAGTGTACTTCCTGAGTTGAGGAGTTTGGTCCTAGTGCAGTTCCTAATAGAAGAGTATTTTGGGTACCACTGGAGAATGAAGCCAGTATAGCAGTATTCCACACTTCTGGTTTCTTAATGGGGTGGCTCCTACAGAAACCCTGATACTGTTAGACAAATATTCCTATTGACTATTCAAGAACAGCTGAGGAAAGCACACAAAAAGTAACTGTAGGTTTCAGAACTACAGTATCATAATGTTGTATTTGTGTGGGTAACAACCTGTTGAGCTAGCAGTGATCTGTAATCCACAGCCATCCCTAAAAATCATAGCTAGACTTGAAGAAGATGCTCCTAGAAAAGTATCAAAACTCAAACGCCTCAGACCTCCCAGCAAAAAAAGAAGACAAAATTCTTCTCTATCTTCCTTTTTAAAATATATTTAAATTGCTGAGTGCATAAACACGACATTTAATAATTTTTGTTCCTGTGGGGCCACTCATGCTTCAGGGTGGATTGTCAGTGTCCAGTGATGATTCTTAGAAACACAAGAATACAACAGAGGAAAAGATCTCCTAGGACTGACACCATGAATTCAATGCCTTGCTACTGTAGGCAACCTTGCTTCATATTACTGCTTGAATAA
Organism: Morus bassanus; assembly: GCA_031468815.1. Classification (NCBI taxonomy): domain Eukaryota; kingdom Metazoa; phylum Chordata; class Aves; order Suliformes; family Sulidae; genus Morus; species Morus bassanus. The sequence continues at coordinate 26,491,490 of CM062600.1, forward strand.
TCATGGGCTAGTTCATCACTGCTAGATGGTTATGACTTCTATGCCTGCTTGAATCATCTCCTGTTTGTATATAATGTCAAGTAAAAATGCTAATATAAAACTGGATGTAATGCATTATTTCATTTCAACTCACATTCAGCCTCATATATTTTCCCTTGTTTACAACCAACTATATTTTCCATATATTCTCCTGCATGTTTCTTAACTAAGCAAGATCTATCTTCATACCTGCAGAATGCAACAAATCAGAGAATTTTCTTTTATACTTTGGAGTGAAATTTTCAAGCTACTGACATGCATTAAAATATACACCTTTTTTTCTGTTAGCTGCAAATAAAACTCAATTATGTTAGGAGATCTGGGACAGTATTCTGAGATTTAGCACCATTTAGTTGCATATTGCAGAAATTCTGTTTGGTGTTGTTAGGTTACTTACTCACTGTGAGTGAAATCCAGATCTCACTGAAATCCAGGAGGAATTTTGCCTCTGCCTTTCTAAGCAGACCAGATAAAAAACTCCAACGGTAAAAGGTCTAGGCCCATACACATGACTGAGAAGTTGTTGGCAAGCAAGGCTGAATACTTTCAAACAATTGTTATGCATATGCAGTACAAACAATAGTATATTGTGTATGTGGAAACTTTGTCCAAGTCTGAGACCTTTACTGCATCTGTATATTTTGATGTTAAACTGCCACCTCTTTTAAAATGCATGCTACCAAATTACAGACGGCTCTTATAAATCAGTAACAAAAGCAAAAAGAAGCTAGAGAATATCAAGGTAACATAAGTGCAACTATAGCTGTCAAATGTAACCTGACCAGCTTTTTAAGTTCAGTTGCTTAAATGAGTATAAGTAAAACAGATAGAGTAGATGAGGAAAAGGGGAAAGGACAGTAGAAGTATCTTGGGAAAACAATACAACAAAGCATCTGTTTTTTTTCAGTTCTCTAAAGGGCTGACAGGCAGGGTACTGTTCTTTTCCAACCTTTTTTCTTTTTAAATGCTTCCAAATAGTTTTAATATATTCCATCTATGCTTAGAGAAAATAATGAACTGATGAGTAGATGATACTTTGAAGGGATTAACTGACTGCTGCGGAACAAAATAGATCAACTCAGACTAACCCAAAAACTTCGTGAACTTATTTATAGGTTCTTTCCAACAGAAAAGCAATATAGTCAAAATGAAGTAGTCTTTCTCTGAAAATTGTAGTTATTTTGATAAACAGTGCTGTCAAAGCAACAAACGTGAATGCCACAAACTCTAGATCACTCACTTTCATGTAAGGTTTACAAGGTTTCTTGTGAGAATACTTCATAGTTAAAGTATGTCTTCCCTTGGGGATCACACAAGCATTTAATTTTTGTTTTGGCATTGGGCCCATTGTGTTTATGAGGTTCTTTGCAGAAGTGGAATTGATGACCACAAAGGAAAAATTGAGAGTTACTTATTTTAAACCATGATTATAACCTTTCAAGATTTTCAGAAAAAATATGCTTTCTTCCAGACACATATGTATAAAAAGGGACTTTGTTGCAAAAAGGCTTTAGAGTCCATATTTAGCCTACCAATATGAACAGTCATATCAGGCTTTATACTGTAGGGTTATTTATCATGCTATAACGATATCCTTTGCTGTTTTGCCCAGTTACACTAAATACCATGTACTATACTTTCTTGATCTAAAATGCACAGTGTTTTTGTTGGCAAGCATAAGTCTGCAGGTAAAACTTCAATTCAGTTGAATATTATTTGATTTTTCACATAAGCTTTTCAATTTTTAATGAAGATTTAACATACATTTTATTAGTCTTGATTTCTCATCTATCACGTATTTAAATTTACACTACAGATATAAGAATCCTTTAAGTCCTAAAGCCTATGCTGTGGATCTTGATCTTACAGGTATAAGCCATGCAAGAGAAACCCTGCTGTGGCAGGTCTGCATGGTATCAGCAGGACTGTGTTAAGTATGTTGCTACAGCTTTTCTCATAAGTGACTTGCAAGCCACTCTTTCTGACAATTTGCATGGATTCTGGCTACAATCAGTTGTGTTCTATAACAATACACTAATTTTCTTTTACTGTAACTCGTGGAAGATTAGGTGCTGTAGGCCTAATCCTGTTGAATTCAGTCCCGTAAAACTCTAGGCATCCTTTACTGTACCAAAGATAATGAGAAATGCATATGCTCAGTGTGTGACAGTCTCACTCCATGGATCCTAGGAGCCGGAAGTTTAACTAAGCACTACTATATGGCCGTTGCAATGTTAGTAGGCCACTGTGTTTGAATAAGGAACATTCTGCAGTTTATTGGGTCATACAGAAAAATGTGGAATTTAGGTATCTGTTAATTGGGAATCTGTGGCAATAAATTATGTGGCAAATTCTTTCTGATAAAGTTCTGATAGTCTAATACATGTTAAAGGAATGTCAAACTGGTCAAATTTTAGGTAACTTAGTAATAAAAACCCCACTGTGATTGTTAACCTCAGATGTCGAGTGTCACATTCTGGTTTAATTTGCCCATTATTTTTTTCTTTTTCCCGTTTTTCTTTTTTTCCCCTCTGAAGTAAGGTTTAATAGTTACACAAAAATAATTGTTACTTCTGTTTCTCTGCTCAGAGAAGTTGCAGCAACATTTGCACAGCAGAAAACATCAATTGTCACTCAAAATGAAAACCTTTTTACTGTCATAAGTGATAGCAGATATGTTGATTTCATCAGCAGCCTCTAGAGTAACATGATTTTCCACTCTGTTTCTGCCATATGCCTGTTGACAAAGGATTTCAGAAGTATGAAACAATTACTGTTTATTTTCTTTTGTTTTTGCAGAAATGCTAAATGCTCTCACACAAAGAATACACAATGGATTTTACAAGATATTAATAATCCTGTCTAATTAAGAAATCTGCTTATGAATTCTTTTCATGATCATATTTCTACCATTTTATGATTTATCAGTAATTGCTCAGTTCTTGACTTCGGCATTTTACCTCCACAATTGTAAGATAGCCTTGCATTTCATAACTGTTCTTTAGATATCTGTTAGCTGGATTCCACTATCTCTTCTCGTTTCTTCACTTTGAAATGGAAGTTTTATATAATTAGTTCTGAGAACACCTTTCTAATGTCAAATATAAGATGCATGTCTTTGGAGTGCATATGGCAAAGGTTCAAAATGAAGGACAGTAAAAGCAAATGATTGCCAAAAAGACGTGAAATTAATTTCCTAACTGTACAAGTCTTCTGTAACTTCAATTTCAAAAAGTAATATTTTCATGAACAATTTTCATTAAGCAGTCCAAAATCTGTACAAAAGCTAAGCTGAGATGGAACATGTAAAAAAACCATAATGAAACAAGAGGGATCATGAGTGTCAAAAGAGTACTTTCTCTCATCTACGTTTTTGACATTATGGTCTAAGAAAATAAAATTCTCATATTTTGTTCTTTAACGGTAACAATGCTGTGCAAGCCTATGGCATGGCTGATGATAAGGAGAATAATATTCACTTAGAACTGCCACAAAGCAGATGTTGTCATTCAAACTTCTGCAACGTTTTCATAAATTCATTCTCTACTACATCCACAGCAGTCTCACTGACAGTAAGACTATGTAGTAATCAAAGTCTTCCTAAGCAGGCTTAAAAAAATTTAACCTGATTCCTTTTCTGATTCTGGCTTTCCATGACGATTATCAGACTGGCATTTGTCAAGCTGACATCTGTTTTGTTGGCATAGATCACATGCAGCAGCTAATTCTGCTGTGTTCTTGTTTGGCTGAGCCTAATCTATTGGAATTCAAGACTCAGCCAAACTCGGTATACTGTATGCAATGGAAAAGGCTGCATATGAAATCTACAACAGAAGTGCTCTATTAGTGGACCTCTCTGATTTAGGAATAAAGAGGGTTAAGAAAATGTTCTCCTAGTCCCTTCTCTCATGCCCCTGTCTTGAAAGTTGTGGTTTAGTTGCTTCGCAAAATGTCTTTGATAACTCTCCCCTTTCTGCTGTGTGTTGCAACTGACACAAACACAGGACTGCAAATGCCAGGCACCCAGTCATGAGTGTGAGATCTGCTCTTTAAAAAACACTTGGGGTTTACTTTTCAAACTCTACTCTGCAAACTGGGCAGAAATGTATTTTTTAAATGAAAGGGTGGATTTTCTCTTAGTCACGTGATTCTAAGAACTGGCTTTTTAATAAAAAACACTGTTGTAGTACAAACAGTACAGCTAAAGACACTGCAAGTGTCTTCCACATTGCCTAAAGTAAATGTGTCTTCAGCATTTCATCACTGAAACCTCTGTAATGTCTTTCATCCAACTTTCCCAGGTGCATCGCTGCACACAGACTTCTCCAGAATTTGCTTGCTAACTAATTGTAATAATATATATCAGTCTTGTTTCTGTTTATTCTTTTAACCAGATAAGATTTTTCTCCACAACACAAAGGACCTTGTTCCATTGCTGTGCTATACTGGTGGAACTGTTGTTCTACAAGGCAAACAGCACCGGTGAGAAGCTACACCCAGTATCCACTGAGGTAACCTTTATGCTGTGCTGACAGCTGTCTTGAAGACCACCTTCTGCATAGACCATGTGCTATCCATGGCACATAACAACTCACTGTCAGGTCTGTTTCTGTTAAGAAAGCAGCTCCTCTGCAAAACAGCTCACCAGCATGTAACACACACAAAGCTTGCATTGGCAAAGGAGCTCTGAAGTTTCCTAAATGGAAGGACCATCTTGTGTCATTTAGCTAGCTTTGCATACAAACTTCTTAGAGCTGTCTCTAGACCATGAAACTCTACCTATTACTTGTGCTACATAGCAGGGCAAGTGCCTCCAGTGCTACAGAGCAGAGTTGTAGCATGATCTGTAATAACCTACTCTGCGGCTCCTTTTTTTTCCCCCTGTTGATTCATTTTCAATAATGTGAGTAATGTTAGTTGATGGGTAGTGCTGTGTGAGGAGGGAATGGTGTCAAAGTCTAAGACTTTGCTATGCACTGGAAGATATGCACAAGCAAGCACAGGGTTTTGCAACAGATAGGAACTGTTTATGATTTTACAGCTTATGATTTGTATGTGAAATGGGCAGCAAGAATAATGGTTGCAGTTTTGCAAACTTAAATTGAAAATAATCCTGAATGCTGATTAAATTCTGAAAAGTGTTAAAGGGTATATTGGGAATTTTTTTACTCTTGTAAAGAGTGTTACTAATAATAAAAATTAATAATCATGTTTACTAAATAGGGTTTGGAGGCAATCAAGTACAGGATTTCCATCATGTTTCCAGATGATAACAGTAGTCCATCCCTGCCTTGATCTTCTAACTTGTTTTTCTTCACTTACCTGGACATAGTCAGAAAAAAACCCTGCTAGCTGTCCATCCCATGCAACAAGACTTAAACAAGGAACAAACAAAAGACAGTGTGCCCGTAAACAAGATCAATGATTTGTCCACTAATCAATGTATTACTACAAAAATGAGAACCACATATACCTGCAAACACCTATGCCTTGTTATATATTATTTTGAATTCGGTATTCAGTTTTACCTGCAGGTGTACCTCTCTTGGTTTTCTGTGTTTTTGTTTGTCTGTTGGTTTTTCAATCTCCTTCTGCCTGTTTTGAAAAGACTGCTTGAAAACAGGGTTTCTAAGCAAACACTGATGTTCTAGACCACCGGCTGCAGTTTCTCAGTACAGAAAAAGCATTGTGAAAAGCTGATTTTCATCAAGAGGAGTCTGGAAAAAATGTGGTCTCAGCATGGGCATTTGAACAGCAAGCAACATAAAGTATAATTTAAAAATATCACAAGGTTAAACAGGATTATTATTTACCTTAACTGGCTTCAATCCTGCCATGTCATCATAGGAGATGCACAGATGCTGAAATGAGAGCCTGCTCATGTAACGTAATCTGTATAGTGTGTATAGTGTATCTGCTCAATGCAGAGCTTTTTGCAGGAGTGAACAGGAATCTCTGGGATAGCTACATTCATACTGTCCACTGTATCTGATTGCTTTCTTTGGTTTTATACTGTGGTTTTACAGTACAGTACTCATTTTTTCTTGTATCTACAAGCTTTAAGTACTTGTTTCTACAGCAATAATACCAAAACTGGAGGTTTTGTAAGATACTGGCTCTGTAATAAATCAAGATTGAGCAATAGCTTTCAAAAGTCTTTTTAAAAGATCTTTAAATTAATGTATTTAATTTGGAGAGAGTGGAAGAACTGAAGTGGGTGGCAAAAAGGAAAGCTATACATTTACCACAGGCCCACGGATTCTCTTGCTTTGGCTTTATCCCTGGGCTATCTCAGTTATTCTTGTTGACTCAATATTAATGACAAATCAGTCCAATGGACTTTAGTTTTTGTAAAGCCGGAAACTGTACATAGGGTCTTGACTGGGTAGAAACAAATGCTTTTATTTGGCTTTTCAAAATGACAGTATTAAAAATATTTTAACTTCATATAGACATAAATTTAGAGCTTTTTAAAGTGTGTCAAGAAACAAATTCCTCATAATTAGACATTTCACAAACATGAACAAAAGTATTTGTAAAGACAAACAAACACGACTTGAATGGCAACACACTATATCTAAGTTATTACATATATGTATGGAGGGAACATTACACTGAACTTCAAAGTGGATTTTCCTGTTTTCTCAAGGGATAGATAAGTACCCTGCTTCCATTTGTGTTTTTGAAAATCTCCTACCTTGAAACTCTTTTTATCACAAGCTTTGAAAAAAATCATAAAATATCAGTATGAAGCCAGGAAATCTTTTGTTTTCTTCTCAGAGTTTTCCTCAGTGTATTAAACTTCTGAAATTTCCAGACTAACATCCAAATAGTTATGTGCTGAAGAGGTCTTCCTAATTTGTGAGCTGAAGCTCTTTTGGCTTCTCAGCCAGACATGCAGATTTTGAATTGACAAATTTAAATGGAAGCAAAGCTGATAACTGCAGATAATTTTCATTAAAAACAATAGCAAATTCTTAAGAACCATATGCAAAAAGAAATATGTATGATTTCTGGACACAATAACAATGTTTCTGGACAACACCCCCCCAAAAGTTGCCTAGAATTCATTACTGTATTTTGTCTTATGGTATTTTCTTTTTTTTATAGAAGTATCTCAAAGTTACTCCTCTGAACATCTAAAACCATGAAGTTATTGAGCCTCAGTACATCACAGTAAAGTAAGCATATATGTTATCTCTGCTTGGTAGAGTGGAAAATGAGGGTTAGAGAGGCGAGGGAGTTGCCAGACAGTTTAATAAAAAGAATATCAAGAATCTTCACTTAATTCCTCTGTTCTAGCCAGCCGGAAATATTCTCACACAGAAGTACATACTGGGTCAGGTTCGTCTGCAGCCATTTCATTCTGTTCTCTTCCATAATATTATTTCTTCCTTCTGGGGGGGGGGAGGGTGGAAGGCGGGGGGAGGAAAAAAAAAAAAATCCATGTATGCAGTACGCACACAGAGTCTCTCACAGGTAAATGTATATGAGAGGGAAAAAATACGTTTAAGTTAGAGAAGTCACCCAGAAGGAAAGCTGTTATCTTGAGAATATTTGCAATCAAATGATGAATATACTTCTCTGTAAAGAATTCAGCGCTTCTCTCTAACAGTATTATTTATGCCTTTGGTACCTACTCCTCTCATATGGAAATTAGTCTAAGATTTTGTCCTGTATTACTCTTTGACAGCTTACAGTATCAGGGATTACAGGAAAAGATGAGAGAATTTGTGATGATTAACCATTCTGTTCAGTTATTAATTTGCAAAACTTGAAGCTGAGATTGCTTCTAAGTCATTTTTCAGCAACATATTTACGGGATCAGAGAGTGATTAAAAATATAAGAAAGCGTGATGCTTTCAGGTCCTGAAAAACACATTTCTAGGGGTATCACTGATAAACAAAAAAGCTGTATTTTTGTACAGTCCTTTTAACAAAACATCAAAGATGATTTAAACCAGAGTACCATCCAGAGGATTATATATTTTTCTGCCCAACTACCTTTAATCAAATTCTACTGAAATGTTAACATATGATTTTAAAACACACATTTTCACAAAATTTAGATAAAAAAGTTTTGAAATGCAGCTATATTCTTCACTGATTTGCAGTACTCATTCATTTTTCTAGAAAGGTCTTTCCTTAATTCTCTGGGTTTTAACAAAAGGAAAAAACCCATCGGATTTACTTGTTTAACTCACTTAAAGTCACTGGAATTAACATCAGAAAAAGCTGGATTGGGCCCTAGTAGTTAGTTTTACTTCTGAAGCATTACTCAAATTCGTGAAAGATGAAAATCATACACACAAGCTATAGGAAAAATGTAGAGATATCTTTGTTTTTTTCTGTGTTTCACGGGTGCTAAAGTCCCTTTGAAAGGCAAAGAAAATTACTTAAATTATTTTAACAATACTACCTACATTGTAACACCAGAAGCCATTTGTATCTGTTTAAGATACTAAGTATTGCTGAACAGTGATAGAAATCCTATGTGTATTTTTAAGGGAAATCAGCAAGTCTACAGATTTACCACTTTTCCCTGAGAAAAAGTCTTAAGCTGTGCTTAGTTTAATTATTTTGAGGTATGTGATCAATTAGCATAGTAACTGCAGCACAGTATATCAAGACACTGAAATCCTGTGCAACTACCGAGAAAGTACGTGCTGTTCAGCATATGTTAAAGACTCATTTCTGCTGTGAAGCTGGGCACCTACAGAGGCTTGTCAGAGGCAGTTTCAGACACTTAACTGTGCCTACATACTATTTTTTCCAAACGCTGTACACAAAATACTTTAACTGATGTTGAATCACTTGTTAACAGTCTTTACCTTTCTGCCAAATGAAGGCTAATGCCAGGGGCCGTTGGTACACAGATGCAGTTTACAACTATGATATCAATAATAGTTTAATCATGTAATCACAAAAATGGAGAGTTGGACTAGATGTTGGCATGCTTCTCGGTATTGGGTATTTGATGGGTTCATACGGGTTGGTTACGATCGGTAACAAAAAGCTTACTTTCTGTTAATTATGGTATTATTTCTTTACTCGCAGAATTAATTTACTTCTTATTTTGAGTCCAAAGGATTTACATATCTTTGTATTTTTTATAAGCTAATAAGATACAGCCACGGACAGCCTGCTTGCTAAGTAAAGTAGGGGGAAAATAAAATCTTCCTGCTATAGTTAGGCTTTTTTGCAATTTTTATCCAGTTATTAATAGTTTGACTCCTTTTCACAACTTTGTATGTGTTAAAGAAAAACCCAAGTACTGTAGTCCTGCAAGGATATTTTAAACACTAGATTAAGCTCTGATTCTGCTATTAAAAGGTGTTTTAAGCTGTACAAACTGAGCCCTCGCTCTTTCGCTGTGATGCCTCTCACAAGGCATGAACAAAGAAAAAAAACCACTACGCTTCCCTTACAAATGTGGCTGAGGAGGTTCTTTGGAAAAAAAGTGTTATTTAGTCTGCTTCTTGTAATGGCAGTGGTTTCCACATGTCTGGCCATGCTGGAGAAAAAAGGCTAAGGGAATACTGGATGTGCCCATTCCTATTCAAAGAACTTGGTTCAAAGGTAACAAAAAATTGGAAACGCTGGGGTTTTCTAAATGAATGAAAAAAGTTTGGGTTTACGGTGCCCGTTACACCTGGGGTATTCGGCTGATGTACTCCGTATCCTACTAAGACTAATCGACAGGCGTCAACATATTAAAAACAAGGCCGAAGGAGGGCACAGGGCGACAACATTTAGGTAAGTTTTTAGGCCCTTTATAATGAATACTTGAAAATGTTGCAGACCCTTTGCTTAAAAAAAAAAAAAAAAAAAAAAAGAAGGGATCGGAGTGTTTAATTTCAGCCTGCGCTCCCTCGCCTCAATCACTTCCGAGGGGAGGGCAAAGAGCAGAAATCCGGCGGGGGGCCGCACCGGTTAGCCGGTGCGCCGGTGAGGATTAACCTGGAAGCGCTTTCCGCGCTGAGGAAAACCGGACCAAAAAAAAAAAAAAAGAAACCGTGAGGAAGTGAACGGAAATGAAAGAGAAGCCGAGACACTCCGGCCCCCGCAGGCACGACGCCGCCGGAGCGGGGCCGCCCCCCGCCGCCCCCCGCCGCCCTGCGGCGCCGGCCGCCGCCGCTGGGGGGAGTCGGGGCGCTTCCGAAGGGCGGCGAGGCGGGCGGCGCGCCCCGGCCCGGCCCCGCGGGCCCCGGCGGCGGGAGGCCGCGCCGGCCGCCGTCACCGCGGCAACGCCGGCGGGGCGGGGGCGGAGGGAGCGCCCGGCCCCCCGCAGGAGGCCCCGCCCGCCGCCCCGCCCCGCCCCGCCCCGCCCCGCCCCGCCCGCGGGAGCCGCTCACCTGCCCGCGCCGCGCGGCCCCGCGGCTGCCGGCGGCGCTCGGCGCCTCACCGCCTCCTCCTCCTCCTCCTCCTCCTCCTCCTCCTCCTCCGCCGCCGCCGCCGCCGCCGCCGCCGCCGCGCTGGTGCTGTTGGCGGCGGCGCGCCGGCCCGGGGCCCACCGGCCGCCTCCCCCCTCGGCCGGTGCGGGCGCCGCCGCGGCCGATGCTGCCGGCGGGGGTGCGAGGCGACGCGGGGCCGAGCGGGGTCTCCTCCCCCCCGGCTGCGCCGCCGCCCGCCGTGTTCCGCCGGCTCCCGCGGCGCCGGGGCGCGGCGCGCGGGTCGCGAAGCGATGCAGCCGGCCGCGCCGCGCCGCCGGTGCCGCGCGTCGCCCGGGGCGTGCGAGGCGAGCCCCGCCGCGGGGGGAAGAGGGGAAGGAGTTTTCTTTTACGATTGAATTACTCGGCATACTGTTTTCCGTGGCGGACGGAAACTCATCCGTACACAGCCCGCGTAAACCCTGCGGTTGCACCCGGGGTTGAAATGGTTACGCTGAGCAGCAAGGCTGCACAGGAACCACTCCGATGTCTTAGTAACTCAATTAGTCAGGTTTCCAGAAGGTGGGGTTGGGTATTTTTTTGGTATGGAGGAGGAGAAGCCTGGGACGACGCCTCCTTCCTCGTGTTGCAAGCCAATCAGGCCGAGGTGTAAAAAAAAAGGGGAAAAAAAAAAAAAAAAGCGATCTGTAAGCAAACAGCAGGCTGTGCCCTGACTGGCTGCGTCGGCAAGTCCCCCCCTTTCCCAAGTAAACTGCATGCAAAAATCCCACATGATCAAGCAGCAGCGCCCGTGCTCCGAGCTGGCTGCCTGCACCTCCTCCTCGCCTTCATCCCTCACGCACACCGGCGCCAGATCCCGCCTCGGACACACGCGTCTGCATGTATGTATGCGTGTGTACCTCTATATACCGCGTATATATCTCTGCGGCTGCCTATCTCACAGACGCATGCACAGAGACAACCCAGCACGCCAGGCTCCTAGCTTTTCCAGGCTGCTGATGTCGGATTTACACGCAGTGAAGGGACCGGTCATTGCAAAAGGGGGCGTGACTGTTTAAAGATTTTTTTTTTCCCTCCCATAAAGCAAATTTTTTTTTTTTTTTCCTAAAACTGACTTTTGCCCCTCCAATCCTCGTCGGTCTTCACGATCCCTCCCTGCCTGCCGCTGCATTCAAGTTTATTTATTTGCCTGCTGGCGTGGTATATTTTTCCTTGCTGCTGTTGCTGCTGCTTCAGAGGGAAAAGGGGAGCAGCTGTTGGGCAGGACCGAGAAGAAGAACTGGGGTGTTGGTTTTTTTTTTTTTTTCCCGATCTCCTTATGTAGTCATCTGAGGGGTGGATTCTTTTTCTCTCACCCCCTCCCTGCTCTTTCAAACTGTTTTGTCCTTCCGCAGAAGTTGATGTTCCCGGGACTGGACCCTGCTTTATCACAGAGAGGCTCCGGGAGGCTGAAGCAGGAGATTTCCGCACCTCGCCGTATCGCTCCGTTCCTCCCCCGAGCAAGAGAGGCCAGCCAAGACCAGCATCATCAGAGGAGTTTGCAGGCTTGATTTTCCACTTCTCCGAGGTTTTGCTTTTTTCCACGCCCTCTCATAAAAATTTTTTTTTTAATTTCCATCTCCTTGGTTTCCACGCCGCAATATTTCTTGGATTGGCCGTTCTTTTTTCCCCTTTTTTTTTTCTGCGCCCCCTTTTTTTTTCCCTTGCCTTTTTTTTTTTTTTTTTTTTTTTCCGCCTTTGCTGTTGCTCAGTCCTTGGTGCATCCACCGCCCAGGAACAGGAAGGACAAGAAAACCACTCCACAAAGTCTCCTTCAAGACACTCTCTGTGCTGCAGAACAGGCTCCCCAACTCCATCAGCGCAGCAAACAAACTCCTCAGGGCTTTTGCTTTCCCCCCTTGTTTTCTTTTTTCCTTTTTTTTTTCTTTTTTTTTTTTTTTTTTTTTTTTTTTTTGTTTGTTTTTCGTTTGCCGGCGGCGGAGGGCCGGGAAGGAAGACACAAACTTTGTACTTTAAGATCGGCTGGTACTTCTCGCCCCTCTCCCGGCCGGCGGCCTTTAATATACCGCCAGGACCCCCCGTCGGCTTCCAGAGGGAAGATCCCCTTCCCCTCCTCCTCCCCGCTCTTCTCCCCCCCCTCCCTCCCCTCTCGCCGCCCCCATCCCCGCGTCCCCCCGCCGCCCCCGAGCCGCGGGGCCGCGCCGCCAGCGCCAGAGCCGGGGCCGCTCGCCGGGGGCGGAGGAGCGGCGCCCCTCGCCCGCCGCGCCGGCGGGCCGGTGTATGTCGTGCCGCCGGCTCCGCACGGGACTCCCGGTGAATGAGCACCGCCCGCCGCTTGCCGCCGCCGCCGCCCGCCTCGGCCCCCACCTCCCCCTGCCGGGGTGAGGCTCCCTGAGGGACCGCCGGTCGCGCCTCCCTGCCGTCTGCGGCGGCAGGCGCCCTCCGCTCGCTGCGGCGCGGCTCGTCGCGGAGCCCACCCGCCTCTGCGCCTCGCCTTTTATTTATTCATCCCCCCGCGACCCGGCTCGGTCCCGTCTGCACCCCATCCCCCGCTTTTTTTTTTTTTTTTAATTTTTATTTTTATTTTTTATTTTTTCCTTTCCCCCTCTCTGAATTTCCCCCGCATCCCGCTCGCCGCGCCGGGCGCGATGCCGCACGTGGAGATGCTGCTGCTGGCGGCCGCGGCGCTGTGGGTGTGCGTGCGCGGGCAGGAGCCCGGCGCCAAGGCGGTGGCCGATCGCTACGCCGTCTACTGGAACAGCACCAACCCCAGGTACGCGGGGCGGCCGCCGGCGGGGGGCTCGGCGGGGCGGGGGGCGGCGGGCGGCGGGGAGGCCGGCGGGGAGCGGCGCCCCGGCGCTGGCGGCTCTTGCCCGGCGCCTGCAGGAGCTACCCCGGCCGCAAGACGGGGTGGAAAACTTTCTTTTTCGGAGGGTTTTGGCTACGGGCAGCGACGGTGGGCGCGGGCGGTGGCGGTGTTTTCCCCCGCTTGCCCTCTCCCCCCGCCCCGGCGCTGCACCAGGACAGCCGCTTCCCCGGGCTCGGCCGCCGCCGGTCCGCGGGCGCCGGGCGGATGCGCACCCGGCGCGGCGTGGGCGCCCCCCGCAGCGGGGGGACCCGCGCCCGCGGCCGAGCCTGCCCCGGGAGTTCGGGCGGGACGAGGGGGCGCGGGTAGCGGCCCCCCGCTTGCGCCCCGGCGGGCTCCTGCGGCGAGCGGGGCGCGGCCCCGGGCCGGCCGCCGGTAGCGGGGAGCCGGCCCCGGGCAGGGAGGCGGGGGTCTCCCTCCCCGGCGGGACGGAGCGGGGCGGCCGGTCCCGGCTTCGCCCCGGGCCGGGCGGCTGTCAGGGCGGCAGCCGCGGCCGAGGGGTGGCCTCCCCCTGCCCTGCCCTGCCCTGCCCTGCCCGCCCGGCGGGGGGCTCCCCCGGGCCGGCTAGAGGTGACCGTGCGGAGGCGAGGTAGGTACGCCGTCCCGGGCCGGGGCCGTGCCGGTGCCGCCGGGACAGGACGGCGCACCGCCGGTGTCCCCGCCGGGGCCGAGCCGTGCTGACACAGCCTTCCCGCTCCCCCGGCGCCCAGGCGCGCCAGAGGCTTCCTGACACCGGGCTGTGCGGGCAGACCGACGAGCCTTCTACTGGAAAGGGAGGTTTCATTCATTTTTTCTGGAGTTTTCCCTCATGTTTATAGCATCAGAAAATTTCAGTCCTGCTCCAAATGGTATCCATGTGTTTGGGTAAAAAGTCACGGGGGTATTAAATTTTTTCCCTTGTTAAAGTGCCTGTGAGCAGGCTTACTTTTTTTTTTTTAAAAAAAAAACCTGCCAGGCTGGTCTAAGTAAATTTGGGGACATTTTATCTTAGGTTATCTCTTTTTTTATGCTTCTGATACTGCTGTTTGGTTTGAGATTAGCACATTGATTTTTGTCACAGGTCATGTTTTTTAATAGATCTGTGTTGCCTGTAGAAAACTCCTCCACTCAGTATTCCAGAGCGGCTTCGAAATAGGTGATGCAGAAGTTAACGGGCAGAATTTTCAAGTGCCCGGAGTTAGCTAGTCTGTCCAGCACTTTAGTACTGGGATCCTGGTAGCAATGCCTCAGCAGTATAAATAGTTGGCACAAAAAGCTTGAGACAAAGATTTATCCAAAGTAACAATCGTGCTTGGGAATGATAAGCATCTATAATTTCAAATGGCTATCTCTAAATTTTCCTCATTTTTGTGTGTTACTTGGAAAAAATTGCTGAGAGTAAATAAGATGGAAAGTTATATCTGACATCACACATCAAAGAACATGTGTCCCAAAAAATCACTTGTCTTTCAAAACCAGATTTTTTTCTGTTGTTGTTAGGCAAAATGAAATGTAACTGCTAGGAAAAAAAAGAAGTAATATTTGCAAATCCCACCGGGCGGGAGGAGGATTGTTGAAAGAAATAGGTTTGACTAAATGCACGCTTTGCTGGCATAACAGCTAAAATGCTTCAAAACCAACCTTACAATCAGGATTTTTCACTTCTGCTCTTTTGTGTGTGATGAGCTTACACAGTAACTGCACGTAGGGAAAGATAGTTGAAGGTACAAGCAGTGCTTACCTAGCTGGTAGGTACTACGCATTGAATGGGTTTGTAAGGATTCTAGTAAGTTTAATTGTACTTTATTACTGTTAATGAAATCTCTTTTTAGTCCAACATTAAACATCAGCAGACTGCAAAGAAAACTTAAGTTTCCTTATTCTTCCAAACACTAGAGGAAGAGTTAATTGTTAAGATGTTTCTAAACCTTCCCTTTTAAAAACAAACATTTCTTCTTGTCTTAAAATATTCACTGCACTCTCACAATGGAAGTATCTATTGGGACATGTCATGTTTATCCGTGAGTTAAAAATATGAGAAAGAGCAGGGTGCAGATGTATTTCTCCTTTGTTTTATGCAGTGTGCCAGTTTTTGTGTGCTTTCCAAGTTACATGACTATTACAGAAAAACAGGCAAACACCTGAATGGTAGGTGTACGAGACCCAAAGAAAAGAAAACACTTCTGTTTTGAATTCGTTTCGTCAGAATCTAAGCTGAAGGCAAAATTCACTTTGGTTATGAAAATTTTCAGAGCAGTTAACAATGTTGCAGGAATAACTTTGCAGTGATTTATCTGCTTCCAGAAACATACTCAGGAGATGAACAATCTGTTTTTTATACATGTATAAGTAAGTAGGGGTGCTTATTTGGTGATAACCATTTGAAATTAGAAGACAAAATATACTGTCATTCTTTAAACACAAATGCCACCATTGTGCTTTAGCTTACTTCTTGATTGCATTTATTCAGAATTAACAAAATGTTGTAGAACTAATTAGTTAAGTTTAAAAATGAAATGTTGATAATTTTGATAGTGATTAAAGGCACTCTAAATTAAGGTTACATCAAAACTTTGAAGAATTTAATAATGATTGTACTTCCCTCAGATACGATAGTGTTTAGGTTTTTAGTATGAAACTCCAGCAATTTATTGAAATAAATAAAGACCTCATCCTTATTAAAAGACACATTGGTAAATGGATGAGTGGCCCAATTGATAAGCGCTCCTTGTGCGAACAATATTTGGTAAATAAAAAGTCCTAGGAATCTATTAGCAAAATTCATATTACATGTCTTGGTTAGTTGCCAAAGTTCTGCTAGAACAATTAAAAAATGTTTTATGGTCATTATTGTTAACATGTATGGGTAACAAAGTTGTATATTCTTACAGAGCCTAAGTCTGTTCTTAGAAAAGTTTTAAGTATTCCCGTGCTTTATTTTTGCTATGTATTTAATTATCAGCATACATAAAGTACCATAAATGCTGTAGTCCAATTCCAGATGAGAATATGTTTAAGTATTAGGATTTTGAAATATATATATACACATATATAAAGGGATTTTAATCCTTTTTTTTTTGTGGATTGGAAATTAATCCTCAAGTAAGCTTGAAAATGTGTTCTAACATTTTTGTTATTTATGTAGGCTTAGAGTTAAACGTACAGAAATTTTAATTATCACCTTAAAGTGCATTAGTCTTTCAGCACTGTTTGCGTGTGTTTTTATGTGGGACAGCAAAGTGTTATTGTCAAAGAATATTATTCCAAATGCAACAGTTAAAATAGTTTGGGGAGTTTGTTTTGTAATTGAGCATATTCATTTAATCCTGATTACTAGTGTCCTTCTAATTAGAATTCAATCAAGATGTCATGTACCTGGGCCAAATTTTGAAATTATCTACTTGCTTAGTGCTTGCTACTGCTTTTAATCTTGCCAGAGTTCAAGCTGAGCTACTTGTTGTAATTATTGCTACATTTTTCTGCTTGCAGGATTGTGCTTCAAGATTGTGGTTTATATTTAGGTATTTCCTTATAAGTTGTCTCGGTGGCAGGCTATGTAGTCTCATAAATTGTTACTAGTTTCAAGGTGGTTGAAAATACTTGCATTTCAAGTCTAGTTTCTGGTCATATATAGAGGCCAAACCTTGTAGTCTCACGAAAGCAAGTATTTTTTTATTAGGAGTATTATTGGATTTGGCTGTATCTTATACAAGAAAATTGTGTATAAAGTTACACCCACAAGAGAATTATTATAAAGACATAGGATGCTGATATATTTTCTGTTTGTGTATTTATGTGGATAATAAAATCAAGAAATCAGATGGTAATTAGAGAATTTAGAAACTGAAAAATCATTTCAACTTCAACTGGTGAGTTCCCATAATTAAGCTGGGTACCACAATTTGATCAATATTGCTAGAGGGCTTTTTTTAAGGTAGATACTTGGGAGCCACAGACAGAAAAATGAGTGGATGCTTCTGAAAATTCTGTGCATAGGCCAGAATTTCACAACCTGGATGTCTAAACTTAGGTGAATTTTGTAGCTGAGTATTTAGGCACTGATTCAGAAAAGCGTTAGACTTCTCTGAAGTGCTTACTGACACACTTAAGTTCTGTTGCAGTTGTGCAGATGAATGGATGTGTACTTAAGTGCCTTCCTGAACCATCCAAATGCATAGACTTAATTTTGAGAAGCTCTGACCGTGGCTGCTCATGCACACCTGGCCGGCTGGATGGATGTCAGAGTATCCTACCATCCATCTATATGTGTTTGCAGATTTCAGCATGGCATATTGGTGGTATATGCTGAGGTCGTGTGGCTGTTTTTTTGTTTGGTTTGGCTTGTTTGTTTTCCATCTAGAAATACTTCTGCCTATGTACAGAGATTAGGGAAACTATGCAGAAATGGTTGGACTAGGAAGAAAGCAGTTCCGTGTGTTAAGAACAACTAAGAATTTGGGGACGAAGAGGGGCAAAATCAAGGCAATTGCTTTAGTTTTGGTATTCAGTATAATTTTTATATGTCAAGGGAGGCATAAGAGCTTAAGTACTTGAGATATATATGAACGCACACACATATATGCATATATATAACTATTTTGAAATAGCATAGCTTGTATTTCGAGAGCATTTCATCCAGCAGTTTGCTCTGAGAGCTGAAGAAATCTCTGACTGATTTCTTGTAAATAAAAGATCAGTAGTAGAGCCTTCAATTCTTTACACCTACTTTCTGTATTTTTAATAGTTTCACTAACACCTTGTGTCTCCAAAAGAATATTGTTGTTTGTTTTAAAAGTGGGGTTTTGAAACAGTTTGAAACATTCTATGGAAAAACTACATAAAGAACAATAGTTTCACTGGCTTCCACCTTTGTATGAAAGGCACCTTGTCAAGTGGTAGATGGTCTTCATAAAATGCTTCTTATTAAATCTTTTCCAAATGCACATAGTGAGGACACTCCACTGCATTCTTTCTACTAGCCCTGTATCCTTTTGGAGAGGGACAGATAAAGATGAGCCTTCCTTTCTCTGTCCCCTGTTGCTATGATCCCAGCAATCTACCAGTTTCATGCTGGGCTGAAAAAATGAATGAATGCAATTAGTCCTTCAGGAGTCATGGTCTTTGCATTCATACAGAGAGGCATATGTAATATATATACATTTGTGTGTGAATATGTATGTATTTCAATGTATGCATATGTAGACTTATGTGTGTATATATATGCATATATATACATATACATGTACGTGTCATTAGAAAGTGATGTGGTGTAGAGTAAATCATGAATATTGTGTGAGGAAAAACAATCTCTGAAAATGAAATTTTTTAATTTATGAACTCTTAAATGCTTAGAAAATGAATAGCTTTACAAACTACTTCCCAGGTCCCATCTTCCAGCTAAGATCTCTTGTTTTAAAATTAAAAAGTATAATAAAAAAATTATTTGTAGAAGCTGTGTTTTAGTTCTTGTCCATCTTCCCATTGTGCTGTTTCTTCGCACGCCAGTAGTCCCTGGGTCAGTAGGTGGGCAGGTAGATAAGAAGGCGCTCAGGCTCACAAATGGAAAATAAAACAGAGAAGATTACAGGGATATGCTCTGAGAACTCTCTGGGCTTATTAGAGTACCTTGTTACCGCTTCTTCCTAAACCAGTCCGTCGCTGGGCAGAGTACTGCATTGTTGAAATATTAGACTTTAAGAAAGCACGTAAAGAAGGCTGCTTATTTGGATCACCTTAGAGAAGATGCTAACAAAGACACAACCTTTCCTAGAGAAAGCATGAGTAGACAGTAGCTTGTCCATAGCTGTGAGATGTACTTCCCTTGCTTTGGCTCACTGTTTGTTTTTCAATTTTTCTTAATGCAGTTAGAAGTATTTTGGAACTGGGATTTTCTTCCAATAATCACTCTTTGCTCTGTTATCCATGTCTGAGCATTGTTTTTTTAAAAATATCTTTAGTCTCCTGATTAATCTAATCTTCCAGTGTTTCTGAATGGTGTAATTCACTGTTGAGAATAAAGGGCCTTGTTTTGTTTAAGATTTCGTTGCACTTGTGCTTAAAATTTAGTCAGTCAACAGCACACCAACATAATGAAATGGAAATGTTTGATTTAAAATAAACAGACACATTGCTGAAATTGCTTTCTGGTGGTATTACAGTTATTGTGAGTAAACCCTACTGTAATGTACTTCAGCATAGCTGAATAGAAGAATAGAATCCTTCACGCATTAGAAATCTTCCTTGCATTTTTGCATTCTCCCTTTATAGTCTCTACAAGCTAGATTATAGTTGAGCTCATTTAAAATGGTGGGTTTTATTTTATAGTGTGCAAACATGTATAGATGTCTGAAATCCTCTTTTTTAAGAAACTGAGCATAGATTGTTGCATTACAAAACCACAAATTCCCACTCCTACACATTTTTTAAAATAATTTCTGTTAAAATCAAGTATTTGAAAATATATAAAAAAGAGTGTTCCAGGAGGATTGAGATTGTATTTGTCTCCTGTAGAATACCAAGGTTTCCAATAAAAGATAAATACCCCCCCAATGTATTTTTTTTCTTTCATCTGGGGAAACATCCTTCATATTTTACTGTTGACAGGTTGATGAAAATACATTGTTAGATCCTAGTTTTATGAAAAATATGAGTTTGTTTATTTTTGACTGCTGCGAAATGTAGAGAAATTGTTTGATGCCCATGTTATCTTAACTGGTATGCTTGGAGTTTTATGGCTATTTTTCTGTTTAAATGCATGACCAGTAAAAATGCTGTCAAAAGAAAAATCGGCTAATGAGAAGATACACAAGAGTCTTGTTAATTAGCAAGATCTGCTAGAATTGCTAATGCCAATTTTTAGCAAATTTTCCAGGTTTGGCAATTTTTACTTGAAAAGCTTTAAAATTACAGTTCTTATTGTCACTTGCATTGTAATATAGTGGAAGAATTTACCTATCCATGCTAATATTTGGTGTGGCAAAAAAGGATCATAGACTGACAAAATGTTTAAGTACAGTATTAGTTAATTTTCACTTTGATAATTTTATTTTCTGTCATTAAATCGGCATATTAATCTAATGAGGAACTGTTCAACCGTAATACCCTCAATAAAAAATTTTACTTCATGTTTGCCACTGAGTAACTTTATATTTTTTGTTTGTTTTCATTGGACTCTTGAAGAACCATCCTATTTGATAGGCACCATTTTAGTTTTTGATGACAGTAATGAAATGGTGCTGGAGCACAGAGAAGGAATTTTTTGCTTGTGAATCATCTGGTGAGGTGAAAAACGGGAGTAGGAGATATGTTCGCTTTGACTCTGATCACCCTCTGCTAAAATATCTTTTTGTTCCATTCCTTAAGATAAAATTTGGCCTCATGACATTTAAAAGGTGCATATTTTGACAGAACGTATTTTGTGCTGTAATTAATATTTGCTGTGTAGCATTGACATTCTTTATTCGTTAAAATAATAGAAATTTTCCTCCCTGAAATTATTTCATTTTTTTGCTTGGGGGTGGATGCTGGCCAGTGGTGGGCATATTCACATTGTGTGAGTTGTTCATCAGTAGTAGCTGAGAGCTGTGGCCTTTGCCTAGTGGATAGCAATGAAGCACTACCTTTTTGCTTTTATGGACTTTGAAGTAGTATTTTTCATATTCATGTTACAGTTCAGAAGAACTTACCTCTTTCTACAGACATTCAGATCACATTATCTTGTCACACAGGGAATTGCTAAGAAATATATATAAATTTTTATTATAATACTAGTACTGTGCATAGGCTTTTTTATTTTATTTTTTGCTTTACATTTGTTTTAATTTTGTAAATAAATTTGAGTATCTTATCTCAGTCTGTGCCTTTGAAACTGGAGCTGAATACATTCTAAATCTTTTCATCAAAACTAAACAAAAAAATACCAATTATCTCAATGTCTAATATTTTGTCATTTTTGTAGTGCTGTAAAATATAGATGTATTTTTTTGTGAGGAAACAGAACAAAGTAAGTATTTTACTTTGCTTACTGGTAGATTTGATGATGATCTTTGTAGCACAGTTACCAGTCTGTGATGCTAGTTCATCAGCGTTAGGTAAGGACTGCTAGCAGCTTAAATGATGTCGGGTCCCCTGGAATTGTTAAAAGTTGTTGCAAAGAAATTTGCTAATTAATGTTGTTAATGAGCAGGAAAACCAGCTGCATTGTTTGTTTTTGTGTTTTCTTTTTTTTTTTTTTTTTTTTTTTACTTTTGTTGATGTCTAATCACATATAAAAAAATAGTTATGTATTCATACAGGCAGGGCGTTTGGTGAGCAGAAGTCAACAAAGTAGGAGCTATCAATCCTGCTCTCTTCCCTATTGTTTTCAGAAAAGAAGGAAATAAAGAGAGACTCTGGAATTTGAAAGTATTGACCTTCTGACATGCACACACAGCATGGTCATTGCACTGGCACATAAAGTGCCTTAAGCCACCATAATGGCAAACTGCATTTTTGAAGTTACTGATATGAGAGCCAGCTGGATGGGGGATGGACAGCCAACATTGATTCCGAAGCTATTTGCAAGTTACCACTTTAGAGCCAGACAGCTTCACTTTTATATTCCCAAACTTACCACTTAGGAATAATGTTGCTTTGTTCAGCTTAGCCAGGGATTTGTGACTGCTACATAGACTTACAACCGTTTGGTCCAGAATTGTGTGGTCATTCTTTATAGAGATCTGCTTCACAGAGTAATTTCATTCATCTAGTGGTGGGGGAGGGATGAGAAACAGTGAAGGGGTATTCAGATATAGCATTCTTCAAGGAAAATGCGCATCCACACTAGCTAGTCACTTTTTTAAAGCTTTTTAAAGATAAAGGCAGAGATTTGGATCAAGTAGTTAAAAGCCAATTCAGACCTGTGCCTTCAAACAACATGTGATCTTCTGGATAGGTTCTCCGAGCATAGTCTAGAAAAGACCTAATATTTTATGTACTGCATCAGCTCTTTCCCCTGCCCCCCCCCCCACCTTTTTTTTTTATTTGTTTACAGTTATTGCTCAAATACACTTATACATCTTTTTGCAGTTCTCTTGGGGCTTAGCTTATTAAAAATTAGTGATCCATCACTAAGCGAGGTACAGTACAAATACGGGTACTCCCAAAAGGGAGTTTTTGTGCCAAACCAGAAGAAATAATAGGGATACAAAAGCTGCCAAAAAGCGTGTCTCCCAATTGCTAATTAATCAGGCGAAAAAGCACCTCAGCAACTACAGCTGAATGTGGGACAGTTTATTGTAAATATTGAATAAAGATATGTTAAGGGGGCATAGTATCTTTTTGTTTGTAGCTCTGTATAATTAAAAAAAAGAAGTAAACTCTGTGCCAGAATTGGTGGGGATTTCTTTTACGTTGATGGCATTGCCATCGTTGATAGACCTCTTTCAAAAAACCTCAAGCTACTTTTGAACAAAAAATGCTACCATTTTGTCTTTTTATTTTTTCTATCTGTTTTTAAGGTGGTGGTCATTAATAATAATATCTACAGACAATAAGCAAAGCTTTAGAAAAGATATTTTAAAAAACTTGTATCTTCAGTAATCTGGGTTACAAGGTATGGGAGGAAAAGAACCATTGCTGTGAATACCAGGTATCCAAAGCTGCCAATCACTTTTGGCACAGCTCCCATCATGGTCGCTGTGCCCATAATTAAATGCCTGTCATTAGTGTATTTTTCCATAACATTTACAATGGAAAAGGCAAGGGGTCCTTGCAGAGCTATGGCTGTCAGGGGAACAATAAAAACTAATTACACACTCTGCTGTCACCATTGTCAGCTCTGCTTTTGGGGGGAAAGAACATGGAAAGTGTGTGCCTAATAATTATATATATAAAATTATATATATACAATACCCAATTGGGGAAACTCAGTCATAGTGAAGTGACATTTACTTGGGAGTTTATAATTCCTGCATTCAAAAGATCTTAATTTTAGGGTTGTATTTTTCCCTTCACTTACGTGTAAGTTGCATACACTTTTCCCTTTGCATTTCAGTCACTTTTGCCTTTTTCCCTTTCTGTCTTGCACATATTCTGATGATCTGAGCTTTCCAATAAAATTGCTGGGATCAAAGCTGCTATTTGCCTGCATTTATTAAGTGGGTGCAAATAATTTTATCCTTTGTGCGCTTTTGCTTGTGTCCTGCATAGTAACTGGATAAAAAAAAATAAGCTGAATGAAAGCAGCTAGTTTGCATGTTCACCTTTTTTCTGTTTTCAGCCCACAGTGTGCAGGTAATCTTCAGTGAAATCAGGTTAAGATTTTGGAGTACTGCAGTAGCGGCTTTGGTGAAATGTGTGCCAGTTCTATTTATCAATGCACAAATATTTCCAAATGTAAGCATAAGTGCATAATTGCAGAGTGAATTATCTTGAATGCTGTCCTTAAAGACATTGAAAGAGTGAAGCTGTGCCTTCACATTAGCATTTACTTTTTTTTGTAGCCTGTAAAATAAGTAATTTATTTAAGCATGTATTTTAGCCCACTGATTTAAAAAATAATAGATCCTCAGAACCAGAATTTTGAACATATTTAGGTACCTAGAGTTGCATTCAGGGGCCATGGGGGATTTTTGAGACTGCTTGGTGCCTAACTTGGTGTCTTAGATTTTATTTCTGCTTTTTTACACCTGTAGGTTCTTAAATAGCTTTCAAAAAAATGGTCCCTAAAGCTGATTATGGAAAATAGTTTAAATAAATATCCTGGTTTTTAAAAGTTGCTGAAGTCAGTAGGAGCTGATGGGTATTAATGAGGAATGGAAGTCCATCTATTTATTTGAATTCTGTGCGTCGATAGATACTACAGGATCTAATGTTGATCTTTTTTTTTTTTTTTAATACACCACCTTTTGGTGCTGTTTTATTGCATTATTTTTGGCAGTGTTCAGATCCAACCCTACTGAAGTAAAAAGATTCTACCACTGCTTTGGATAGGAATTGATTTAGGTACTGTATTGATGATTATATGGTGTAGTTCATGAACAAGAGTTTCAGTAGTTAGGCTTGTCAATTTTTGTGAGGCCACACGATGTGCATGAATCAAATCTAGTGGGTGGGCACAGCAGCATGGGACTATATATCCCTGTGGGTATTTGTCTGGTTGGGTCCAAATAAGTTCTAGACTGAGATTTTTTGAACCAGTTTTGCCGAGTTGGGACCTCCACCTTCGGGGGGCTGAAGGGACTAAAAGTGAACTTGGTGGAATAAGTAGTTGTTCTGCTGTCAGCAGTTTCAAAAGTCAGAATTGGCTTATCATATGTGATCAGCAGATAGGCATTAGCAAAACTCTGAGGTGTTGGATGCCTTATACAGTGGAGGACAATTTGGTATGTGCCAAAAAAACCCATTAATTTAAGATTATGAAGGTAAAGTAAATCAGATATAGTAGTATACCACCGGGATAGAGGTTATGTATTTTCCAAAGCACTATATGCAATATACTGCTCTCTTCTAGATATGATATTTCTTAAAGACCAGATGGGTAGAATTGTTTCCTCTTTGAAATAATTAAAACACTGTGTTTGGGAAAGAAGTCTCTGTTTTCTAGAAAATAGAACAATAGTCTTCCACAAAACAGAAGTCTCTTTTTTGCTGGAGAATGCTACTTCTCCTTGCAAATGTAAACTCTTTAATATATAAACCATGTAATTAATTTATTACCTGTTTACCAAAATAGTGAGCAGGGATTCTTGTCATGTGGCATGTCACTGTATTTTGAGGCTGCTGGGAGAATGAGAAAGCAATTTCTCTTGAAGTAATTTCATTTAATGGAGTACCAGATATTAAATTTTTCTTGATTTCCAGTGGACTTGCTGATGTCTAGTGGCTATGAGATACGATGTAATGAGAGGAAGACACATCTTTCAGGAAATATGTCTCATGTTTAATTTGAGAAGACAGATGTTGATGAAATAAACTTCTTTTTCTTAAAATTGAGTCTTGCAAAAAAATCAAGTTCTAATTCTTAAAATGTATCCATTGTGCATATGTTTGAAATTTGATCATGTTTTGTAGTCTCTGTGTTGGTAGATCCAGTTGTAAGACATTGGGCCCAGTTTAATGTTACTTGTATGTATTTGTAGCGAGTTGCCTGCAAGGTTCCCAGAAATCTTTGAAAATTTTTGGTGAAGTTGATTTTTTAAATATATTTCAAAAATGTCCTGTGAATGTTTAAAAGCTTTTTATGTTGACTTCACAAATGATGTACAGGAATGCATACAAAATTTTACTGAAGAACTTATGTCTTAAACAGCCCTCAGACAAACTACCTTTACAAAAAATACTAGGAACACTTTCTACAGGCATGATCATTTGGTAACACCCTTAACAGAATAATCCTCATTTGAAAAACATGAAATATAAATCAGTCTCTCAAAACCTGTACTGTAGATAGGAACTTCACTAGCAGAAGTTCTGTACATTTGTTGAGGGTTTTGAAAGTGTAAGGATGTTCTTCATTAAAATAAAAAGAAAATAAAAAGAAAATAACTAGTGATGTTATTTGCAGTATCTTTAATCAGGGTGGTATGAAATTTCTCATTAAGGTTAAGATTCACATCATAACAAGTGACAGTGTGGGTGAAGAAGGAAAATTAGAGAGGTAGATCATCCTCGTTTCTCATTATATTGTGGCTATTCACTGCATTCAAATTCCAAGCAAACCCTGTCTCTATATCTCAGTTATATAAAACTTACTTGCAAAGAACACTTTATGAAGAGAATCTCCACATTCACTGTTTCAGATCTGAAGCATGATAGTTAGCTTTTTTTAAAAAAAGTTTTTTTAGTGATTTACAGCATCACTTTAATATTACCTTTTCAGACCCTGTCTCTGACTGAACTACATTTTATAGCTTACTGTAAAAAGAAATCTCCGTTTTCCATTTTTCATACTAGCTGTCTTGATTTAGTGCTGATATAATGGCCTTCTTCAGAACAAAGCATTTGGAAGAGTTTCATAAGCACTTTATTTTAGGTGTAGAGTTTGGAGCTAATATATTATTACTGATGAAAGCAATTTTGCCTTTGTAACTTCTTTGAGTATATCAGACCATTGCAGTGCACAATTAGGATTTCTATACTGTTTTTTTCTTATGTACGACAGAGGAATGATTACATTTTCTTTGTGTTTGTGTGGTTATTTTCTTCATAAAACTAGTACAGTGGATGCCCACAACACTTGATTTTTAGATCAGAATTAGTATCAGGTGGGTTTAACCCAATCTTCTTGAATTATCTGTGTTCTTTCATATTCAGCCCTAGCCTTAAGACAAAATGTCCTATGCATTCTGCGCTGTAATGGAAATGTCAGAGACAAAGCAGGACTTGGTAGTGTCTTAGACCCAAAAGTATGGTGATGTGCCCAGGTAAAAAAGTTCTGTGGTTTTCAGTTAAATGTGCTGGAGATTAGCACTCTTACCTGTGATTCCTGTTAGGGGTGGTATTCTTAATGGTTTTGGTCTGAGAAACATTCCCATCTTTGAGAAGGAAAATAATTTTTTTTTTTTTAAGTTAAAGTCATAGGTTTTAGAGAGAATCTTTCCTGCACTCTGTACTTATGGTTGTCCACATCTCTGCAGTAATGTTCTTATTTAAATAATACATTAGAAGCAAGAATACTGTTTACACAAATCTGGTTTGTCTGTTGAGAATTATCTGGTCAATACAGAATATCCTGATTTATGATAATACAGGATTACTAATTTTCTGCAGTATTCCAGAATAAGTGATTGTAAGTAGAATTCTGTAATATTTATCTAGTGAACAGAGGGCAAAAGAAATTGTGTGTTGACATACTGTGACCAGATACTGTGCTATATTTGCATGAAATTCCCATTGAGTTTACTGATTCATTGGGGATGTTATTTTATTTTTTAAGTTGCAGTAATAGAAGAGAATGAAGTAAGTATCAACTGCTCAGTTGACAGTACTTCATTGTGCCTCATTCTCTTTTATTACTCCCCAAATTTCAAAAACATTATTAGTAATGCTAAGCTATTTTAAAAAAATAGAACTCAATTAAATCTCTCTAAAAAGATTTACCGTGTGTTTTCACTTACCACTTCTACAAAACCCATTTTACTTTGTATTTTGGTTGTTGTTTACTGAATCTTTTTTCCTCTTCAAAACTTTTGTTCCATCTTAGCTACTGTTTTGGGCACGGTTACATATTTATTTTGTTTATATTAAGACTTATTTATCCATATGTTGATTAAAATTCTCACCCTGCATAAGGGGTTAGGAGAAGGTAATATAAAATATGGGTAAGAGAAATGTGTTACAAACTGATTTTGGTATGAAGGAGCCTGTACTTATTTCCTTAGGACTGGGAAGCCTCATAATTTTATTCTTTTGAACTCTGTTTTGGAAACAAGCATTTCTCAGTTACTCAGGAGTCTTCCCTCTGTTGCAGATGTATTTGTGTCTTTCTTTAATTGTACTGGTTCTTTCTACCTGTCTTCTGGTGTTTATAAGCTTCCCTCCATTCCCTTAAAGTGAGAGGAGTGGAATGGAAAGTGATTGGGAATCCCATCTGATGTTATCAAATTTTAAAAATCAAACAAATGGTATGACAGTAATGCAACATTCTCGAATAAAGGAACTCAAACAATCAAAACTCCATGCATCTGTAAATTGAACATGCAAGGTGGAAAGGTGCATCTGTTCTGCTGTTGCATGCTCTTTAACCCCAGGGCTGACATAAAAATGTGTTTTTCAAAAGATCCTGACACATCTGAAGCTAAAGCTGTAATTTTTCCTGTTTGAACAGTGGCTTGTCAGACTCTGACTCAAAACTTTCAGTGGAGTCTAACATGAGAAAGCATGTTCAGACAGGACTCCAACCACTCTAAACAAAAAATCACACAGCTGCCTTTCAGTTTGAACAGGTAAATGATGATTGTCAATCCAGTTGTATTTCACTGTCAGAAACATGGTTTTGGGAGGGTTTTTTTGTATAATGTGGATGGTTATGGGGAGTAAGGGAAGAAGCTGAAGAAGAAGGAGGGGAGATTCTACAAGTGACAACCTCAGTTTTCTGCTAGGACACTTCTTTTGATTTTGTTGATTTTGCTGCAGTTCTGCAAGCTTCTGGAAATAGATGAATACTTTACAGAAGTGTGATTGCAATGCAAAAAAAAAAAAATCCTGAGATTTTAATTAGAAAAAGTGTTTATTTAAAAACATCCAACTGTACTACCATTATGTGTGAAGTCATCCCTTTTCTGGGGTGAGTAATTATATCTTGCATATGACTTAGGTCCTTAATGTGAGAAATATCAGTTCTTAACCCTTTTTCTATCTTTGTTGACTCTATAAGCTGAAAATGTGTTTTTTACTTATGGTTTTTATACATCAGAAGATTGTATCTGTGCAAAAAGGTGCAATGCTATAGTCTATGGTCACGCTATAATCTGTGGTCATTCTGTGACCTAGGTGTTGCAACGAGAACAGGACCTTTAGACAATTGATGAGGTGGGTTTCTTGGCATACTTCGCTTGCTTGGGTCACTTTAAATGGATTTGCATATAGTAGCTGTCTGGTGTGTGATTTTCAAACTTTGCCAATCAGCTTTAGGAGAAAAATTACTTTCTTAATACTAAGTGGCTGATTACTCTTCAAACATAAGTTGTGGTGTTGTTCAGCATCATCTATACCTTTCCCGTTCCCCTTTCCTTTTCCTTTTTTCTTTTTGTTCTGTGACCCTGAGTATTTCCAAGAAGAAGTATTTTTGTTTGTAATCTGTTCATCACCTTATTTTTACCTTGTTAGGATAAAATCGAGTGAGGTCTCAGGGTTCCTGACTAGGGCGTTCCACTTGGAAAGAGCCATGAAACGGTGGCTTCAAACTGCAGTAAATATTGATTGGGTCTCTGAGTTGAGCCTTGCTCAAAGCTCACTCTGAAGACTTGAAAGGCTCCTATTGTTCCTTCTTAGTCAGCACTCCATAGCCAAGGCTAAAGTATGCATGTGTTAGGGGAAGAAGAAAGGCAGTGGGGGAAATTTAACAGTGAACACAGCTGAAGGTGCAACTGCTCAGTGCAGAGGAGAGGGAATCCTCCAGCAAAAAAGGGGCAAGAACTTGCTGCAGGTTGCATAAAGCTTTGCAGAAGTGAAGTGTCCTACACCATCTGCCCTCTTTCTGTGTGAGGTGCTAGATGAATGTAGCCTTAGCATCATTTAGGTAGGATGTGGAGAAGGGGTACCATCTTCTTCCTTCAGGAGATGGTTCCTGCCAAAGATTCTGCAATCCTTTCTGAACATCTAGGCAATAAAGAGGGATTCTTGGGCAACTGTCTCTCCCTCAGTATTTGAGGCTCTAATCAGAGCAGCGATGGATGAAGTATTTTGGAGAGTTTAACCACTGCTTTTCTGTTCCAGGTAGCTGTTGTCTTGGCTGTGCAGAAGGAAGGCAAGATGCAGAGGATGTAGTTTAATCAGGCCACCACATTTTATTAATTAATTGGCAAACACAGCTTTTCAATAAAACACAGACAGCAGGTTGTTGTGCTTTCCTGGGCCAGTCCATCCTCATTGGAGGAGCTTCTGCCAGCCAGTGCCGGGTGGATGATGGACCCTTGCTCTAAGGTGGGATGGGGAGCTGTCTCATCTGTTTGCACCTTCCTGTCCCCTTTATGTTTTTTTTAGGAGTGTTTTTTCCTAAGTTCCTTTCAAATTCTTGTTTGCCAGGATATTTCACCTCTTTATAGGATAAGTACTTGTGTGATGGGGTGGCTAATATAGCCTACTACATTACATTCACCTGAACTGAATCTCTGTATGCATATAGATCCCTCACTTGCTGTGATGAAAGTGAAATTCATCTCATCAGGCTTCCTAGCTCCCTCCCTCCGTTCCCGCCCAAGAAAAGCCTTCAAAGAAAAATATGATTAGCATTGTACCTGCTGCCAGTCACCCCAATAAAGTATCTTTCCTGCTGATTCATTTTTGCTTCTAGATAGGTACTCCTTGAATGTGATTAGAGATGTCTCTCACACATTTCACAATGGTCAGCTGTCCTCCTCCCTTTCTATTTTGTCTCAGTTATGTTCTCCATTCCGCCCTGTCCTTCAGTCTAGTTGATGTAATGAAACTTCAAAGGACCCATGACCTCCTTTTCTTCCTACTCGCAAGACAAAACCTTGCCCTCTGCATTTGAGATTACGGAAAATGACAGTGTATCTATCTCATTATTGTAAAGCATATTGGGATATTTTGAATATGAAAGGAGCTGTATAAAAGCAAATTCTGTTTACTCTCCTCAGATGGGAATAGGATTGTCTTGTTACTGCACTGGTCCTTTATCTAGGAAGGAGAAGTGCTTGACACCTTGCTAATAACAATGAGTTTGCACTGTGCTTTGCTTGCATCCTCTAGCAGCAGCACTATAGCAGGAAGAAACCCAGTCTTCAAGGGTGGGGTAGGAGACATTGAAACAAGGATGGGAATTACCTGAAATATGGATATACTGTTGATAAGAAACTTAAAGTACAGTGCCTTAAAGCTAGCAAAAGCATTATTTTTCAAGATTATAGAGAGCAGTACTACTTCAAAGCCAGAAAAAATGCCTTTTCATAAGTAGGTAACACATTATTATAAATTGCTGTGGAGCAATGTGATTGAATTTTAGTTAACTAGGATTTTCACTTCACTAGATATCAGCTGATATGGTGTGTAGAATACTTAAGAATATAAAATCTGTTAGGTTGAAGTAGATTCCACACACCCTCCAGCCCCCGCAAACAATTTATCCTTTTTTTTTTCTTAATGAGAAGAATACTCTATGTAAATATTGTATGCTGATCACCAGATCCTGTTCAAGTTCCTTGATCTGTTCTGAAGACAGAAATACATAGCTGAGGCATTTGTAGTTGTGATACAGAGGATTGTGAATTTTTTTCCTGCAGTGAATCTCTTTTCCTTTGAACTAGTATTTTAAACGCATAAGAGATTTACATCTTCTTAGTTTTCCAGTATTAACCATTACTTATGTTTTCTTCTGTCTTGGATTTTAAACCAACAGTTGGAAAATATATTTTACTGAAAACCACTGTGTCACAAGCATCAAATTGAAAAAGTTAAACATCATTAGGAAGAATTTTTGTGTATGCCTCAAATGCAAAGTGACTTTCAACAAAGCCAATATAAGGAAACAAGTAATAAGACTCTTGTCTAGGCCACTTTTTTTTTTCTTTAGTTTTCTAATATCCCTCTCATTTGTGTGTATGTCTCCTTTCCTCTTTCCTCACCTAACACAACAATTTTAATATTATGATTGATATTTTACAGATAGGAAACTTCAGAGTTACTGCTTCTGCAACAATTGGAACACTTCTCTGTTACATGAGCCATAAGATTTTTATTTTAACCTTAAAGCATGTGGATGTAAGATAGCATAAAATGCCTGCATTTTGGAAGGGTTTATTGTTCAGACTGGAAAACAACATATTGTTGTACAAATTATCCCTCTTCTACTTTAAAAATTTAGTGTAGAGTTGTTTCTTTGTACTTCCCAAATCAACCGTTCTAAATGAGACTCATTTGTGAGTTGACTGGCATAGAAACATTTGTGAATTGACTCATGTGAAAAAGAATGACTAAACAAAATTGTAATGTATTAACGTGCTCTTTTTCTTCAGTCTTATGCTATTAAAACCGAAAAATTGTGTTCCTTCACTACTGTAGCTGATATTTCAGCTGTAACTGTGAGTTTTTTAGAAAGCTTATAAGTCTTGGTAGAAGTATGGTCTTACTTTTTTTGCCCATGTAATGCTACGTTTGCCTGACAGCTCCATAATGTAGCTTTATTCTGTACGCTAACCAGCTGTTTTCCCATTTTAGCAGAAGTCAGTTTGAAAAACAGGTAGTTTTTGCTTCTTACCACTGTGGACTGAGTTGCATCTGTTTTCTTCAAACCTTTTTTGATTCTTTTATTCTGTAAACATTTATCCGAATTTCAAATGAATGTAACTGTACCATTTAATGCAAAATGCTCTCCTTCATATACAGTCATGCCCACTGTTTCTCTTACAATTTCTACATTAATCTTTCCTGTTTTACAATAACAACATTTTATGATGGACAAATATTATCACAAAATTGAATGGGTTTATTGCATTTTTTTTTTTTTTTAAATTTAATTTTACCAGTGTTTTCTTAAAAGAATATAAAGAATTAAAATGAGTAAGGGCCGGGAGGAGCTGAATTTCTCCAACACTCTTCTCAAGAACAGTGGTTTTTTTTTTTACAGTAGGAGTCTGCAAAGAACAAAACAAAATCATATGAAGACCTGTTAGGCATGTCCCTGTGAACACTGAAGCAACAGATACAGGGGCAGGTGGCAACATTGTCTAGTGCACTGCTAACCATTTACACCTTTCACATTGAGAAAGACCTGCTTGAGAATAAAGGGAAGAAAACCCTCATCATCTGTGCAGGTACTGATTTTCAGTTCAGCTTCACTGTAATCAGTTTCCTGGTTTGATTGCTACAGCCCGTTTCCTATGGCAGTGTGGTCTTTCAATGAATTAACTGAAATCACAAAACATGATAAAGAGCTATTCTCCTAGAGCATGGGGTTTGCACCCAGCCAGTCCGTTGCTTTAGGTAGATTAATCAGGGATGTACACAACCTCCTAACTGAACAGTGTTTATGTGTCTTTGCCTCTGTGTTTTGGATTAAGAAAGGAGTTGAATTTTATGTTCTTTGATATTTGTCTGTTAACCAGATTCTGCAATGACTTGTTCACTTGTGACTAATGAGAAATGTAAAATTGAGGTTTAGCAGAACTAAACTTAACTTGGCTTGATTAGTCAGAAACAGTAGCAAACAATGGTACTGTAATTGGGCAACATAATTTTATTTCTTGACAATCCAATACTGGGTTTCATTGCTATATTTTAATTGTAATGAGAGGATAATTTAGGACATGAAACTCAGGACAATATACAAGTCCATATTTTTATTGTGCTACAGGTCAATTATTCTTGGGAAGGATTACTGGAATTGCTGCTTTTGCCCAGAGTGAGGATATATGTATATATCCTGTATGTGTATTTCATATTTCTATTAAAAAAAACAGTTGTGACTTACACCAATGAAATAAAAGCAGTTCTTACAAACTGTTATGTCTAAGCCAGTTCCCTTCTATTTTTCTATATTCTTCACATTTGTGTGTATGTCTTACTTCCTTATTTCTCACCTAACATAACAGTTTTAATATTATGATTGGCATTTTACAGCTGGGAAAATTCAGGATACATCAATGGAAGTTCTTTTTGAAGCATTAAAATTTGCTTCTTCATACTATAGATTCCACAACATGCATGGACATTTTCTTTTGCATAGTTACTTATCCAATTGCAAAGTATTAGAATGGCTGTACCAAACAGGGCATAATAAAGTATGAACCTAAGAGGTTCCTGGAAGTCTCTGTTGTAGTGTATAGTCTATCCTCTGAATTAAAAGTTCAAAACAACATATTTTTATGTAATTTTTGTAAACAGAACATGAAAATGCTCATTTAATCTCTGTGGATGTTAGACACAAGGCCAAATCATTCTTAAAAAGTAAATGCCTAGAGAGGATACCCACTGGTTTGACACAAAATAGAGGCATGTTTTACAATGATCTGTGCAAGTTTCAGCAGATAAGATTCATGATATCTGGTCTAGCACTCTGCCTTAATGGAGAATAAAGAAAATGATGCAGACTCATATGTGTACATCTGTGCATGAGAGTTACTCTTTTTGGTCACATTTTTGAAAAAATGTCCTGAAATTCTGGTCTAATATCTTCAAAAATACTTTGAATATGTCACATAAGTGCCTGTCTGATCAGGCACCTCTCTAAAGTACAGGGACATTGTAGCGTTTTAGAAAAGTGTAAAATTGTAGAGGGCTGGTTTTATTTGTATTAATTAAGATATTGTGCTGTTTGTGCTTAAAGTAGTTTAAAGAAACTTAAAATTGATCATAGGCTCTGTCATGAATAGTCAGGAAACCTGTAGAAGTGATTTGATTTTTCAACCCGTTCTTTCAGTTGAGCAGTCAACCTCTGACATGCTGGGAAAAAATATTTATTTTCAGAAATGGATTTTGCAAATATAATATCTCAAAATACAAAATTTATAATTTTCAGCTAGAGAAGAGATGTATCATTTTATCCTGAGGGCCTTAGATGATGAATTACATTAATTCATAGTATTTAAAAAAAAATACATGTAATGGTTTTCAACTTTTTTAATGCAGGATTTTTAAATTCTAGCCTCTAGAATATTTTTTGAAACCCTGTTTAAATTATAGCAGTTTCTGAAGATATGCAAATTGCACATTCAGCTTCAGTTTTGAGTGCATTTTTGTACTAAAATATAGCAATTGACCAGCTCATATTTTTCATTTTTCATAGCCTCTGTTTTCCAGATTGGTGTTCAATAATGCCTTTTCAACAGCTTGCCTAAATAATTGCTGAAATGAGAGAAAGCTTTCACTTACTTGGTGAACTATAAAACACACACACAAAAATCCCAGCAGTTTGGAAGGGTTAAAGCTTTTCATGAAGGCTAATAGAAAATAAAGAATTGTAGCAATGTAGTGTTTGTTTGAAGAATTTGAGCCAAGGTGTCTATTTATCTCTAATGGAGGATGACAACGAAGGATTTAAGAAGTCATCCCACTTATTGTCTCCAACACAAAAACCTTCCGCCTGCATCTTTCAACTTGCTTCACCACTTCTGAAGAAGCAATGGGCAAACTGCTGAATTTTTATTAATCAGCTTAACCTAATGAGATGAAAAGGCCTTTTCAGAATTACAGGGGGAGAGATATACACATACAGAGAGAAATTTTGAATGCTTTCACATCTAGAAATTTTCTTCATAACAGCTGGGAAAAGGCAGATCTCAGTTCTGCTTCAGGCTTTCTCACCTGCCCTCCTCATTTCACTTTCCTACTTAATTTTAGATCTTCTGTAAGCATACGTTCATAAGGTGTTCTCCCCTTTCCCTACCCCTTCAGGAACAAGTAAAAGGAAGACTTAATGCGGGTTTGGGGTGGAGATACCTTTGGGAACTGAGGCAAGAAAGCCTAAGCTGATAAAACATGACTCTTCCGATGGGGGCCCTGTTTGGATAACTTGCCTCTTTTAAATTCTTCTTTTCCATTCCCTCCCTCCCCCCAGCTCTGTCTCCTTTTCTCTCTCTTGTCAAGCCCACTTCATAAACGGTAGCAGCTGGAGATCTTTTTAGTGGCATTCAGGGATTACTGCCCTTCAGGATTTTAATAAGCCCCACTGCCTGAAATGCCTGTGAGGGTGCTCTCTGAGACAATTACCATTCAGGGCTGGGATTGAGGGCCCTTCATGGCCCAGATGGCCAAGGGACTGTGCACGGGCAGATAGCATTCCCCAAACAACAGATCACTGGAGCAAAGAGAGAGTGTTTCTTTTTTGTTGTTGTTGTTATTGGTTAGGATAAGGAGTGGGGAGAGGAAGAAAAGGAAGCGAATAAGGGGGTTCTATCACTTTGCAGCTAATCAAAGCTAAGTTTGCTCATCCTCCTATACATAACTGGATTTAAACTGTAACCTCTTAAGAACCACAATTTGAGGTTATATATCCCTATTCACTGTAAGCCAGCTGCACTTTGTAATTTAAAAACACAATACCCCTGATTATGAGGACTATTTCTTAGCTGTCCTCGCAGGAAGAAATAACCTGCAAAGGGCTAGAATGAGATCTCTTCTTACTTTAGTACTGGGAACAGAGGACAAAAATTGCAGGCAGAAATAATTGGTAGCTGTGGATGTCTGGGACAGTCTGGGAAGTCTGGAAAACACAGCTGATTAACAGAGGGCAAATGTTTAGCCAGAAGGAACTGCTCATTTAGGTTTGCTTTTACCTGCAGTATGGCATGGCTTCTAGGTGAAGCATATAGAAATGAAGTGGTGGACTTCTGAAAAGACTTTTTCCTTGAATGAAATTTTAGCCACTGAAATAAGGGAAATACAGGGTTTAGGAGAGAAAGTTTGGCGTTGTTTTTGCAAGGAGCACTCCTTAGTGACTTAAGTGCTTGCAAAGCTCATTTCAGTCCAGCCAGAGCTTTTTGGTCTTGCAGTCCTGTGCAAAAAGTGGGAAATGTGGCTTATTAGCTGAACAGCTGTTCTCTGTCTGGATGGACGGACATTAATTTTTTAATC
Source organism: Morus bassanus (assembly GCA_031468815.1). Classification (NCBI taxonomy): domain Eukaryota; kingdom Metazoa; phylum Chordata; class Aves; order Suliformes; family Sulidae; genus Morus; species Morus bassanus. Next base: position 26,527,994 of record CM062600.1, read on the forward strand.
CTTGGACCCCCTGATGGCAGAAAAACCAATTTGTGCCTCTTCACATTAAAGTTAATATTTGTGATACAGAGCTCAGTTGCTTCCCATTTGCTTTTGACTTCTACAATGAACACTTCATTCTTTTAAATCATATTTAATAAGAAAATAAAATGCATCATGTCATAAAAGAGAAATTGCCTTAAATAAAAAGCATACAGCTGCACTGTCTTATGGCTGAATAGTTTGGATGAATGGGACTAATTCTGTAGTTATTGATCTTGAGTTTTCTTCTCCCATACCCCAGTAAGCTGTAGCAAGTTAATTTGTAGAATGGCTGAAATTCCAATTCAAACTTTAAAAGGAGTATTTGATTGCTCTCTGAGAAAAATAATAGATATAAATTGGTGGTAGAATTTTGCATGCTGATACTGTGTATGTAAACAGCTCTGCTTCATTAATGGTTGATTTCAAAGAATCACACCAAATTAAAGTAGGATGATAATTTCTTACTCTAGAACATGTCGCTTACTCTAGGAACATGTCGCGATGGCTAGGGCACAGAGATGGATCCTCCTGTTAAACTCTACTGAACTCTTCCTCCTTCATCTGAATATTCAGACTTGTCAAGTAGAGTAGCTATGTTGAGGGATACCTCTGTGGTTAAGAAATCAGTTGTAACAGAAATAGTAATACAGGAAGACAGTTCACCTGCAGACGATGTTTCATTAGTCCCTTTCAAATTGGTAAGTGTGATTGCTTGGATATACTCCCATTATGAAATTGAATGAACAGCTTTGTTTCTCTCCTGTAGTCCCATCAGACCCTTTTTTCCTCTGTACTTAAGTGTTACTAGGATAACAAAACTAAAAAGAAACAAAACGCTCTAAATCAGAGAGGACTTGACTTTAGTAATGGATGCAGGTTGCTAACATGTTAACAACTCTGGTACCAATGGCCAAGTCAGCCAGACAGTGCAAGGCTTGCCGCAGTTTCGAAGTGTTACAGGTATTGAAACAAATTCTGCTTGCCATACTTTGATGAGTAGAGTCATTGAAGTAATTGTGATAATCATTAAAGTGGATAAAGTGAGCAAAATTTGTGAAGTTTTAAGAAATAATACTGTGTTATATATTATCTTTTGAGTCCTCAAATTTAATTTGCATGAGACAGCATTATAAATTAGAACCATTTATTTAACATTGAAACTTGAGTCTTCTGTTCAGTTTGAGTTGATAAGCCTGTAAAACTTCAGCTAGAGATTATTTGTGTATATATAAACAGTGCTTCGAACAGTTTGGTATATGGACTGACAGTTCTGAGAACATTCAGTGTATCTACTGCTGCATTTCAGCTATGGGTTGCGGGATGTGTAGTTTCAAGCTAGAACATCTAGGCTTTTATTTTGATAACAGATATATGTGTAATGTTACATATAGTAGCAGTTGTGCTCTTCAGCGACATCAGTGTGATTCACTAATTGTCCTAGAATTGGGTGAATATAAGACTGGACTAACAGTGTCAAGATGAATCAGGCTAAAACTCTAGCTAGGATGTGCAAACTATTTAGAATAATGGTACAGTGTTTCTATGTGTCAGTGTAATGTTAAAAGTTGCTTTATGGGCTCTTGGTTTTGATTATCATTTTGGATCATTTAAAGATATTTTAGGTTTCTGCTATGTGTGATTTATGTCAGGAATGGTGTATTTTCAGAAGGACTTCTGGCCTGTAAGTTAGTGCCACATGCATCCCCTCACCTCTGAGCATTGCTGCAATGTCAAAATATTGTTCAAAATAAATATTTAAGCTCCTATATGATACTTCCTATATAAGACCTATGATTCCTTAGACTATGTTCAACATCTAGGTTCCTTCTCAATGTTCATGGTTTTGCCTGATTTTTTTTGGTCTCTTTTTTTTTTCTCAATACTAGGATAGGTCTAATTTTTAATACCATTAAGATATTAATTTCTCACTTGCTGTCTTCTATCAGGATTCTTTATTAATAACAAAGAATGCTAGAGATACATGAAAAACAGGACTTGAAAACAGATACCATATTTGAAGGCCTATTTGTAACATATAAAAGCATATAGCAGTGGAATATTTTTATTCCCTTTCCTCCATCTTCCAGCATGACGTGTCTGATTTTAGCCTTTTCACATTTTTTTATTTCAGTGTCAGTAGACAGTGTATGCGCGGTAATTTACCTGACAGTGTCTACTGCTGCCAGGTCTAGAAGCCTGATGGAGTCATGGAACAGCATTATAGTGCTTGTCATTCTAAATGTCATGGGCATTTAGCTAAGGGCTCCTACAGCCTGAATGAATTCTCTCCAGTTTTTGTTTTAAAAAACGTATAACCCTGAATTAGAATTTATGCATTTTTCCCAGTTAATAATATATGCCATGAAATAATTATTGGATCCTAGTATCATAAAGGCAGGTGTGTAACAAATTGTTTTCCTTTCATTTATCAACAATGTTGACTGCCCTTCTGTGTGTTTTGTGTTCCTGAACAGTTGCAGAAATCGCTGTGGAAATAATTCTAATAAGCTTAGGTCAGCTGGATAAAATAAAAACAGTTAAAAGGTGGTTGATAGGCCATTACCTTAATCTATAGGTACTATTTATAAACTTAACCAGCAGTTTTGAATCTCCTGGTTGAATTTATAGTTTAACATTCAAATATAAATTATTTTATTAACATGTATTTCCTTCAACTCTTGTTCTGTTAACTACAGAATCACATTCTGTAAGTGATAAAATATTAAGTAGTTTAATAATTTCACTTCAGAACTTCTAAAATTTTGGAATTCTGTCTCATGTCTTTAATGAAGTCTGTGTTTTTAGATTTCTCTTAACAGGGAAGGGTGTTGCTATCTAAATGTCTCTGTGAGCACATCCAGGCCACGCTGTTCAAAGTGTTCTCCCACAACACAATCTGATACACTGTAAATGGCCAATATTTTTAGGTGTCCTTCAGTGAAATGAGATGATAGTGTTAGTCTCAGTACGTGGGAAAATTAAGGCAATCCTAAAAATATAGTGAAATTTAGCAGTTAATAGGAATCTTTTTCAAAGTGTTCTATGGATATAATTTCCTATTTCTGTGTTAGTGTGGATTTGTTAAATTAGCAGTGTTTTTTCCATTTTATGAATTAAACCCATTTTCTCATGAAAAAAATCAGGAAAATAATTTTTAATGACATGTACAAAGCTAGGGGGAAAAATGTTTCAAAGAATTCATCAAGAGTAAAAGTACTCTGGTAACCAGTTGGGTCCTTGATATTGGGTCTGGTTTTATGCATCGGTGAACAAAAGGCACTTAATTGGTGTTTATTCACTCCAAGTGTCCCAAACAGTAAACAGGAATAAAAGTGTTCAGAAGTGTCTGCACGTCATTTCCTCTCAACTTGCCATGACTCCCTGGCGCTTCTGGTTTTGTCGGATTATTAGTCTGTGAAGGAAGAGATAAAGCATTTCCTTGTATTGAATTTGAGCACGCTCTGTGCTTTGGGCTGAATGAAATATTAAAGGCTGTTTGCGATCTCTCAGATGAGTAGGGCAGGCAACTTTCGCACGCACATGGAAGGGAGGGAGTGGACTGAGGTAGAGGCATCCATATGTTCCTGAATTTAGGAGATTTTTTCATGGTTGCTGTTAGTATTTCCCTCCCACATACAAGGACGCTCCACCCACATGGTTTTGAATTACTATTTTTAATTATATTTGTAAGCATTTCTGGACCATATGTACTTGTTAATCCTTCTGTTGACTGTGGCTGCTTAAACTATTTCATAAACACAGTAAACATCACTACTTGTAATGAACTCTTCCAGTCTAGCATTCCTGAAACAGTGGAACCTGCAAGACATGCTCCTGCAAATGAGAGGGTGTGGATGTACTGCTCTCGTTTTCATCAATAGAACAGATTAATTACATCTAGGAGGAGAGCAATAAATGATAGAGTCCACTTGGGAAAGTAAAATACTTTGGGATACTGTGGGGTGGTTAAAATGTAAAGAGTTGAATATATCATTCATCTTTATTTCTCATTTTTTGTAAATATGTACATTTAAACTTTGTATATATGCTTACATAATAGTATACTGTCATCACATATATAGCGAGATGGTCAGAGAAGGATTTCTCTAATGTTGACTAATGTTCTTAATACTGTATAATACTACACAAATTGTAGTTGTCCTATAGAGACATGTTGTCCATGGCAATCCTTCTTGATTAAAATTACCTTACACGTCGGCTCACTGCTGAGACCTTTCATCCCATGGATGGCTGGTTTTACAAGTCTGGCCTTATCTGTCAGCCTGCCTGTGTGGAACTGAACTGAAATGTATCTATATTACTTAATGAGAAACTTTGTCTTAAGTGTAGGGAAGTCTCCCACTATGAGGCTGTCAGCTACCTAAGCCCTAAAATCCATGATAATTACTGTGTCTATAAAATGCCCCTCATTATGGCACATAAAATGCTTGGCTGCAAAGAACTGCTGTGTGAAGATTGTGTGCTGCATACCAGTCAGCATAAAATAAAACTCCTGGGTAAAAAGTAAATAAATAGACATTGTAGTTGGTTTCTTTTGCTCATTTTTTGATGAAGGAGATTTCCAAGTTGTCTGGCAGTGGTACAGCAACAATTTCATGCATGCAGTCTTCACCACAGAGGAACTTAGTGGCACACAGTCTGGTGTGCCCTTCTAGTCTGTTACAAACAAATCTGTTGGCCCTGGGAGAAAATGGTGCACAAGGAGTTAAGCAAGGCTATTTGCCATCGATCAATACTAGAAAAAAAAGGCAGTAAGAGCCTAGTAACCTTCCAAAGAAATCGCTTTGAAATATTCATACAACAATAAAGGTGCAAATCCTCGTCTTTATTTGAAGGGAACTTAGCAAAGGTGCATCTAACAGGAGGAAATATGAAAACACTTTTCCTCGATTTCCAATCGTTAGCTCGGAGCAAGTAATGAAATTGTTTCAGAAAATAACTGCATGATTATTTATTGACTTTGGCCACATTGATTTGCTAAATCATATGGATGCTATTAAGGTTTGCTGTTTTAAGCAACAACACCCACTGCCCCCCTTCACCGTTTTCTTTCAATTGACATGGTCAAATCCCAACAGTTTTGAAACCACAGTTTGAAAGATTGTGTATTTCAGTTATACATGTAATGGTTTCATATTTCTTAGTTCTGTCCCCTTCCCATCCCCACCCTTTGTATTTTGGAGTTTTTCTGTGTAGCATGATCCTCAACTCAGACGTGAAACTATGAACTGTGTTACTGTATGTGCGCTTTTCGTTCAAAACTCATTTAACTGGAGTGTGGACTATGTTTTTCAAGTGGAAACATTCCATGTATCCTACATTACAATGCCAAATTATTAGTGGATTTTCAAAGCAAATAAAAATGTAATTTAAAACCATCTCTCTCAACTTCAGTTTTTTTTTAACAGTCCCCTGGTTGTTTTAAAATAGCATATGTTAGAGCTGTCCCACATCTTATTACTGTGAAGGCTGGTGACAGAAATGCTGAATCATGCAAAGGATATTATAAAAAACTCGAAGCATACTTAAACTAATCCAGATATTGCAAATCTGTTCCTTAGCTATTTGTCTGGAGAGTCCTGTTTTGACCTTTACCTGTGCATTTTGAAGGAGGTGTCAGATGCTTGATCTTTGGCTTTTTATGAGATAGCTCTGAGTTGCATACTAGGAGCAAAATTAAACTTTCTGGAAGAGAAATTGTAAAATTTCATATCAGTGTCTTAAGTGGCAGCACCGATGTACTGAATGGCCTCGCAGAGGAAAATGGACGTTCTATAGTTAATAGTACAAAATCAATTTTTCTAATACACTGTTCCTTAAAAAGACAGGTTTCTTTTCCACTCTTAAGTAGACCTGCCTTTTATAACTTTAACATTGCACTCCCTGCCTGAAACCCCATTTTTAACCTTTCTTTTGAATGAGTTAGAGGCGAGGGGGTCTGCGTACCAGAGATGTAAACAGAGTTTCCCAGCTTCTCATAGACTTTGAAACTTTCATCTTCTCACATGTGTGACTCTCAGTGATTCTCTTTTCTAATGAAGAAAGTCTTTTATAACCCTCTCTGTTGTTAGACCAACAGCAGCATTGCAGCAGGCCCTCCCCATCATCTGAACGGGGGATTTGTCAGTACATTAAAAGGCTGAGCCTTCCCTATGAGTGCATCGCATCCACTAGCCACGTATCACTGCTAAAAGAAACATGGCATGCAGGTGTTTAAATTATTCACACTCATAATCGGCCTTTATGTTACATCGCTGAGCCAAGCCTCTGTTATTCTAGTGCATAATTGATGGTGCTCAGTAGTGGAAAAGTTAGAAAAGCGGAAGTAATGCGATGCGAAAGTTGAGTGAGGCAGCTCCAGCTGGCTCAGCCTGCCCGGGCTGAGCCGCCCGCACGGCCGCCTGGAGAAGGCAGGGTAAAGGGCCGAGACTGAGCATCATGTCAGGGGCTTGATTTGGCGTTTGAGCCGAGCCGCGTGACTAGCGAGGACTTGAAGGCTTTAGTAGTGTGTCACAAACCACTTTCATAAAGCTTTCAGAGGAATTAGAAGTCTGTATTCTCAGAAGGGGGTAGTTTACCGTGAATCCTGCATGATTTCGGATGGTGCGATGACAGGTATCAATGGATGGTAAAAGGGTCATAATGCCCTAGTCATTCTAGTACAGAGAATTGCATAACCAGGATTATTTTATAAAGGCTACAGACCTTCAGAAATTCTGAGCATTTTATCATACACAGGAATCTCTCACACACAAAAATAATCCAAATACTGCCCTATCTTGGAATGACTTTTGTAATAACCTGGCTATCTTGGTTGCAAATTAGTATAATAGAGAAGACACTTCATTATTTGAAAATATCAATTACATTATTTCCAGAAGCTTCTGCTAATTTATAAAGCAACTTGACATCTCATTTCTGACATAAATATTGAAATATTTTGTAAAGAATGTATGTGATTTACAAATACGAGCTCATTTTAAAGGTTCATTTCTGCCCTTTTCTCCCTTTGTTGGGCTTTATTTTTATTCTAAGTCAGCAGTTTTATTTTCCTGTCCCTCCAGCATGCTACCTGTGTGTCTTGTATGGTAATGCACCTCACACCATGATATGACAGAGGAGGAATGAATGCTTCTCCAATATGAAAAGAAACAACCTTTTTATTAAACAATAATGATCGTTGTTTTGGGCTTTAGCCTGTATCTAATAAAGTCTGTAAAAGTTTGATCCTAAATTATTTTGAAGCAGCAGCAATCCCTTTGTTGCCAGTTTTTCTAAATGAATGTCCTAATCACCAAAACCCCCAGCATTTCTTGGTTGTTATCACCAGGATAAAAAAGGATATTTCACTACAGAAACAAGGAAGATGGTCAGAGTAACAAAATATGTTCGCTGGGAAGTTATTGTGGTTTGTATTATTGATCTCCAGGTACATTGAAATATTTTTTTTTAGCAGTATTTGTCTTTGAGGCAACTAGTGTTTAGCCACGAGGTGTAGTTGCAAGTAGATCTCTTGTGTAACTGGCAACGAATAGTGAGTAATGAGCAGGACTTTCTCCACTCGTGAAAACAAGGGCTGCAACTTCTGTAAACACTACTGGTGTAACTGAAATGGACATTTTGTGACAAAGCATGCATGGCTGAAATAATGAAACACTTGTGCACCTCACTTTTATTTTGATAGAAATTGATGCACTTCTAATAGTTGGAGCCCTTGATAAAAGCACAGTGTTCTAATGCACTTGAACTGATTATATATTTTTATACTAAATAACACACTTTCTTGTGTGCATATTGTAAATGACCACTCACTATTTAACTAAACCTCTGCTTATATTACCTTCATACACAGAGGTAATGCTAGTGCTGGTATTTGCATGCTAGATGCTCACTCTCTGACAATTCTTTAGGTGATAAAGTGGCTAATAACTTTTATTATTATTTCTAAGCAGGGAACACGAATGTTTCATCCCCATTCATTGTTAAGAATACTGCAGAGATCCCAAATCGTTTCATCCCTATGCTTTAATAAGCTTGTCTCATTAATATTTCCTATATTAATTCTGCCAAAAGACCCAAACAAATAAACAGCAAGAAAAGAGAAAAAGAAATGAAGGAAATCTTGCAAAGATTATTATGACAATAAAAATGAAAAAAATGTACAAAATTATATTTCATATAGAAAATGCAGCATTGTAACATTTAATGAATCAACACAAATCCTTACAGCTTCTTTGATGATGGTGCTATAACATACCCTAATAAGCTATAAAGAAGGGAACCTGTGTCCTGTTGAAAATAATGACTATAGCAAAGTCCTGTGCCACAACATTAGGGAGGTAAAAACAGAGAGAAAAGTAATTAGACACTGAAAAAGAAAAATCCTCAAGCAATCTTTTTGCCTGGCACTGCGTTAAACAAGAGCTGTAAGAATGTGATATTAAGAAGCACATTTTTTCATTTAGAAAACATTCTGAGGTATTTGATTTTGTCCAATTTATTTGCACACTGGAAATTACTTTTGTGTTCCAGAATAAGGAAATCAGTGTTTTCAGATAGGTACATACCATTTATATGTTTATATCTATTTGTATAGATACATGATCATGTGTTTGTGTGTATCTAATTGTGTATATACAAACTCACATTTTTGTAGTTTCTTTCTGTACCACAAGTATATGAATATCAGTGTCTAAATCAAGACTCCAACCTACCTTTGGCTTCAGAAAAGAACAAGGAATAAAAGACATTTTGGTGTTAATTGGGGTCTGTTCTTCCTTGGCTTCCATCTTCTAATTCGTTACTCAAAACATCTACTTTAAAGAAAAAGATCTGTAGTCCTGTAAGTGAGTGAAGGATTTAGGACTGGCAGGAATTCATATCCCAGCTGCAGAGGTGTAATGGCAATGGTGGCAGGCTGAGCTTTAAAGGTTGTGTCAGGGAAGTTCTCGCATGCCAGCAATTTAAAAATCCAGATGTGAAGTCCACTTTGATAACTCAAAGTGCAGTTACCATTTCTTTCATGTAATACAGCTTAGTGAGTCAGCAAATATAAGTAGTTGCAATTTAAGAAGTTAGGTATTTGATCAAAAGTTCTTAAAATGGGATATATCAGTCTATGAAACATCTTCCGGTATGGGCTACTAATATGTGTGGGTTTCTTAATGTATCATTTATGTTGCAGGACTTCAGCACTCCAAGGTTTTGTGTCTTGTTTTTGAGTTGCCTTTTGTTTCTGGGATACTTTTTGTAAGATAGCTATATAAATATGTATTATTTGTAATATAAATTGTATATATGTAATGTATATTTGTAAGATAGCTATATATTTAGTGGCTATAAATGTGTGAGGATATGAAATTAAAGAGTCTCCTTTTTACTTCTCCAGAAATAAAGATGGGGTCTGTTTTCTCAAATCTGTCCAGCTGTGTTCCTTGTTAGACTGTAAGGAGAAGGCTCCAATTCTTTAAGACTTTGTTGTAATTGTTAATTAGCACTAAGTTATAGTGAATCTGTCTTGTAGAACTACATTTGTTATTGATCCAAAATTAAACTGTTAATCATATTTACTACTTAGTAAATAGTAACCAATATTTATGAGTGGAGTTAACACTGGGGAACATTGTGAAATCTGCCATTTTTGGTTTGGTTGGAGAGGTGTGCTTTGGGGTGGCTGGTGACAGTCTTGCCCTGGGCATGGCAGTAGATGGCTAATGAGCTTTTTGTCAAAAGGATGACAGTTAAATCTCAGATCACAGAACCATCCAGGCTGGAAGAGACCTCAGGAGGTCTCTAGTGCTGCCAGGTGCCCCTGAAGCCACCCCTGCTCCCGGTAGACAGGCCCAACTCCCTCGGCCTCTCTTCGCAGGGCCTGTGCTGCAGCCATGATGGTCTCTGTGGCCTCCAGCTCAACTCACTTCAGTCTGTCTGGAGCAATAATACATGAGAGAATTACACATAATGCACATAAAACACAAGACCTTATAGTGCTGTGCCCAGAGGGTCTGTGCAGGGTGTTCAAACGACTTGTCTATCACACTATTGTGAATCAGGAAGGGCTGAGGGTGTACTTCTAAGATGGTGTCTCCACTTCCCAACTGCCATTTTGACCGCTCAGGCTCACTCAAGCGTCAAATCTTTTCGTGAGCGCAGGGCTTGCCCTTTGCATGCTATCACTGCAGAGGGAGTGCACTGCTGGCACCAGAGAAGGAAATTAACCCAGAATTACCAGTCCCACAATTAGTAAGCTCACCATGTAGGAGATGGAGGCTTCTAAAAAAGGTATTGCTCTTACTCAGTAAATTTAAATATCTTTTTTTATTTTAATCCTTAGGACTGTTTCAGGACTCTTTTATGAATTTTTCACATACTACTTCCAGTACTGCTTGGTGTACTCCACTCTCAGGTGTAAATCTCAAAACATCTTGATACCAAAAGTTACTCTTGTTTTGTTTTTTTTTTTTTTTGTGTATGTATGTCTGTGCTATTTTTTTGGTGTGCTTTCTAGGTAAAAAAAAAAAAAAAAAAAAAAGACAGATATTTCCAGAGGCAACCTATATTACAAAAGGTGCCAGTTGCCTTCTTGGCTGCTTTTAAAAATACACTGGTTATCTCAGAAACTTTTGTCTAAGATGTGCATTTGAATAGGTACCTTCTGTCACACGTAATTTTCCTCCCTTTCTTGGTCCTTGTATTTTTTCTCTTTGTGTCCAACAATATAGTTCTGTGCTTGATTTTTTAGAGAGAGAGGTGTCTGTAGGGGGAGGACGTATTGAAGTGTATAGACTTTCTAGGGAATTGCATATCTGGATGGTCTGGATAGCTCCATGGCATTTACCTGAGTTCTTGCTGGCCTTATTTATGACTTGTGCTTGTGGGAAGAACATAAATAGCTGGGGAGAAAAACATGCACGGAATACTATCCTGCAGATAAAGGGAGGTGGTGTATTTCTGTATTTAGCTTTTCTTTTTCCAGTGGAGAAGGAAGAATTAGTGCATCCTTCAGGGACATAAAAGATTTTTCTGCCACAGTAATTTATAGCATGGACTAAGTAATTTTTGTAGCTGCCAAGTGTTTTTTTTTTATGTTTTTGGAAGTAATAAGACAGGATTACAAACTATAAATTATTCTAGTGGTAACTGCTCACAAGCTTGCCCACCCATTCATGCTGCATAGTACTTTATGGAAAGTTATGTTTAATTTCACTTAATGAGTACTTAGGACTGAGTCCTCTCAAATGCTTTGATGGGCTGTTAAATTTACAAATGTCCTCCAGCTATAAATCACCAATAAAGATTAGTAGAAAGGGTACCTTGCCATATATTTCCCATGATTTACTTAATGTCACAGTCTTCTTTTTTTTCCCAAACTGGAGGCCCACAAATGGTGTGGCAGGATATGCCCACCATCTGTGACGATTCTTACTTCTGCTATTAAGGTTTAACTACTTGTTGGCATTTTGATTTTTTTTTCTGTTTGTTTTTGTCATAAGAAATGAGCAGAAGGGTGTGTGTACATTTATTAACTCATGGACAACAAATGGGAATATAGTAATTGCTGTAATTAATAATATGATGTAACAATTAAATCGGATAGAAATACCTTTCCACCTGCAAAAGGAAGTCAGATAATATTTTGTATTCTCAAATATTATTTAATGTTGCTTCTAACAATAGAACATACTAACTAAACTTAATCAAAGGCTTAGTCATGAAAATCATCTGTGTAATTAAGTAGCCATTATTCTTTGACTTCCCTGATACTTTTTAAAGTGGAAAAGGATTATTTTCACTACTCTATGGATTTTGGAGTTGAGCCCAAAAGTCATTTGCTTTGTATATATAACTCAAGGGCAAATGCAGTTTTTACCTTTTTGAAACAGATTTTTTTTTTAATCTGTGAAGGGGACAGCTTGGGCAGCAGATGAAATAATTCAATTTCTTTTCTCCTGATTATTTTCAAAATTTGTATAAAATAGCTGTCAAGCTCTAGAATGAATTGTTCTTATATTCTTGGATTTCAGTTGAGTTTTAGATAAAGAAATCTGGCTGCTTTGATTACTTTTTATCTTGAATATGTCATGTTGTCCTCCCTTCATCCCCTAAAAATAATCTTTCTTTGCACTCATTTTAATAAATGTAAAAGCTGTGGGTAATAGATTACAACTAAAAATGGTACTGATAACTGTGTATGAACAGCTCACTTAAAGAGTAATAAATGTGCTTACCTAACAGTATTTTAAATAAGATACTTTTTCAAAATTTCTGTTGATTATTTTTCTATAAATGTATATCTGAAAATGACTGATAGCTCTGTAGTTTTGCATGACTGGGATTTTGTGGAGGGGGAAGATTGCTGTGGTTAAGTGCTTTTGAGGAGCGCTCAGTCTGCCTATGAGGACTTTTTAAAAATATTGCTAACTGTCCCTTTTGTAGGACAATAGGAATTTGTGGGAATATGTTATATGTTATAAAATGTTATATGTTATAAAATGTGAGAGCTGGAAAGCTGTCAACACAATTTTCTTTTCTTTAACTGGATGAATGTTAAAATTGTGGTGCTGTTTCTTTCTAGGTGTAAGTTAAATTTATGCTCATGATCCTATCTGTACCTCCTGTGAAGACAATAAAAGTTACAGACAGAACGTAAACTACAATGAAATCATATGGGAGATAAAAGTTTCACTGGTCGTAGATTATGTGACAAAATTATTAGTGGGGTCTTACAACAGGAATTGGCTTATTAAATTACAGTATTTACCTTTACATATATTCATAATTAAATTAATTTAAAGAATTTTCTGATTGTTGTCCTCAGAAACATTTTTCAAAACATTTTATATTATAAACTAAACAAGAACATAGACACCTTTTTATTATTTTCTTAAGAAAATAAGGTTTATTGTCTTCAGGAGAGTCTAAGAGAAAAAAGGAAAAGAGCAAAGCAACTTTCTAAAAAAATGCTGATTTGAAAGATATCTCATATATGGTTCATCCTCCTTCATTTGAACTAGATTTTTTTCAGTGCCATTTCTGATTTAAAGGACTGTTCTGGAAAGATGGTATGTAATTTTTCAGAGCAGTTGTGTGGCAATTTTTTCACGTTTTCATAGGAAATGAAGCAAAATGTTGCAGTTTTCCCTTTAAGTACTGTTTTTTTATTAGGTGGTAGGTAATGGCGAATCCTTCTTTGTACCCAATGTTCATCTGAAGTTTTGACACTGAGATGTGAGATGTATTTCAGATATATTTCAAAGTTTACTCAATCTGAGATTTGCTTCTTTTGATTGCTCGGACAATTGGCTTGAGACAAATAGGTACTGCTATTGCTGACATAGTATAGCAGTTGGGGAGCAGGACTATACAGCAAGTTGTATACCAGTCTTTGGAAACTAAAAAGGACACTTAACATGTACCAGAGGAAAACTCAGAAAGGACAATATTTAAAAGTATTTGTAGATCAATATATTAGGATTGCTGGCAAGTTTGTAAGGTCGTTGAACTGTGAGCACCTCCAGATGTCCTGATTAATAGCTTGCTGAGTAAACTATTGCAAGTCACTTAACTTCTCTCTGCCAGGAATCTCAACTGTAAAAACTGACATTAAAAGCAGGGCTTTATACAGTTCTTGAGAGCTGCTGCCAAATAATGATTTTAAAATCCGGTATTAGTGTTCTGGTATCAGTAAAAGACTGTGAAATAGATGGTAAAGGAGATGGGTGAAGCCAGAGACCTGTTAAGGCTAATCTGAGCATGGTAGATTTTTCTAAAGGCAGGTAATTCTTTGGAGGCTGTTAATACAAACCAGGTGGAGTAAAATCTGTATATTCTGAAATCTGCACTCTAGACACTGGAATTTGGCTCTTCATTTAGTTAAGTAAAACAAGAAAAAAAAAGACCATTTTTTGACCTTTGGTTTTGGAGGGAGAGAGCCTAAAGAGAGAACTATCTGTATATTCTCCTTCTTAAAAGATGCCATTTTCTGAAGTTCTGCTCTGCCGTTTTTGACAACTATATTTTGCAATGATGCAGTCATTTCTGAAAGAGTGTAACTGAAGATAAACTAAGATATCATTAATGTCATTAATATATAGTTTTATATTTCAGATCATTAGCGGTAGATTTTTACTTGAAAACAAACAATTTTCTGCCTTGTGGATAGCATTACTTTTTAAAAAAGTGTCTGAAAGTCTCCCCACGTTTTTCATTCCTGGTTGGGACTAATTCAACAATGTTGTTAATAGGACGTACACACCCGAGAGAAGCCATACCTGTATTGATTGCACCTTATAGAAAGCAAGAATTTAAATGTTGGGTGTTGTCACAAGTGCAGTGTTTAAGGTCCCAAGAATTGTGTCTATTGAGGTATGTTTTTAGTATCTTCTTTAGAAGTATGAGAGGAGAGGCAGCAGTTCGCCACACTTCCACAGTTTGGCAAAGATTTAATCTTTTTGAATTCATTGCTTGTGAGTTATTATTTCTAATCACACGCTTGATTGACTCCAGCTAAATGACTCTGACTGAAAAGGCAGGGAGTTAAATCTAAAATTGTAAGTATGTGTTTTAACTGAAAATAGGGATCATCATGGAATGTGTTCTCAATCAGCACTTGACATTCATCTGAATATGTAACTTAAAAGAAAAAAGAAAAAGGGAAGCACTGTTTTTTCCTTGGGCAGGAGCAGTGTGTGACAAACTGTGATTGCACTCTGAGGATGAAAGTGGAAGCCCTGGAGGGTACATAGAAATAATAAAACTGAGGCCCCTGATGGTGTTATGCTAAGTGCGGTTAATATTGCAAATGTACAATGAGAGGAAAATCAAGTGACCCTCTGAAATCCTTTCTGAGACTGCCAAGTCATTTTGAAGTTTCAGAAATATACCTATAAATGACCTAACAAAAGAACTGATTTTTTGAATGAAATGGGACTGCATGCAAATGTTATCAGTGTTGGAAGATGCACACTACAGTCTTGCCAAACCATTTCTCAGACAAGAAGATCTTAGGCAGATGAGTGGTCTTGTTTTTTCCATAATGAGAGAGACTCCTGAGGAGGAGCTTTTCAGTAGGTCCTGAATTGAAAGGAGGTAGAGATCATGACACTGGAATAGTCAAAATGTAAATTATTTTATTTTCAGCAAAAACATGAAAAAGATTTTTTTTTTTTTTTTTTTTTTTTTTTTTTGTAAATAAGGGAAAAGTAATTCTAATTGCAGATTCTCTTTTTACAGGTATTGGAGTTTTTTCCCCTATCCTTCAGAAATTTACTTCGTAGTTTTTGTTTTATCTCATAATGCAGATGGAGACTGAGTTTTTTTAAGATACTGATGGAGCTCCTTCTAGATTCAGCAATTTCTTGTTCTATTATTTTACAATTTAATGGTGAACAAAATGGGTTTTGTCCCTGCAAATCTGTATGCTATGGAGTATCCAAGATAACAGAAGGAAATTGGCTTTTATAGAAATGTGAATGTATTTGAAATTGGTAACCACAATTAAGAACAGAATTGGCAAAGTGAATCATTTGCAAGGCCTAACAATGAAAATTTTGTTTGCTTTCTTTTTAAGGAAGAAAATTGGCAGCAAGTGTGGATAATAAATTATGAGATGTGTTATTTTGCAATTTTTAAGTCTAACTCATGATCTCATTGAAGTCAGTGGAAAAAACTGCATTGCCTTAAATAAAATCAGGAGGAGGATGATCTCTCTGAGAACAAAAATTGATTTAACCTCTAATAATTCCAGGCCTGTTTTCTTGTCTTTCATTTTTTATTTTTTTTTTAAGGCAAGTCACACATGCTCAATTTTTTCTTTGGCAGTTAATGTTTCTGTGAATTTTAATAATTTAAAAGTGAGGTGATTAATAGAGAGATATCAAATGTTTTGACTTGGTCGGAGTATTTGGTTTTCTTACAGGTAGAGGATGCTGATGGAACATTCAGCCATAACAAAATTGTTTTACATTTTCAGAAGAGAGTAAGATTTGCCTTTGCTGGATGTCATAAATGCAAGTAAAATATGGATCATGTGAGTGCGTGAGGTAGATGGTCCCATACACTGGGAAGAGTATTTTTGTGAAGGTTGTCAGATAGTGACCATAGGCAGGTGCTTGAATGGCTGTAGGTTCCCCTGGGATCAGAAGGTTAGACAAACTGCCCCTTGGTTTTAAACAGGGCAGTTGTTTCATGTCAGTTTAATTATCCTTATGTTTTGTGAGGCAGCCACTCAAGTGGTCTGGAAATATTAGGAAATTGGAGGCTTTCACAGCTTTGAGGGCAAAGTTCTGATTGGGTGTTTTTTTGTATTCGTTCACTTTGTGATAGTCTTAATGCAAGTGATGGGCTGTTAGAACCACAAGGCATTCTTAGTGCCAATACAAGATTTAATTGAGACACTATCATTCAGCGGGAAATGCCTTTCAGTCCAATTTTATTTATATGAATTTACTCTGCAACTCAGTAATCTCTGCTTGGGGTCATTACTTTGATTTTAACTTAGCAATTTAACTCCTGAAGTGCTTCAAGTAAAAATATCCTTGAAGGAGTAATAAGTTTAAATAGCTCCGAATCAGTTGAAAATAGTTTTTTAATTTAGTTCAGGCTGGGAGCGCAAACTGGCAGGAAAACAAGTAGATGGAGGAGGAAAAAAGAGATTAAGCATAAATAGTCACACTGTGCCATACAGTTAAAGAATTTAGAGATGGGGCAAAAAGGTTAAATATACTCCTTTCTAGCATCCTGGTATTAATAAATATCTAGTGACAATAAATAAAAAGTAATCACCCAAATAATATTTACTTTAATACTCACATTTTTTGTTTGTTTGGCTTTGATTATTTTGATGGCATTACTAATACAGGATATATAAAAATGTAACTACCGCTTCCTAAATTAACAATTTACTTACTAAATGAGGAGAAAACATCTTAACATAAATAAAATAAAAATCTCTAGTCATTTCAGCCAACCCCATTGCCTTTATAAAGCACTTGAGATTTTATTTTCATTAGCACTGAGAGGCACTTTGAAATGAGTAACTAGCAAATAAACAAACTAAGATAATTCAAGTTTATATTGTTGAGTTAATAAAACTAATAAAACCTCTACATTTCCAAGGTTTTCCATTATTACTATTTAATTTTTTTTATTGCAGAAGAAATTGTTAGGGTTATATAGTCTTAGGCATCATGGAAATTTTCTTTACCGGTTTTATGTTCTTTTATGACTTGATGAAGAAAATGAGGCGTGTTTTGCAGCTTGTGAACAAAGAAAATACGTCTTTTTAGTGGTTTCATTTGGGCGATTGTTTGGTTCCTCATTGTCTTTTGCCTGATGGTGTGTGCTTGAAGGTTCATTTTTTCAGCAGCTTTCTGTCTAAGAGGATTCTGGGAGTGTAGTGTAGATTTTACAGGAGAGTAAATAGAAAGTTTCTTAGGAGCTCATTTCCTTTAGCAGTTACTCCACTGTATTAATACCACAATCAATACAAACACCAGGAGTTGCAGTTCCACGTAAGGTGTCCCAGTCAGTCAGTTCTGTACAGTGTTGTGCTTTGCCTTACAGGCTTGTTGGCAGCCTTTCTCCTGTGCAGCTGCAGAAATTTA